>BSBK01001219.1:2217500-2647500 GCA_027943335.1 Chamaecyparis obtusa
CCAAGACCTTATTGAGAAAGGACAATTACAAGTGGATGGGTTAACTACTAATGCAGACCATAAAGCCTTTAAAGAGCCCTTGCCTAAATATGAAAAAGGAGAGAATTCTAGTAAGAATGGCAAGGCGGCTATTAACTATACATACACACACGCTGATAATGTGATTAACATGCTTGAAGTGGCTGACGATAATATCAACATGGTGAGAAAGAAAGATCCTTATGGACATAATGTGGACTCAATTCCTATGACTAATGAAAGACCCGCTGTGGTGATAAGAGGTCCTCACACACAAGGAATGCCCCGGTCCCTCAATGTTGTCACTAGGGGTCAGGCTCAAGCACCCATTATCATCAAAGGTCCTAGCACTAGCAAGTCTAAACAACCCATGTCCAAAGGTGCTCCTCCAAAACCTGTCGTTGGTCCTAATTCCAATTATAACCTTATTGACCAACTACAACGAACACCCGCTCAGATATCCATTTTTGAGCTTTTAGAATTATCTCCTAAGCACAAGCGCGTCCTCGAGGATGCCTTGCGAGCAGCCAATGTCCCTAATAACTTAGATATCGACCAATTCCAAAACATGGTCAACCATTTGGCTAGCCCTCATTTCCTCACCTTCTCAGAAGAAGATGACAAATCCATTAGTCACCCACATAATTTGGCCTTACACATCGAGGTCATGATTCATAAAACCCGTGTTAGGCGTGTACTGATAGATGGGGGTGCGGGGCTCAATATTTGTACTCTAAGTTTGCTGCTAGCTCTAGGGTATTCTGAGAACGTCATTGACACAAAGAAAAGAATCACAATCAAAGCATATGATGAAGCAGAAAGAAGTTCTAAGGGATTGGCTGTTTTGCCTATTCGTATTGGTCCTGTAGAAAGAGACATATTGTTCCAAATTGTTGATGTTGGACCTCTCGCCTACAACATTTTGCTAGGTAGGCCATGGATTCATGAAATGCAGGCAGTCCCATCGACATATCACCAGTGTGTTAAGTTCCCCCATAATGGTGTAGAAATTTGCATCCCGGGAGACAGTGCTCTATCAGTTAATAACATTTCTGCGGGATCACATGTACCTTTGAATAGAGAAGCTGACAATCCTAGTAGTTCACTTGAACAATGCAAGCAGAAATTCAAGACCATGGACCTTGGGATGGGAGATTATAAGATTGATTCTTTTACAAAAATGCCAATCTCTCCTAGGTCTTATGGGAGACCCTCCCCAAATGTGAAGCCTTCATCATCAGCAATGACGTTATTTGGGAAATTTGTTGAGTCTTCGGTCCCCATTCAAGAAGAGAAAGAGGAAGTTGCTGTAAGGAACTGGATATATCACGAAGAGAAATACAAACATAATGAGAATTTTGCTCCTTCACCTGAAACTTATGGGAAAGGATATACACTGGTCAAAAATATGGGATATCCGGGATTTGGTCCCCTTAGTCATAGGCTGGATGCTAAAGCTGAGCCTCTTGATCATGCTCTTTTTGGACGCAAAAATAAGTCCACGATTGGCTTAGGTTTTGACAATAAGAAGCAGAAAGGTATCCCTGTCCCAGCTGCAACGGACAGTGATAGTGATGCAGATTATACACCCGATCTCTCCAACCAACAAGATGTGTCTGATGATTGGGTGCCCTCAACGAATCTCCTTTGGGGAGATTCCACAGATTTGATGCTTAATAATCCTACTATCCCAGCTGCGACGGATAGTGATTGTGTGACTTCTAGATCGACAAAGGAAAGTGTTACTGTCCTAGCTGCGACGGATAGTACCAATACTAGCACTAGAGAGGGGGAAACCCTTCCTAACCTTGAGGCTTCTACATCACAAGGCCTAAATGATGACTCAGAGATAGACTCCCATGAATATGAATGGGATTCGCTTTCAGATGCAACAATTGATCTAGATGTGGATATTATCCATGCCTATAGTACCCAACCCGATGCAACTAACGATCCTAGTGTCAGACTAGAGGATTGCCCTCCTCAAATCGCCTTAGTAGACGACGCTTCGTTTGATAGGATGAGCCCCAATTCAGGTATCTTAGGAGAAGACTTGACGAGCTCCGATTATATGGTCACCAGAGATGACACCTTTCACATTCACAACATCGAACCTACCATTGACTTGCCCCTTGTCCACTTTGATCTGATTGACTGGCCCCAGCGCCACCACGAGCCCACATTCCTCACATTTCGCAACGATTTCGAAATTGCTTGCTATCTAAATGCTCTCGAACCCGTGGCTTCTTCCACCAGTGAACCAACAACCAGCATGACGGAGCCTGATATTAAGTACCTCAGTCTCAAAACAAAAGAGAAAAAGAAAAATAGGTCTGATGGCGAAAACCACTTTGTGGCGGTGTCAGAACCAAAAATAGTAAAAAGAAATGACGCATCCAAAGGTGAAAACCTCTTTGAGGCACCTAGGGATGGGGTACTTAATAACTTGCCGAGTTATTTCCAGGATAGATCATCAATATTGATTGAACCAACAAAGCCGGTCAATCTAAACACAGAAGAAAACCCTCAGATAGTCCATCTTGCTCAGTCTTTATCAGAGGAAGAGACCAAGGCATATGTATAGTTTTTACAGAAAAAGAAAATTAATTTTGCATGGACCTACTCAGACATGCCAGGGCTTGACACAAATCTCATAATGCATCACTTATCTATAGCTCCAGGAGTCAAGCCAGTCAAACAGAGACTAAGAAAAATGCATCCACATATAGCTCTACTTGTCAAAGGAGAATTAGAAAAGCTTTTGAAAGCTGGATTTATTAGAGCCATCGATTATGCAGAATGGATCTCAAACATAGTACCGGTCTCCAAACATGATGGGTCCATTCGTGTCTGCACAGATTTTAGAGATCTAAACAAAGCATGCCCCAAGGATGACTTTCCACTTCCAAACATTGACATGATAGTGGACATGACAGCGGGCTATGACATATATTCCCTAATGGATGGTTTCTCGGGGTATAATCAAATCAAAATAGCTCCTGAAGACCAAGAGAAAACAGCATTCACATGTGCATGGGGAACCTGCTGTTGGAACGTCATGCCATTCGGGTTAAAGAATGCAGGAGCAACCTACCAAAGAGCTATGACAACTATCTTTCATGATATGATGCACAAAAATATGGAAGATTATGTGGATGATACCCTGGCAAAATCAAGAAAAAGGGACACACACCTCAATGATCTAGAAGTAATTCTAGATCGTATGGAACAATTTCAACTCAGATTGAATCCAAAGAAGTGCGCATTTGGCGTCACCTCAGGCAAACTTTTAGGATTCATAATATCAGCAAAAGGTATCGAGGTTGATCCTGAAAAAGTCCAAGCAATCCTAGATATGCCACCTCCTCGAAATATCAGCCAAATGAGAAGTCTTCAAGGACGTCTTCAATCAATTAGGAGGTTTATTTCTCAGCTTGCAGATAGAGCGCAACCCTTCAACAAGACATTGCATAAGGGTGCTTCTTGTGTTTGGAACGAGGATTGTCAAAAGAGCCTAGATCAGATCAAACAATACTTGGCTAATCCTCCGATCTTAATGCCTCCTATTCCAGGGAAACCGTTGCTTCTATATATCTCAGCTACAGACACTTCCCTGGGGGCATTATTGGCTCAAACAGATGATACTGGGAAAGAACGGGCCATCTACTATATCAGCCGTACTCTAGTCTCTTATGAGATCAATTACAATAATATTGAGAAGTCTTGTCTCGCGGTGGTGTTTGCTTCTCAAAAGTTGCGCCACTACATGCTTGCTCATACCATACACTTGATTGCCAAAATTGATCCCCTTAAATACTTGCTTGGTAAGGCTGCCCTGACGGGTAGACTTGCTAAATGGATGATGGTCCTCACTGAATTTGACATAGAGTACGTTGAAAGGAAGGCAATAAAAGGGCAAGCTATTGCTGACCAATTAGCTGATTTTCCAATCCAGGATAGTATGCCAGTCCAAGTGGAATTCCCAGATGAACACATCTTATATACCACTACTCGCACTTGGACAATGTTCTTTGATGGCTCCTGCATGCAAAATGGATCAGGTGCTGGAGTGTTATTTGTTTCTCCACATGGGTACAACATTCCAAAGTCTTATAAACTATTATTCCCATGTACCAATAATATTGCAGAATATGAAGCTTTAACTAATGGCTTGAAAATGGCTATAAAATGGAATATCACAGAATTACATGTCTTTGGGGATTCTCAGCTAATCATCAACCAAGTCAATGAAGAGTATCAAACCAAGGATGACAAATTGATACCCTATAAAAAGATGGTTGATTCTTTGAAACGCTATTTCACCTTTGTGACGTTTCAACAAATCCCTAGGATAGAGAACAAAGCTGCAGATGCCATGGCCACATTGGCTTCACTTCTTCAGTTGGAGACACATGAATCCAGATTTGAATTCCTGGTGGAAGAGCTACACCATCCCATCTTTGACTCATCTGAAAGCCGTGTCATTTGTGCCATTATCACACACGAGTCTTCCTGATATGGTGCTATCTATTCATATCTTCGTGATGGCATCATTCCTGACACATTCACCCGCTCCGAATGCCGAAACCTCATCCGTAACGCCTCTCGCCACACCCTCATCTCTGGTGACTTATATAGAAGGGGTTTAGATGGGACACTCCTTAGGTGCTTGGAAAAGGAGGAATCCAACCAAGCGTTAGCTGACATCCACGAGGGCATTTGTGGTGGGCATTCTAATGGTCTTGCCATGGCCCGAAGGTTGCTTAGGGTGGGATATTATTGGCCCACAATGCAGATAGACGCAGTCACCTTTGCTAAGTCATGTGAAAAATGTCAAAAACACGGCAACCTGATTCATGCTCCGGGTAGGGAACTAATCCCTTCTATTTCTCATTGGCCATTTCAGCGCTGGGCCTTTGATCTGGTTGGGCAAATTCACCCCAACTCCTCAGGTGGACACAAGTTCATTATTACTGCCACTGACTACTTCACAAAATGGGTGGAGGCCGTACCACTTTCTGTTGCTTCAGGAAGGACCATTTCTTTGTTCATCTTGAACCATATCATTTGCCGATTTGGAGTGCCTTCTGAGATCATTACTGACAATGGAGGTCAATTTAAGAATAAAGACCTAAAGCACCTATGCAAAAAGTTTAAAATCAAGCAACATTGGTCCTCCATATATTTCCCACAAGGAAACGGACAGGCAGAAGCTTCTAACAAAACCATTCTTAAGATTCTTCATAGAACGGTACACAAGAATGGTAGGGATTGGCACTTACAAATCAATCCAGCACTATGGGCTTACCGAACAAGTATTCGCACACCTACAGGAGCCACTCCTTTCTCTCTCACCTATGGCGCTGAAGCAATATTGCCTTTAGAAGTCGAGATACCATCCCTCAGAGTCTCACTCAAAGGATTGATTACAGATGAGGATTACCGTGCCATGAGGTTGCAAGAACTAGAACTTCTAGATGAGAAGCGTAAGGCTTCCTTTGATCATATGAGAGCGTATCAGAAGCGTATGTCCAAGGCATTCAACAAGAAGGTTCGCCCTAGAGAATTTCAAATAGGTGATCTTGTTTTACGAGAAAACCCTAAGAACCAACAAAACAGAGAGCAAAAGGGCAAGTTTGAACCTAACTGGCTTGGACCATATGTCATCACAGCTGCTTTTGGTACTGGTGCGTATTTACTGTCAGATCCTGATGGAGAACAGCTCCCTGATCCCATCAACATTGTGCACCTTAAGAAGTTCTATCCTTGATGCCCGTTCTGTCTGGGGGCATCTTTTGTATATATCTTATTGGTCCTGAAAAAATTCTAAAAAAAAAATTTGATATATGATGCTAAAAAAATCCTAAAAAGCATAAAATGTCCTGAAAAAATACAAAAAAATCAAAATATTCTAAAAAATCAAAAAAAATAGAAAAAGTGCCTTGGTGAAAACCTAGCAATAGGCGCCTTGGTAGCAAAAATCCAAAAAAAAAAAAAAAAAATGAAAAAATGAAAAATGATTCCAAGTGGTGAAAACCTGGAAACAGGCGCTACTTGAGGCCTTTGTACCCCTATTTGTTAGCATGCGTCCTCGACACTTAACCACTTTCCATCATGCCTTGACCTTATTTGGCTTAGTCTGGAATTGGTCTTTGTCTTTGTCTAGGGGGCATAACTGTTCGCATAGGTCCTTTTGGTGCGTTTGTCTCTTGGGGCATTTCACAACAGGTGTTTTTCAACACCACCCCAAACAGTGTTTTTCAACACTACCCTTGCGTCAAGTGTTTCTTAACACTTATCAGATGTCTTCCCTAGCAGTCTCGCATGATGCGATATTTCCCATTTGCAGATAAGATACTCAAAATTTGACTCTATGACCAACACACACGCACTTAAACAATCAACTCGCTGGCGATATGATGACTTTATTTTTCTTTGTGTGCTGTCTATGAGGATTTCTTTGATGAGTGATCTCTCCCTGAGAAGTTTTCGATGATGCATAGCTAGAAGACTGAGGGAATGAGAACATGTTTTCTTTCTTTATCTGCTTGTGGGTATATTTTGTTGATCCTAACTGTCATGAGCATTTATGCTGGTCCTACTTGACACTATGGATTGACAAGGTATTATCCTTGACTGTTTTGCGAGTGCATGCTTTTAGCTATCCTGACTTTCATGTGTCTTGATACAAGCATAATCTCGCCATATCAAACTTAGGTAATCTTACTGCATTAGTCATCTTGACCTATATGTCTTTGATGCCTAGGTAAGATTTCCACATTTCTATCTGATAAAGATCATATTCATATCCACATAGTAATGCTAGTGTGCATTGTATGATCTTACGACGCTACCAATAACGCTCGATGATGATAATTAGATGTCTATAAGCGTTGTGACCTTGCAAGTCAACCACTTTCATAGTAGCTTGCATTTTTAGGGTCATGTTAGTCTAGTCTTGCATCTTGCACATGGAGAGAGCTCTCCTCTTCATCCTACATGGACCTGTTAGTCAACTGCGCTCACTTTCTCTCCTTCTTGATCATGTCTTTCGCTCCTTGTCTTTTTCATCTCGAACTTGTTCCTGTTCATCACAAGGGGTTAATCACATCATCATATCTATATCAAAACTATCATTTTCAAGAAACATAAGTCTACATCATACATATGAGAATTAAACATACAACTATGAGAGAGAACATACATAAGCACATACATAAGCATTTTGAGCAAAATGACAAGACAAATATACATAAACTGATACATCCATCACAAGTGAGACAAATACACATGATACATCGAACATCCAGTAATCTCATAAATCAATAAATGTCATGATATACAATATGAGATCCCAAAATCTGGATCAAAAGTCTCAAAATATGTCCAAACAACCTAAGACCTAACCCTAAGACTCGCTGCCACCCTCGTGAGGAGCTCGTGGTGGTGGAGGAGGCATAGCTCTCCTATCAAATGCCACGTCTGACACCCCTACCCGCTGAGAGTATGATGGTGCTCTCTCACCCTCTGGGACGGCCTGCAGATATAACCCGTGATAGTAAGCAGCTCGCGCTGACTCCCGTCGGAGCTCCAGTGCCTCGGTCTGTGCCATCGCCTCACGACGTGCTATCTCTGCTCTGAGATCAGCTATCTGCTGATCCCGCTCTGCCCTCAGATCCAGGAGCTGCTGATCTCTCACAGCTATGGTGGTCCGCAGCTGCTGTATCTCGGTCTCCCGAGCCTGTATCTGGGCTCTCAGGTCATCTCCCCCCGCAGGCTGCTCCTGCTGTACCTCTGCCTGCCGGCGAGCTGGTCTCGCCTCCTCCTCAGGAGTGGCTGATCTCTGTCCCCGTGACCGTTTCCGGCCACTTGATCCCGACCCCTCTCCTCTCTCCATCCTCCTCCCTCTCCCCCTCCCGCCATCTCCTCCATCTCCTCCCTCCTCTCCTCCGTCCCCTCCGTCCCCTCCGTCTCCTCCCTCTCCTCCCGGCGCTGGCACCTGAGCATCTGGTACTGTAAATCGAGGGAATGGTACCCTCCACCGCTCTGCTCTGTAGGCTCCATCAGCCCCTGCGTCTACCACATCTGGGAAATAATCCCAAGGCTCGCTCCTGATAGCTGCTGTCTCTGCGACAGCCTGCTGATAATCCGGCATGGGTAGCCACCCATGCCCCTCCTCGTCTCTGGCCCTGGCATATGTGGTAGTCTCTGTCGAGACTCGCTGCTGCCTCCCGAACTGCCGCCACACCCGACTGATGCAAAACCTCTCTATGATATCTGCATGTCGACCTACCAGTGGCCGACTGCATAGCATATAACTGAGCTCCTCATCTGCATCACTCCATCCCTCCACATCCCTGTATGGCCTCCATGTGAATGAGGCTATCTCATCTAGAATCCGCCGATAGTAGGTCACATCCCCTGAATGGGCATGTGATATAAACCCGATGTACCTGTAAATGAATGGGTACCTCCTCTCCCTCGGCTGAACCCTGGGACGCACTACAGCACTGTGCTCCCATGCCCATACCTGTGCCAGGATGGCACCGCACGCCCATGTCCGACCGTCTCTGTAGACGATCTTGTGCAGCTCATGATACATCTCTGCCAGGATCGCAGGCCCCCATGCCATCCGTCGAGGCCTGCCTACCAAGTCTACCAGTAGTCTGCCCCATCCGAGCGGGAATCCCTTCTGACTGCGATCAGTCATCAGGATCTGTGAAATAATCGATGCCACAATACATGGCACCGGATAGTCTCGGCCGAAGTCATCAAGCAGTCGCTCCCAGCTGACATGTCTGTCTAGGATGGTCACATCCTGAAACATCTCCTGAATCAACCGGCGTCCCTCAGTGACGTCCTGATCATAGTATACCTGTGACAACAAACAAATCATGTTAGTTTTCATCACATGAAAACATTACATTTATGATTATATATCAAAACATGATTATACTTACAGGCTCTCCGTGGCATGGCACTCGTAAGATCCTGTAGACGTCCTCCAAAGTGATCGACGCCTCTCCAGTAGGCAGATGGAAGGTGTTGTGCTCACTATGCCATCTCTCGGCAAGAGCAGTCAACAACCCATGGTCTGCTCGGATGTAGGGGTACCTCAACAGATACCGGAATCCCATAGCCCTGATATCGGCATTGCCCGGATCATCCAGATCTCGGACACACCGCAACCCAGTCACCTTCGGCGCTTTGATGATGAGCGCCGGAAAAACCTCCTGCAAGCCAAAACCAAACCCGTTATTAGTACATATCATGATGGATGTCCAAAAAAACTCAGTATAAAACATCTTAAAAATGTAACATTGTCTAGACCCATGTCATTTTTGCTCAAAAATGCATTAAATATCAAAATTTTCAACTGGGCGATATTCTTTTTTGGAGAAGTATCGTGCGATACTTCTCCCTATAGTAGGGCGATAAACCTTATGTCGAGCGATACTTCGCCCGCTATCGCGCGATCTTTCGCCCAGTATCGTGCGATACTGATGTCCAAAGCATGCGATACTTTTGGGGCACGCGAAGTATCGCGCGATATTTCTCCCCAAAGCGCGCGATACTTCTAAAGTATCGCGCGATATTTCGCACAACCGAAAATTTTGAAATTTAAAATTTGATAAAAACGTGCTAAAAAAGCTATTAAATGCTAAAAATGGCCAAAGAGCTCGAGTTTTTCGAAAACATACCGGGGCAGGATAGTGTGGTGGCCGGTTATGCAACCGGGCGCGCTCGAATCGATGCCTGTGGACGGGAACTCCTGCTTGCTGAGCCATTTTCTCTCTCTAAAGCTCTGAAATTCTCAAATCACTAAAAGACAAATGATTTTTGAAAATGACATTTTGACCCCTTTTATAGCATTTTGACCTTTTGACCTAATTTTCAAAACACCTCGGAATTGCGCGAAAATTGCACCCCTAGCTAATTTCGACGTCCTGGATCCATTTTCGGACTCCAAATCGAAATCTGAGGTCATCTTCATAGTCAAAATCACGTTTCAAATTCTTTCCCCCCTTCTGCGCAGTTGGCTGATCTTTTGAGGCCTAATCTATTAATCTTTGCAGGGGCATCGTCATTCCTTCCTTTTCATGTCTCTCAATTTTCTAGTCTTTCATTCGCCTATCTCTTTTCTTCTAGCTCATCGCTGGGACATGTTTCATTGCCTAATGGTTAACCTATTTGACCCTTACATTCGATTATGATTTGATCAACCTTATCAATTTTCTGTCTCTCCTCTACTTGATTTCGATTTCGATTCCGAGGGGGCAGTATTTGTGGGATTCTCATCCCTGATTTCTTGATGTTCTTGATTCAGACATCTTTTGTGAGCTTTTGCTCAAAACTTGAGATTCTTATCTCTCAGTTTTAGACATTGATTATTGCCTAGCAGCGACGGCGATAAGTTTTTGTCTAAAGCTTGATTTGCACCTAGCAGCGACGGTGTTGGTCTAAGCTTTTGTTTATGTTTTGTCCGGATGTGATCCCGAATCGACCTCACATCTGAGTTGTTTTGTGATCCCAAATCGATCTCACATTTCAACTTCATTCTTTGACTACATGTGTTCCCAAATCGATCACACATTAGTCAAAGAGGGGCAAATGTATGCACCCTAAAATGGTCGCCTAGACTTTGGGCCCCATTTATTCAATTTATCAATCCTGAATCATTTTGATCAATAATCAATATTTTCAACAATATCAATTTCTTGATCAAGTCCTAATTTCGATCATATGTTGGATTTTTATCCTTGGGCTAACCATTTATCCTAAGTCTTTATTTGATTAAAAGGAATATTTCCTCCCCTTTTAATTAAATAAAAAGCCCCAATTTTCCTCTTATCCTAAGTTGCACAAATAAAACATTATTCCTATTTTATAAAAAGGAGAAAAGCACTTTTTGTCTCATATGGACATAAAGTCAACTCTTATTTTCCTATTGGAGGATACTTGTGCACATGGATTGCTCCTCTTTCAAGCTCCACCGCTGATTAAGATCTTTTGCCTCTTAATCTCCATGGTCCATTTCTCCTCATTTCTTATAAAAGGAGAGCTCTCTCCTCCATTTGCATACCCACATTTTATGCTATTGTTATGCTGCAGGTTTTCTAGGTACATTTGGAGCTTTTTGAAGACATTGAAGACTTGTTGCTTTCATCATTCTTAGTTGCCTTTCATAATAGTTTTGCTTTCATAATTGCATTCATGGCATTCTTAGTGTAGATTTCCTTTTATGCAATCTCACATAGTCTAAATAGGAAGGATTTGTAATCCATTGCTATTTCCTTTCATAGTTTAGTTTGCACTTCCTTTCATAGATTAGATTTCTTTTCAAGCATTGCATTGTTATCATTTAGCTTAGATTTGCATTCTCCTATAGTTTGCATTGCATTTCCATTTAGATTCTTGGGGATATTGGCATTGTTGCCCTTGTCTTCACTTGAATCTCTCATTGTATGGTTGACTAGCAAGGTCACCTTCTTGTAGCTCTAGCTGAGAGCAAAACTCATAGTCCCTTGCAACTCCATGCATAGAGAGCTATGAGCCGCTTTGTGAGGCCTCATTCTTGAGCAACCTTGCATGTAATGGTTCATAGAAGTGCATATTTTAGTGTGTACAGCTGCTACATACTCGGCTTCAGCTGTAGATTGGGAAATACAATTTTGTTTCTTGCTTGTCCAGGAAACTAGTCTCTGTCCAAGAAAGAAAGCTCCACCACTAGTACTTTTTCTTTCATCCACATTTCCTACCCAATCTGCATTAGTGTAGACTCCCAGTTTAAATTTTTCATGCTTCTTGTAGTATAGTCCAAAGTCTTATGTTCATTTTAGATGTCTCATTATCCTCTTCATAGCCATCATATGACTTTCCTTAGGATTGGCAGAGAATATTGCCACAATCCCAACTGCTAGAGCAATATCTAGTCTGCTATGAACAACATCTTGCAACTTTCCAAACATAGATCTATATAGAGTTTGGTTCACTTCAATAGTATCATCATTCTTAGATAGTTTATGTCCAATAGCCATGGGAGTACTTACTAGCCTTGAGTCCTCCATTTCAGAGGTTTTCAGTATCTCTTTAATATATTTGGACTGTGTAATAAAAATACCTTTCAAACACTTCAACAAATTTAGATATAATAACCAGCAGCTACTCGGTCATTATAGACTGTATACCAGAAATAGATAACAATGCAGTCCACTATACAATAGCATTTAACTTGCAAAACAAAAAAATGTTTAACACCAAAACATTCACACAAGTTTGACACCAGGATTTATAGTGGAAACCCAATTTGGGAAAAACCAGTTTGTAACATGCTACTGATATATTCACTCTTTTGAAGTGAGCTCTATGAAAAGCCAACCCTGTTAAAGGTTACAAACACACTGCTAGGTGTGAACCTGTTAAAGGATTTGAACCACCCCATTAGGAGTGCACCTTGTTAGAGGACTTAATTACATTCCATTATAATGCAACCTTGCTCAAAGGATTTAAATAATGACTGTTAGGTGAACCTTGATTAAAGGATTTAACTGATACAATGGTTAGAAAGTTGTAGTAGTATTGATCTGAAACACATACAACTCACTTTTCAAATTACAAATCCAATTCGGCTCCTATATGTTGGCTTATTGACTGTGTACCATTTCCATCTCCATCACTAATCTTCTTAGAGATCCCTTCAAGCAATCACAACTCTGATCAACTCCTTCACCTTCAGCCTTATCTTCTTTGTCAGTCAATAACATCAACAACTTCCAGCATCCCTCTTTCTCACACTTCAACCTCATGCTTAGGTTAACTTATATCTCTTCAACAGATAGATCTCTATTTTGTCGCTTAATCTCTTCCATAGATCTTAGGTTTAGGTCGGATCCATTGAATCCTTCCAACATTTAAGTTCACCATCAATTCTTCTAGAAACATCTTCAATCTCCCTAATAAAATCACAATAAAATGATTTATTGTGCATTAAATACTCTATACACTTTATAAATAAAGTCAACACATTTTACATAACCCAAGAATTCAACAATGTCGACTAGAAATCTGAATTCTCCCTCAAATGTAAAATATTGATGCTCGATCAATACAGTGTTCAACTTCTCGGTCATCACTGCGCAACTCAGATACCTCTTCATTTCTTGCTCAGAAAATATTGATGTTCGATCAGCACTAAATTTACTCAGCATATACTGGCTCTCAGTCGACACTAACATCACTCGGCTTAAACTAGATTTCTTCACTTTTTCTCAGTTAAGCCTACTTGTTCAGTCTTGCTTCTTAGATAAACAATACATTGTGTTACCAAAGTGCTACATAATCAAGTACTCATTGAAGTATCACAAATAACTCAACCTTTCTCTAGGTGCTATTTTTATCAACCTTGCCCTAATTCTTCTCATCAACTGATAGATATAGTACTTTCTTAGATAGCAACAGTCTTACCAGTTAAGGTTTGACATCAATGACAATACAACAATTTCTTCAATTGTAGTTTCCAACAATCTCCCTCTTTGGCATTGATGGCAACACCATATGAATAACACATGATTCACCAATAAATCCAAAACTTGTCAGTTCATTAGAAATATTTGTAATATTCTTAGCTTCATTCTGATTCTAAATCACTCTGCTAGCTTGCATGACCAACCACATAGTAACTCCCTCTAAATCTCTCCATGTGTATCTTCCATGTGATTTCATCTCTAAATCTCTCCCTCTATCTGACTTATCTCTCCATGTGTTTTTGTCTCTCAATCTCTCCCTCTTTGACATAAAATGCCAAAGAACTTGCATCTTTCAGATGTAGATGTCATCTTGTCAGCTTAGTAACAATGTTTCTTCCTCTGTCATCTTGATTATGACTTTTTTTAGCTTTGTTGTTATGTTTCTCACAACTCTAGGTTGATCCTAAAGTGTGACCTTTTCTGCATCAATCTGTCAAATATTTGGTGTAGCATATTTGATGCAGTGCTCCTAGCTTGAATAGACAACCTCAGTTAGGGGAAGCACCCCTAATTTACCTCTAAGATATTCATGAACATCCTTAGGTAAAGCTTTTGTGAATATGTTTGCTAGTTGTTCCTTTGTATTCACATATTCCATTCTCACTTCTTTATCTTGTACCAATTCCCTCAAGTAATGATACTTGATGGCAATATGTTTGGTCTTTGTGTGCATCACTAGGTTCTTCGATATATTGATAGCACTTGTGTTGTCACAATATAGAACAACCGGTTCAGTGATTTCCTCTTTCATGTCTTTCAATAATTGCTTTATCCATACTAGGTTTTAATAGTTCACTACAGCTACTACATACTCGGCTTCAGCTGTAGATTGGGAAATGCAATTTTGTTTCTTTCTTGTCTAGGAAACTAGTCTCTGTCCAAGAAAGAAAGCTCCACCACTAGTACTTTTTTTGTCATCCACATTTCCTGCCCAATCTGCATCACTATAGACTCTCAATTCAAAATTTTCATGCTTCTTGTAGTATAGTCCAAAGTTTTTTGTTCCTTTCAGATGTCTCATTATCCTCTTCACAGCCATCATATGAATTTCCTTAGGATTGGTAGAGAATATTGCCACAATCCCAACTGCTAGAGCAATATTTGGTCTGTTGTGAACAACATCTTGCAACTTTCGAATCATAGATCTATATAGAGTTTGGTTCACTTCAGCAGTATCATCATTCTTAGATAGTTTCTGTCCAATAGCCATGGGAGTAGTACTTACTAGCCTTGAGTCCTCCATTCCAAAGGTTTTCAATATCTCTTTAATATATTTGGACTGTGTAATAAAAATACCTTTCAAACACTTCAAAAAATTCAAATATAATAACTAGCAGCTACTCGGTCATTACAAACTGTATACCAGAAATAGATAACAATGCAGTCCACTATCTAATAGAATTTAACTTGCAAAACACAGAAATGTTTAACACAAAAACATTCACACGAGTTTGACACTAGGATTTATAGTGGAAACCCAATTTGGGAAAAACCACTTTGTAACATGCTACTGATATATTCACTTTCTGAAGTGAGCTCTGTGAAAAGCCAACCCTATTAAAGGTTACAAACACACTACTAGGTGTGACCCTATTAAAGGATTTAAACCACCCTGTTAGGAGTGCACCTTGTTAGAGGACTTAAGTACATTCTATTAGAATGCAACCTTGTTCAAAGGATTTAAACAATGATTGTTAGGTCAACCTTGATTAAAGGATTTAACTGATACAATGGTTAGAAAGTAGCAGTAGTATCGATTTGAAACACATACAACTCACTTTTTAAATTACAGATCCAATTCAGCTCCTATATGCTGGCTTACTGATTGTGTACCATTTCCATTTCCATCACTGATCTTCTTAGAAATCCCTTCAAGCAATCACAACTCTGATCAACTCCTTCACCTTCAGCCTTATCTGCTTTGTCAGTCAATAACATCAACAACTTCCAGCGTCCCTCTCTCTCACACTTCAACCTCATGCTTAGGTTAACTTATATCTCTTCAATAGATAGATCTCTCTTTTGCCACTTAATCTACTCCGTAGATCTTAGGTTTAGGTTGGATCCATCGAATCCTTCCAACATTTAAGTTCACCATCCATCCTTCTAGAAACATCTTCAATCTCCTTAATAAAATCACAATAAAATGATTCACTGTGCATTAAATGCTTTATACACTTTATAAATAAAGTCAACACATTTTACATAACGCAAGAATTCAACAATGTCGGCTAGAAATCTAAATTCTCCCTCAAATGTAAAATATCGATGCTCGGTCAATACAATGTTCAACTTCTCGTTCATCACTGCGCAACTCGATCACCTCTTCATTTCTTGCTCGAAAAATACTGATGTTCAGTCAGCACTAAATTTACTCAGCATATACTGGCTCTCAGTCGACACTAACATCACTCGGCTTAAACTAGATTTCTTCACTTTTGCTCAGTTAAACCTACTTGTTCAGTCTTGCTTCTTACTTAGATAAACAATATATTGACTTACCAAAGTGCTACATAATCAAGTACTCATCGAAGTATCACAAATAACTCAACCTTTCTCTAGGTGCTATTGTTATCAACCTTGCTCTAATTCTTCTCATCAACCGATAGATATAGTACTTTCTTAGGTAGCAACAGTCTTACCATTTAAGGTTTGACATCAATGACAATACAAAAATTGCTTCAATTGCAGTTTCCAACACATCTTAGTCCTAAAACAAACATTCATCTCCACTTATTCTTTGATAAAGAATGGTTACCCAAATTTGGACTTTTTACTTGGTTTTCCCTCCAAAAGAACACTCCTACGGCGGACTGTTTTACAAAAATGGGTTACAAAGTCCCAAGAAGATGCCCTTTATGCAAAAAATATAAAGAGACAACTGACCATTTACTCCTTAACTAGCCCTACTCAAAAAAATGTTGGACATGGCTCAGCTCTAAACTTGATTTTATATCAAAAACATCAGGCATTATTATGGACATGTTCAAAGCAAGTCTAAATTATCATAAGGATAGTATTTTCAACTTACTGTGGAAAATAAGCCCATCAATCATGATTTAGGAAATTTGGAAAGAACGGAATCAAAGAATGTTTAAAGATAAATATATGTCGGTATCCCAATTAATTAATAAAATCAATGCTATTATCATTGAATTTGTAAACAATAGACTATTAAATTTCCTTGAGAATAGAAAAACCGACGTCCAACTAGGATGGACTAATGAGGCATCAATGGCTTGGTCTCAAACTTCCTTCCTTTTCCAATCCACTATCAACTGATAAGTCTAAAGCTAGAAAAGAGTGTGTATGGTCACCCCCCAACATGGATGGTTAAAACTAAATTCTGATGGGCATCTAGATCAAGCAACCCCGGTCAAGATGGTATTGGTTATGTTATCCATGATTCTAATAGCCTAGAAATTTGTTCTTTAGCCAAACCACTAGGCAATACTACAAACAATATAGCATAAATGGAAGTATTAGTGAAGGTATCAAACTATGCTTTAAACAGGGAATCTCAAATCTTGAAATCAAAGGGGAATCAACAAACATCAATAATCCCATAAGGAAAGAATTCAATCCCAATCGGAAATTAAACGCACTTCTTTCACAAGCCCTCAAAATCATTTCAAAATTCTCTAAATTTATTATCAACCACATATTTCATGAAGGTAATTGTAGAGCTGATGAAGTAGCAAACTTGGGGGCTGATGGGACTTTTCTAGAGACATAACCTTAGACTCAACTAAGTATTCACATAAATAACAAAATTAACAAATTAATAAAATCACTAAGTTTAAATAATCAGATGGAAATATATTATTGGGGCATAATTGATTTCTAATAATAATATTATTATTTGATAAGGTACAATTGTTATTAAAAATAATCAAGCTAGGTTGATTTTGTTTGCCAGGTGGATTGATTTTTATAGTAATGTAGTTTATCAAATAAAAATATTATTCTTATAAATCAATTAAACTCAAATAAATAGGAAAAAACAAAAAGAGTAAGGACTAAACCTTAACCATACTCTTACAATCCTAGATAAATATTTTAAAATATATGATGTATCCAGGAAGGTAATGGTATGGTTAATGTATTTCTCCCTTTTATTGATGATTCACATGAAAGTTTTAACTCGTTATCTCAAATAACTCTCAAGTAGCCTTAACAAAGTTGGGAAGGTGAAATGACTAGGTGTCATCATTATGATAATCGTTCCAGATTTATAGATGCTATAATAAAACTTCATGAAAAAATAGCTCAAGAAATATCTGAAGATAGAAACGAGTTTCAAAAAAGAAAGAGGTATTTCACTAGAAAGAATAGGTTTCATATTGGGTCCAGTATTCTTATTAAAAATAAGGAGGATAAGTTTTTTCAAAAATCTTATGAATCTCATGAATCGACTTTAGAGATAACTCCCAAAATATCTGAATCAATTTCAGAGATATCATACCCTTTGAAAATTTTGAAAATACGAGAGTTTGTTGGCAAATGAATAATTGTTAGTAAAAAGTAACAAGCAGGAAATAAATTTTGTTTGAAAATTCTTTAAGAAATGTCAAATCCTTATATAGATACTTTGACAATAATTAGTAATGAAATGCAAGGTTGATTATCTTCTTGGCTAGACAAGCATAAGTTAGCTCATAGACCTTTGGGTTTTGATTACCAAGGCACATAAACATTACAAATCAGATTTGAGAAAGCCCAAAAGGATATCCTTGTTTGATTATGGGATCCCCCAGCCTGAATCAACTAGTAGCGAATTGCCTAGAATCTTACCTATCCTCTAACCATAATAGAACAATCATAGCCATTTGATCAGAGGATAGAATGCTACTAGTTTACAGGTTGTTTGAAGAAAGGATACTAGGCTATGGAACTGAGTTCTGAATCTAGGAATCCACTTCAAACTCTATAATACACGACACAATTATGTGACTCAATAGCATTACATGCATGATTTGGAAGGATATTGAACCGCCTGCCTATAATTGTAGAGGTTAAAAAAACCCTACTATCTATTTGGGTCCTTCCAGGGAAGGTCATGGGTACGAATTTGGATGAGGAAGAACAAGAAGAACAAGAAAACCCAAACCTAGAAGAAGAAAAATCTAGATGGAAAAAAAAAATCAACCTAGCTTGATTTCTTTTTAATAATAATGGTAGTTTATCAAATAATAATATTATTCTTATAAATCAATTAAGCTCAAATAAATACGAAAAAACAAAAAGGGTAAGGACTAAACCTTAACCATACTATTACTATCCTAGATAAATAGTTTAAAATATATGATGTATCCAGGAAAGTAATGGTATGGTTAATGTATTTCTCCCTTCTATTGATGATCCACATGAAATTTTTAACTCATTATCTCAAATAGCTCTCAGATAGCCTTGACAAAGTTGGGAAGGTGAAATGACTAGGTGTCATCATTATTATAATCATTCCAGATTTCGATAGGAACAATCCATCATTATTTATAACCCCCCGCAAAAATCTAGAGACTTCAATAAGGAATGATTGAGCTCGAGTAACGGTTGAAATTTTGTAATCATCAAAGGCTTCATTAATCCCTATCTAGGGGAAGTTACTTTCATTATTATACATGGTTGGAAAATATCTCTCCCGACTATATCTATTCTCTCCTCATATATCCTCTTGTATCCTTTTCCTTACTCTGTTATGGGCATGCTGAAACGGATCTCATGGATACTAATGTGAAAACCTTCCATATTACAGGTTCAAGGACTGTGGCCTTTGTTGGCCCGATTACTCCTGAACGATGGAATCAGATTATCAAGCCAATGGATGATTCGTCCAAAAGAGCTCTAGTTAAGGCATATAGAGATAACTACTTTGATTATAGTTATACTTTATGCTCTAATGGGGATTTAGTCGGTACTTTTATAGCTTGTATGACTCTTGTTGACATCTCAAAATATAACATTATAGCTATGTGTCATAAGATCTTCATTTATAAAATTTTAATAGGCTTGAACATGCATTTTTTAGTATCATTGCAAACAATGAAATCCCTTACCCTGAATTAAATATGACAATAGATATAAGAATTCTAATTGGAGTTGAAGGGATTACATAGTGCCCTATTATTACTTTTAGAGATCAAACCATATTCAATGTGCACTGGCCAAAAATGAAAAGGAATATAAACTTCCTTCTTAGATGGCCAATGGTTATCCCCACAAATGATTGTGAATGGATATTTCATTATTTGATGGTTGAAGGTTACAATGCTACACTATCTCTAAAAGAAATGAATATAGAGTAAATAAACATGAATATCAGAAATGCTATGCAAAAATGAAGCTCCTCGAAGAAGGCTATTAGGGAAAATCCTGGGCTCAACTGGGATGATGAAGAAGATAGCTCTGATGAGGAAATAATCCTTGTCTGATGTCACTGAGTACTTATCTACTTCTACCCTTTAAATATGTATAGTTTTGAGAAAAACTATGGTTCAGAGGTATAGACACTTTTGTGTTATAGGTTGTTTTAATACATACAGGATAGATATCAGACTTTAAAATTGAACTAGTATTATTAAGGAGAAGAAATATACAGCTAGTACCCTTGACCGTATAGTTTAATATAGCTAACATGATTATAAATGGTTTGTAGCAAGCCTCTAGTTAGAATCATTAAATGAGTTATGTCATAATAATAATTTGGGTTCAAATAGGTAGGCCAGTAAATTTTTTACTTATTGTATTATCCAATTTAAATTTTGTGATAATCTGTTTGAAATCCAAGAATGAACATTAATCTGTCTTAGCATAATCATACCCAAATAGTGTGACTTTTTTCTTTTCTATACATTAGTCCTTGATATTTTCTTTGATTAAATCTGAATAAATAGAATCTAATAAAGGGAAAATTTCCTAGACAAAGGTAAAATGTCAGTTTATATTCATCTCCTCTATTCCTAACATCTGTATGGAAGGAATGAAAGGGCGCTGGCAATTATTTCATTAGCAACTTTCAAATGGAAATTTTATATCAACAAAGGCATGATACTAACAAAGTTGGGATCGATAAGATCTTTTTTAAAACTATCATTTATGCATCAATACTCAAATTTTCATCATATAACTTCTATTAGCAGCTGAATATTCCAAATAGGTGTAGGCAAAGAACTATGTCAATTATGATATACCCTGAGTATTCCTTAAAATCAAAGAAACCTTATCTATGAATATATTTCCTAGAGAAGGTTTTTGAAAATAGGGGTATGCTCTATTCTATTTCTTTAACTAAAAGTAACTAAAAGTCTGTGATATCTTTTCAGAAATTTTCATAGGCTTAAGGAGGCTTGTTGTGATCATAAAAAGGGTTCTTGAATTAGGACAGGTTGTTTATGACTAAGTTTCTTGAAATCCATAAGATTGGATAGTTAAGGTTTACTAACCAGCTAGAACTTTGAATCTTTATATCCTTGTTAATCTCTTCTAAGATTATGAGGGAAGAGATTAACAAAGTAGCAATAATCCAAAGATAGAGTTTAAAATCATGTTAATGCAAAACACCTAATCAAGTTATACTTTGAATAATGATCTAACAATGATCTTGGTCAAAATCAAGGAATTGCAAGTTTTAAAGAATCATTCTAAAGAGCTAAAAAGTACAAATTTATCTGATCGATTGAGCACAACATGGGAAGAAGAAGATCATTCAAGAAAGGACATAAATATGTTTCTATGCTTATGTAAAACTAGGTATCCCATATAATGCTAAAAGGAAGAATGGCCTGTATCAGTGTTATATCAAGGGGTATGCCCCTTCATTATTGTACTGTAATAAATATGTCCTGGACCTTGGTCCTGGGCAATATCGGAGTTTTTTCTTGCCTTCGTTCTTTTCCTCTTGTACCCGTACTAAACGAAGGAACCAAAAAAATAAATAATGTAATTTAAAAATCTAATATTAATAAAGTTCAATGCTTTTGTCGTTTGTTGATAAAAATTTTTTTTTTAAAAATTAGTTATTTAATTAATTATAATAAGATATGGTATAATTGAATAATGTTATTTATTTAATTATAGTATAGATGAATAGATAATGAAATAATTGTTTAGATATTCAATAATTTAATTAATTAATTAAAATCACTTAATTATGGAATTAGGGAGAAATGATGATTTTGATCTTATAATATGGTAGAATGATGCATATTGTTTAAATAATAAAGATTATTTAACAATTGAAGAGGAATGTTAGTAATGTCATCGCATTTAGAGAAATAGACCATTTTTACATGTCTACAAAAACATGATCAGTTTTGATATTCCATCAGCTGTGAAAAAAATATTTGTGAAGGGTGGAGAGTTTGTTTTAGTGAAGCTTAAGATTTAGTTTCTTTATCTTGAAATTCTAGATTTCCTATAGTGTGAGATATCTATCAATTACATTTTTAAATTGAACAAAATCTTCATAGTATTCTTAGTTATATTTTCAGCAATTTCATCTTCAGTTTCAGTAGTGATTGGGTTAGATTCAAAAGGGAACCAAGAGAAACAAGCACAAGAGCACTAAATGGAAAATTAAAAGTAAATATCTCCATTCATAAATTTGCAAATTTATTAATTGAAGGGAATGAAGAATCTTTTTCATTCTCCCAAATAAAAAACCCCATGAAAGACTGCCAAGAAAAAAAGTCATTCTCTTTAATAGGATTGTTTTTGAATAAGTAGTAATGGTCATTGTTGTGGAATCAATGCTTGTAGTGTTGCATTTTTATAATGTGGTTGGCATGGCTTTAATGATAAATCACGAGGGTCAGTGGTTGGCATGATTTTAGAAAGAGAAATGCAGCTAATTTTTTTATAAGTGGCTAGAAATAAATGTTAGATTTGAAGAAAAAAAAGGTCTTCTCTTTAATAAGCCTGTTATTGAATATGTAGTAATTTTGAATGTATTGGACTCAGTGCTTGTAGTGTTGCATTTTGATTATGCCATTATCATGGATCTAATGATAAATCACAAGGGTTAGTGGTTGGCATGACTTTGCAAAGAGTAATCCAACTAATTATTTTTAATTAGTGGCCGAAAATAAATGTTCATTGAATTATATTTCTCCATTTGACAAGCACTATTTGTAGCAATATTTGAGTGTTGTAGTATTTGCCTAAAAGTTAAATTCAAATTTATATTTTAACAAACTTTACAAAGCAATGACCATATTTAAATTTGTTGTCTTTGTTTTATTTGCTAAATCTTAAGGCCTTCTATTTTTAGCAGGATTGTCAATACAAAATGATTGACTTTTTCATTTGATGGTTGTGCACATATAGGGTTGTTAAGACAACTTTTGGAGTTGGATCAACAACAAAGCAAAGTGAATAATTCAACATTAAGTTCACAGTATGCTTGGAAACCTATCTTAAAGAAGTACTTTACAGTTGCATTTCATAATTTGTCTAATTATTTTCTAGTACAACTTATAGAACCATGGAAAAAAACTATTGTAAAATGCTAGTTCAAATATTCTATGAAAAACAAATCTAAGTTTACACTCTTTATTAGCTAAAGTCATATTTATTCTAAGTTAGTAATTTTAAATTTCAAAGTACATATTTTTTTGTTCCCAACTACTAGTTACATAAAATTACATTTGAAAATTTTGTGGAAAAATGTGCAAATACATAGAAGAGTCATATCATCTTAACATTTTTACTTTGGTTGTGTTGTGGTTCCACAACACACGCCCCATTTTGGCCACTTGGCCTAATGGGGACCCCCTTTTGTTAGGGTTCTTTTTTGTTGTCTTTAGGGTTTCAGTTGGTCTTCCTTGTACAATTAGCTTAGATAGTTAGAATTTTCTTCGTGCTTTCAATAAGACATTATTGACAACCTTTTTTGCATGCAGAAGTTTGATGCCCACCTTTTGAGATTTACGAAGAAACAACAAGGGAAGTTGACATCCATGGGAGTACTAAGATTTTTGGAAATCTAAGAAGTGACAAAGAAGTTTTAAAGAACTAACCCCAACATTCTTCCAGAACACTAAGTCTTCAATTTTGATAAGTTCAGAGAATATCAGCACTTAGCCATTTTTTCAGTGCTGGACTTTCGGAGCTGGTGGAGTTTCGTTGTCTGAAAAGTCTGAAATGTCAGAAGTGTTGGTGGACTTTCAAAGTTTCAGAGCTGGTGGAGTTTCGCTGTTCGAAAGTCTGAAATGCTGGAAGTGTCGGTGGACTTTGGGAGTTTCGGAGTTGGTGGAGTTTCACTGTCTGAAAAATCCAAAATGTCGGAAGTGCTGGTGGACTTTTAGAGTTTCAGAGCTGGTGGAGTTTCGCTGTCTGAAAAGTTTGAAATGCCAGAAGTGCTAGTGGACTTTTAGAGTTTCAGAGCTAGTGGAGTTTCATTGTCCGAAAGTCCAAAATGCTGGAAGTGTTGGTGGATTTTCAAAGTTTCAGAGTTTCTGGGAGTTTCAGTGTTCAAAAGCCCAAAATTTCACCCAGCATGGAGTTTTGGGACTTAGCCAATTTTTGCATGGAGAAAAAACTTTTTTTATACTTAGCCATTTTTGTAGAGCCTATTTTTTAGCATTTCAGCCCTAAAGGAATTTCGGCCTCCAAAAGTCCAAAGTTTGAAACTTGGGAGAAGTGGACATGACACTTAGTCATTTTTGGAGCTTGGTTTTTTCGGACCAACTGTCGAGATTTGTCTATTTTTTGGCACATCCGTCGTTTAACTCCAGTTGTCTGACAATTGATTTTTTAGTCAACTGGGCTTCCTTTTTGGGATCGTTTGTGCATGATTTTGGGATCTCTTCTAGTTGGCTCCATGTGGAGAAGCCAGAGCCAAGGATCAAGGGCAGAAACATGAAGATTATCAAGTGCATGCATGGTTTCCAGATCCATTTTGAGTTATCTAATGCATAATTTATTCAAAAGCTTTGTAATGCATGAGGTTTAATTCTGTGCTAGGGTAGTTTGGTCAAGTTTTAGCAGTAGTTTCTTTAATGCAATCTTGAGTTTAGAATTTATTTCCAAGTTTCATGCAGCCGAAACCCTAGCTGCGAAAATAAGAGTACAGCTCTATAAAGTGTGATAAAATGATGTAATGATGGTCAATTTGATCATTAATATAACATATACAGTTGGTGTTGCATTCATGATTTGATTTATCTGCTATCTATGTGAAATTTGTGAATGTGTGATTTTCTCATTCTTTATTTCAAAGAGCCAATTGGTTGTTTAATGGTTTTAAGTTTGTGATCTATTAGTTTAGTGTTTGTTGGTATTGCATTGTTGTGTTGTGACGAAATTCTGAGAAAATTATTCTTTGGTGCTTGAAGATTAACTTGTCTCACGTGTGCGCACATCTGGGGTTGCTTCCTGATCTGATGAGTTTTGGCTTATCATACGTCTACATTTGTTTGATTCCACTAATGATTGCATCCATTCAGCTAAAGATTGTGACATGATCTGATCTCTATTTTGTGGGTTTCTTCATCTTCTTGGTTATTTAATTCACATGGTGGTGTGATGCTAGCATATGTCCATTAGGTTTCTTTTCTGCAATTTCATTCAAATCTCTTGTTACCCTACATCTTCTAACTTTCCTTGCAATTTATTTTCAATAGGTTAATTAATTTAGTGTTGCTTTCATCTTAAATCTAAAAATCGTATAAAAAAAGAGATATCTTGGTTTCCTAAAGTTTGTTTTACATTTTCCCTTGAGAGAAGAACCAACAAAGGCCTCCTTGTTAATAGATTCATATTTGTCTTCCGTTGAGCTATCCAATCGATTGAGACCCAGCCAGAAGGAACCTTGAGATTGATTCCATCAGTCTTCCAAGAGGGGAATTTTCTCACACAAATTCCTAGTCGTTGTCCTCATGTAAAAATGATGCTCAACAAAAGTGGCACTAGAAGGAGGGTCTGAACCAAAAGGTTTTCAAGTTATAATCACACTAAACAAGTTGGATGTTAGGAAATTCTAGCTTTAATGGATAGTTCGTTGTGTATACCGAGAGGTCTCCATGAGATTCCTTTGCATGCACATAATAGGCTTCCTTTTTTCTTCCCTGATAATGGAGAAAATGCTACAAATCATGTACAAGGATTTGCAAGGATCTAATTCTTTTTCTCAAAATTGAACATGAAGATGTTGTTTGCAATCTATTTGTCAAGACATTTTAAGGTGTAGCGCTTCAATGGTATGAAAGAC
This sequence comes from Chamaecyparis obtusa, assembly GCA_027943335.1. Classification (NCBI taxonomy): domain Eukaryota; kingdom Viridiplantae; phylum Streptophyta; class Pinopsida; order Cupressales; family Cupressaceae; genus Chamaecyparis; species Chamaecyparis obtusa. The sequence goes on from BSBK01001219.1 coordinate 2,243,253, forward strand.
TCTCATCCAATTCTATTCGCTCATGGATTGAATTGAAGGATTTATTCTTAATTCAATTTGATCCCAATGTGAGCTCACAAGATTCATTATTTTATTTTGCTACTGTAAGAAGGACACCCCAAGAGTCCATTGCCCAATTTAATCATCAATTTCTTCTCATGTATCAAAGGGTTCAAGATTCGGAAAGGATGGAGCATGATTCAATGTTAAAAGAGCATTATTTATGGTGTTTGGATGTCTCATTTGCAAGTATGATTAGATCTTTTGCTGAGGTTACTACCTTGCATGATGCATTCAAAAAGGCTCTTTTCTTGGCATGATGTGGATGTGATGTTACAAATGGTAAAAATGGTCATGATGGAAGTTTTAATATGCAATTGATTGAATGTTTCCAATCATTACAACTCTATGTCAACCCAGTGAATACATCAAATCAGCTACAATCATCTCATTCAACTAGTTACAACATGCCTAATATCTAGAGGATGCAATCAGCCAATCAAAAGAATCAGATCAATCACTTTCAAGATCATATTTGGGGTCACAATTCCCATGATACAACCTTGGACACAAGTATTTTTCCACCCAATGATGCTCCTATAGAGATCTTGTCATATTCTTACTATACTCCATTTCTCAATCCATCAAAACATGATGATACTTCAAATGGAAAGCTTGTTGGTCAGTTATATGAGCGAGATAAGTTGTGCAATAATGAAAGTGAAATGATCTTAAATGTTGATTGTAATTCAGAATGCAAGTTATCAAATGATTTTTTGACAAAAATCAGTCATGGGATAACAAGAAATGATGAACAAATCCAGGAGGATGAGAGATATTCAATGCAGCCCCAGAATTATTTCCATAAAAGAGAAAAAAGTGCAAAATATTTGTCATCTTCACAAGGTAATTTTGATGACACTTTTGATGCTGAAAAAGATTCACATGACAAAGACACAGATAATCATTGTTGGGTAGATATTCCACTTGAACAAAGTAGACTGGATGAGAAGTTGCAAGAATTGGGTATTCCTATATCATTATCAGATTTTTCATGGATGGAAGGATGTAGAATACACCTCACGAATCAACATTGTGAGATGGATTGCCCTATTTTTTTTGGAAAGATGGACTTCTATTTGAAAGGAAAGATGACTATTGAAGAGGTATTAATTCCTATAGTAGATCATTGGGATAGTCAATCAAGGGAAGAAGAAGAGGAACATGATCAAATTCATGAGACTTTGGAAGATACGGATTTTCCTAATGAGAAAGATAAAGTGATTGACATACAATAAAATGAGGGAGAGACAATTCCAAATGATGAAGAGAGTGAAATCATAAATACATTCATAGACATCTTCATGAAAGTTGAAAGTGGAAATGTATCTTCTCGTGAAATCATAAATGATGATGCGCTGCCTTTTTTGAATGCTATACATGATGGAGCCCAAATAAATGAGATACAAGAAGTTCAAGAGGATGATCAAAAGGAAGATGATGAAGATGAAAAATTGTGCCTTGAGGTAGAGGAATCTCAGCATTTACAAATCAACAAACAAGATGACTCTCAGTTTTTATCATCAGGGGAGGTAGACAAGGTTCTTGATGCGGTATCATGTTTGAGTAAAGAAATGTCCATTTATGGGTGTTCCATGCATATATCAAACCTTGCAGTAGCCAATTCATGTAGGATTCATCCATTTGAGATACATCGGAGGTAAGTTGTCCTGAATTCTTGCTAGCTTGGGAGATTGCCTTAGAAGGTAAGTATGATTTTGAACATGTTTCTTTGAGGCATGAGGGAGAAAATGATTTAAATGTTGATACTAACGATAATTTCATTTTTGAAGACATCTTTATGAGTGAAATTATTAGTCCTAATGAGGTCAAATGTGATGATTTATTATTTAGGACTAATGATAATTATAAAATGGATCACAATCTGGATAATTTGCCTCTTGAACCTTGTTGTAATGATAGGTATAGTACATCACTAATGCATATGTTTTCTTATGGTGTGCATGCACTTGAAGAGAATGGATTGGTGTACCATGAGATAAGACCTCCAAAAGAAGAAATCACATTGAGTGAGTATGTGCCCATGGTTGGGAACTCACTAAATCAGGTTGTATCTATCCATTATCCCTTGCTTTTTGATGATTTTTAGTTTGAATATGATAAAGGTGAAAAAACTTGTTTGTGGATTAATCATGATTATGGAGAGTTGCCACAACTTTTGATTTTATGTGATTTGTACCCAGAATTTGAATAGAAATTATATGAATTTTATTTTTCTGAGTACAAAGATGAGTTTGCATTCCTTAGAACTATGCAGGATGCATTATTGCTACTGCATGGAAAGAAAAATCAATTAATAAGAAACTCGTATGCTTGTTTTTCTAAGTTTTTTGTATATATTTTAACTTTAGTTGTAATTAGGTAGGTGTTAGTTAGTTTCCCTTATGTTTTGGTGGTTAGTTTTGTTTTGTTAGTGTGTTAGTCTTGTTCCTTGTTGCTTGAGAGTTTTTTCTTTTTTTTTTGTCGGTCTGGGGAAAAGAGAGTTTTTGTCGGGGCTATTCCTGGCAAGTAGTCCACCCCAAGTGGTATTTGATAGGAGGCAGAGGTATTTCTTAGCCAAAAATTTTAAAGGAATTCATCTTGCAAGAAATTGTATACATGGATCATGAATGGTGATACCTTTCACTAGCAATCAAGTTGATATTCAAAGTCAATCATCCTCAACACATTACACACTTTAAACATAATACTATGGTTTTTGGTTTCTTGGGTAAGTATCAATTGGATTTGATTGGAGCCTATTGTTATGTGTGACCTTAGATCTCAGAACCCTTCTCTATCTACATCTTGACTTGAAGAGACAAAATCAAAAGGAGGAACGCGTAAAGAAAGGTCAACATGGAAAAGAAAAGTTCAAATGCTTGGGTGGCATAGCCTAATCATTGCCTAGGTTTCCAGAAGAAAAAAAAAAAGAAAGACTAAAAGAAAAATTAGAAATGCAAGCACTAAGGTAGCATAGCCTAAGCACTGCCTTGGTGTACCAAAAGGTCCTAAAAATGAAGATAATTGAAGAAGTGACAATATTCAAAGCACAATGGCTCAAGAAAAGTCACCTTCCATGAAAATGATGTTGACTCTAAAAGATCCCTCCAAATAATAAAAGAACCATATATCTTGTCAGAAGATAGAGAAGGGTGACTCTAGCAACCTCTACCGGGGCTATGAACACTTGACTGGTAGTAAAGAAAGGTTAGATTGAGATTGTGGAAGTTTATGACAATAAGCAAAGATTAGCTCTAAGTGTTTCTCATCTAGGAAACCTTCATCCAAGTGTTGAAGGAATGAACACACAGATGCACTCACTAGATGAAACAACAAAGAACTTCAATTGTAAAAAGTTGGTGAAAGAATGTTTTCATGAATGGTGTTTGTGTTCAATTTATTACAAGATAATTTCTAGAGAAAGTTTGCTGGTAAAGAAATGCCTTGGTCATTTCTCCTTTTGTCGGGGCTATTTGTTGTGGTTCCACAACACACACCCCATTTTGGCCACTTGGCCTAATGGGGAGCCCCTTTTTTTAGGGTTCTTTTTTGTTGTCATTAAGGTTTTAGTTGGTCTTCCTTGTGCAATTAGCTTAGATAGTTAGAATTTTCTTCATGCTATCAATAAGACATTACTGACAACCTTTTTTGCATGCAGAAGTTTGATGCCCACCTTTTGAGATTTACGAAGAAACAACAAGGGAAGCTAAAATCCATGGGAGTACTAAGATTTTTGGAAATCTGAGAAGTGACAAAGAAGTTTTAAAGAACTGACCCCAACATTCTTCCAGAACACTAAGTCTTCAATTTTCATAAGTTCAGAGAATATTAGCACTTAGCCATTTTTTTAGTGCTGGACTTTCGGAGTTTCAAAGCTGGTGGAGTTTTGTTGTCTAAAAAGTTCAAAATGCTGGAAGTGCTAGTGGAATTTTAGAGTTTTGGAGCTGGTGGAGTTTCACTATCCGAAAGTCCGAAATGCTAGAAGTGTCGGTGGACTTTCAGAGTTTCAGAGCTGGTGGAGTTTCACTGTCTCAAGTCTGAAATGCCAAAAGTGTTGGTGGACTTTCAGAGTTTCAAAGATGGTGGAGTTTTGTTGTCCGAAAAGTCTGAAATGTCAGAAGTGCTGGTGGACTTTTGGAGTTTTGGAGTTGGTGGAGTTTCACTGTCTGAAAGTCCAAAATGCTAGAAGTGTTGGTGGATTTTCAGAGTTTCAAAGTTGCTAGGAGTTTTGGTGTCTGAAAGCCCAAAATTTTGCCCAGCATGGAGTTTTGGGACTTAGCCAATTTTTGCATGGAGAAAAAACTTTTTTTATACTTAGCCATTTTTGTAGAGCCTATTTTTTGACATTTCGGCCCTAAAGGAATTTTGACCTCCGAAAGTCTGAAGTCCAAAACTTGGGAGAAGTGGACATGACACTTAGTCATTTTTGGAGCTTGGTTTTTTCGGACCAACTGTCAGGATTTGTCTGTTTTTTGGCACATCCACTGTTTAACTCCAGTTGTCTGACAATTGATTTTTCAGTCAAATGGACTTCCTTTTTGGGATTGTTAGTGCATGATTTTGGGATCTCTTCTAGTTGGGTCCACATGGAGAAGCCGAAGCCAAGGATCAAGGGCAGAAACATGAAGATTATCAAGTGCATGCATGGGTTCCAGCTCCATTTTGAGTTATCTAATGCATAATTTATTCAAAAGTTTTGTAATGCATGAGGTTTAATTCCATGCTAGGGTAGTTTAGTCAAGTTGTAGTAGTAGTTTCTTTAATGTAATCTTGAGTTTAGAATTTATTTCCAAGTTTCATGCAGTTGAAACCCTAGCTACAAAAATAAGAGCACGACTCTATAAATTGTGATAAAATGATGTAATGATGGTCGATTTGATCATTAATATAACATATATAATTGGTGCTTCATTCATGGTGTGATTTATCTGCTATCTATGTAAAATTTGTGAATGTGTGATTTTCTCATTCTTTATTTCAAAGAGCCAATTGGTTGTTTAATGGTTTTAAGTCTGCAATCTGTTAGTTCGGTGTTTGCTGGTATTGCATTGTTGTGTTGTGACAAATTTCTAAGAAGATTATTCTTTGGTGCTTGAAGATTAACTTGTCTTACATGTGCGCACATCTAGGGTGGCTTCGTGATTTGATGAGTTTTGGCTTATCATACGTCTGCATTTGTTCGATTTCGCTGATGATTGGATCCATTTAGCTAAAGATTGTGACATGATCTGATCTCTATTTTGTGGGTTTCTTCATCTTCTTGGTTATTTAATTTTCATGGTGGTGTGATGCTAGCATATGTCCATTAGGTTTCTTTTCTACAATTTCATTCAAATCTCTTGTTACCCTACATCTTCTAACTTTCCTTACAAGTTATTTTCAATAGGTTAATTAATTTAGTGTTGCTTTCATCTTAAATCTGAAAATCGTATCAAGAAAGAGATATCTTGGTTTCCTAAAGTTTGTTTTATAGTTTCCCTTGAGAGAAGAACCAACAAAGGCCTCCTTGTTAATAGATTCATATTTTTCTTCCATTGAGCTATCCAAGTAGTTGAGACCCAGCCAAAAGGAACCTTGAGATTGATTCCATCAGTCTTCCATGAGGGGAATTTGCTCACGCAAATTCCTAGTCGTTGTCCTCGTGTAAAAACAATGCTCAATAGGTTGCATTTCCTATTTGATTTTAAAGTTTCTATTATGATTAAATTTAAATACATTCATAAGATACTTCACCCCAAATACATTCATTTAAATTTATCAGACCCTTGAAATCTAAATCTTCAACTTATCAATTTGAACTCTATGCCAAATTTTTGAAGGTCAAAATGAATGAATGGATAAACATTTCAAGGCCTAAATGGGACTATCCAATCATAGGTGCAATCAAGTCTATCACATTGCAACATTTATTCACCTTTCATTGTTCACATGTTGAAGAATCATTGCAATCCATAATAGGCAAAAATTATTTGGCAAATGATTATGAAACAATTTTCTACTCAGACATTGTATCTCAATTCTTATCCAACTCCATGGACTTCTTAGAAAATTGTGAGCTTGTAATGCATTTGGCTAAAGCATATATACAAGAGTACTTCAAACCCCCAGGTATGGTTACAAGTAATTTATTGATGCATATGTTGCAAATAAAGCTGGTGCTTTTTTGGGGGGGATTATTCTCTCATGAATTACTTAAAGAATGTAACGCGTTGTCTTGTTTATACAATGCTCTCAAAATAGCACTTTTTAGTAAATGTGAACTTGTACTTACACATGCCTTAGATGCTCAACATGTTCAGTTGGGCAAGAAAATCTCCAAAAGAGTTTCATAAGTCTACAAGTCACTAATGTATCTACAAATGCATATGCCACCTTATATTGCTCCTATGGATTTGGAAATCCCATGTTCTTTGGAACTAGTTTCCCCTAGAGAGAATGACAATTGTGAGGAACCTTCCTCTCAATTCTCTCCACAATGTTGACCACCTTATGCATTTTTTTAATGGTTTTAACTTAGCACCATTGTCATACCTCTGTATATTCCTCCATTGTTATATTAAGAACTTTACTCGTATGAAGAGTATAGCATTGGAACATGTTGAGTATATTCGGCCCATAATTATATTGATCATTATTCAAAGTAATAGATTCTATTTGTTAAAGAACACTATTGGAGGAAGATGGTTTAGGTATAACAATTGGAAGATTCATATAACTTCTTTGGCTATGCAATTAGTGGGATAGATGTGAATCTTAATCTTTTTTACAGTTTTTCAATTCTTCAAACTCTATACAAATATAACTAGCATCCCATTTATTAAGAATAATAGGCATTTTGAATACAACTGATGCAGGTTGGCAAAGCACCAGACGCCAAAACTGTTATCACATTTTGAGGTTGCTAAAGAAATATAGTAGTGCATCTTAGAAATGGATGTCTCTTTCTATGATGACAATATGGTGTTTGGTGCAAAAGTCCTAATAATAGAAATGTGCATCATCTTACTACTTATTTTCATGGTGAAAGACAAGGCCTATTTCATCATGTTGTTGACATGCAACGTAGTACTTTTTTATGTATTTCTACTCATAATCCAATAAACGTGTTATTTTTTAACCATTGTGATGTGCAGTGCATAAAAGAACAAATTATTTATAGCTTTCCATAGTCTATCTATGGGAGCATATTTGATGATTTAATAACTATGGTTATCATCTATTTCAAAAGGGAAACATAGTTAATGTATTACCATTTTATATTATAAATGGTTTCTTTGAATTGTTCAATTGGCCTACAGAGTTGAACACGAGAATGAGAAAAAAAATTGAGAAGTCAACTTTTGAATCATGCAATGAGGATAACTGCAATTGTGAAAATACATTGATAGTTTCAAATAAAACAAGGAGACATTCCAAGCATAGCCAATTTAAAGGTGTTAGACGATGTCCATGGAATTGATATGCTACAAAGATAAGGGATCAGAAAACTAAATGTCATCATTGGCTTGGCGCATTTGAAACTGCTGAGGAGGTCGCTATTGCATATGGGAAGGTCGCATTGAGCATGAAAGAAATCAGAGAAAGATCGACTTTTTCTTCAAAAAGTTTGAAAATATACAATATTATGGAATAAAATGCAATGTCATATCTACTATTGATGTCCACTTCCAAAGTACAACTAGATCAAAAAAGTAGCTACAGTGCAAGTTATGTTTCATGCTTTGACCTTCCTACTAGTTTCAAATAACAATCTGCATTGGTGGACAGTGTTACTTGAGATATAAATCATGATACGAAAAGTTATTCAATTCCACCACATACATGTCAGGCTGACTTTTTAGGCCAAAAACTAGTGAGGGCACAAGTCCACTATCATTGACAATGATGAAGAAGTAATAGAAAATTATTCTGATCATCTTTAAAATAATTATGATTTGTTATATACTTCTATAGACCCAGGTTTATTAGACAACATAGTTCACATGTACTTAGTAGTGAAAAATACCAATAATTGCAAGAAAGATGGTTGTAACAACCACAATTATAATAGTACTTGTCCAATATTTCAAAGTATTTCATCTTCTTCATACGATTACAACATTGGTGGTTCAAATTTGTTAGAATCGGGATGCTTTGAAAAATGTCCCCTACAACTATCTATAGGTGCACCAATGCACTAGTATTCCTTGTAACCAAATTTATTACTTATTGTTTATCTTTTGTAAAAGATAACTTTGACAAAAGTTAGATCACATGAATAGATGATTGTATATACTTACCTTCTAGAAATGCTCATATTTTTTAAGTCAACTTCTAATTTCCTCTATTCATAATAAAATCTTAGGGAATGGAGACATTGTTGTTTCTTCTACAAATCCTTGTTTGCCACCTTTTAGATCATAAATTGCATGCATAAATAGGGCTTTTATTGATCCTACTATAGGCATAGACAATGTTCTTCATGTCACACATTGCAATAGAGATGTTGCAATTGGGAACATATGCAATGGAAATTTCTCCTCAAATGAAAAATGTCAAAGTACACTCTCCGAAAGACAAAAAAATTATGAAATTTATGTATAAAATTCTACTGGAAGTCATAAAATTGAAGAGCAAGTTACTTGACTTGGAGGAAAGAGTCAATGCTATCAGAGACTCCACCTTCAAATTTTTTACTACTAGTTGTAATTGTATACACCTAAAAATGGTCATCTAGACTATTAGCCCCTTTGCTAGCATTTTTGCTAAAATCATCAATTGCTTATTCTTTATCAAATCCTAGTTCTATCATTTATTCGATTATTTTCTATGGGCTAACCATTTTATCCTAAGTCTTTATTTAATTAAAAGGAATTTCCTCCCCTTTTATTAAATAAAAAGCCCCCACTTTTCCTCTTATCCTAAGTTGCACAAATAAAACATTATTCTTATTTTATAAAAAGAAGAAAAGCACTTTTTGTCTCATATGGGCACAAAAGTCAACTCTTATTTTCTCATTGGAGGATACTTGTGCACATGGATTTCTCCTCTTTGATGCTCCACCATTGATTAAATCTTTTGCCTCTTAATCTCCATGGTCCATTCTTTCTTATTTCTTATAAAAGGAGAGCTCTCTTCTTCATTCTAGATCCCCAACTTTTTATGCTAATGTTATGCTACAGGTTTTCTAGGTCACTTTGGAGCTTTTGAAGATTTGGAGCATTCTTGGCTTTTGCATCTACATGCTATCATAGTTTCATTTCTTGCATTATCATAGCATTCATAGCTTCATATTTAGCTTAGTTTCCTTTGTGCTTTAGATTACTTCATGTAGCTTAATTAGTAAGGCTTTGTAATACTTGCATATTTCCTTTCATAGCTTAGTTGCATTATTCTTTCATTTCCATAGCAAGCTTTCATTCTCATTTCTAGTATAGTTGCATTGCATTCTCATTTTTAATTCTTGGGGATATTGGCATTCTTGCCCTTGTCTTCATTTGAATCTCCCATTGCATGGTTTACTAGAAAGGTTATTGGCTTAATAGCTCTAGCTGAGAGCATTCTTAAACACCCTTGCACTCCATGCCTAGGGAGCTCTAAATTGATTTCTCAAGGTTTCCAATCCATGGATTCTCTTGGAAGCAATGATTTAGAGAAGTGCACTATTTAGTGTGTACAGTAATCACCTAAAATTGGGCTAATAGAACCTAAGGCCCTATTTGCCCTAATTCGAGATAAAACTCCTAATTATGTTAATTTGATTCTTGATTATTAACATAATTCATTAAATTCAATAAAATTAATAAATTTCATATTTCAAGCATTTATTATCAATAATGGAGCAAAATTTACATTAATTATCTCTAAGCCTAATTAATTAAATGCATGGCTAGAGTAATTAGTTAAAAGAAATGAACATAACACTCTAAAATGACATGTCACCCTTGAAGGGGACAACAAAGACAATTTGAACCAGTAAGGGCTAATCACATGGATCAAGAAAGGAAGCATCTCAACCACTCCTCGTGGATGCATCCTGACTGTCCAATTTCTCAAGATTCTATAAAAGAGAATTTTCAAACCTCAAAATATATAGTTAATTTGAATTCATACTTGCATGTTGCTCATTTGATTTCCTAACTAATTGGATAATCTTTCAATTTCTTAAGAGTTAATGAATTAATGGCTTTCTTGAGTAATTTGAGTAAATTAGATAGTTTAGATGCATTATTATCTTGAATCTCTCATTCTAACATGCATTGTCACTGTTTAGGATCTAATTATGAGAGCAATCTTAGGTTCTTTACATACTTGTGTTAGTTATAGAGCAATAATTCAATTTCAATTGTTATTGATTTAGATTTATTTTCTTGTGCTAACAATTGATATAATGAGTTATTGAAGTGTTGTGTTGCAAGATAATATCTATCACAATTCACACACACATTTATGGAGCCCACTAGGGCCAAGCCCTAGATTTCTACCTTTCAAACTAAATTTTTGCCATGTTTCTAATTGCAGACAATCACATCTAGATAATTGGATCACACCCAAGAAATAGAGTCGCACCTGACATTTCCTGGATCACATCTTGGATTTCCTAGATCGCATCTAGTAAGGTATCATCTTTAGTAATTTTTGGGTCGCATATGGGATCCTTAATCACATGTGGGAAAGGGGATCACATCTGGTTAAAACTTTGGGTCGCATCTGGGGATATTTGATTCAAATTTGATTTTTCTAAAGTCTAATGGATTGATTTTATGTTCTATGTGGATTTTTAACAGCCTAACAGTGGTTTGCAAGATGAATTGTCAGAGAAATCAACATATGAGACTACTAACTAATGGTTGTTTATAGGTTTCCTAAAAGGATCAACTAGACTTCATGCTTTCTTTTATAGGAATTTAATTACATTTTGAGGTCAATTTGCAAATTAACCAAAGGATTATGCTATTTTCCCTTGAGAAAAATTAGAAACTCAAAAGTTAGCTTGCAATTTGGGGTCAAATTAGGGTAATTTGAAGTAAATCTTGCATGATGTGTCTTGGAGAAGTAATTTGAGTTAGGAAATTATGCTCTTCTCCTTCATGGAGAATTAGAAATCCAGACCTTGAATTATTGATCCCTTTTATTTTATTGCAATACCTTTAAAGGACCTGTCGGTTCAGGAAAAATGCTCCCATGAACAACCCAAGTGTGGACAAGTCTTATGCTAACTCTTCCACCCCACTATAGAATTTGACGCTTCCTTGAGGTGAAAACTTCAGAAGACATAATTCATTTTGGCATTGGAATCTCGATTTGATCTTTTCCAATGACATGTTTGGATCTTGTGTAGAGCGGAGCCGCTTCAATCTCTCTTGTGAGACTACACAAATTTGGGTACTCATAGGGCTACAAGCCTCAATCCTGCTTGTGGGACTATGGGAGATGGTTATGAATGGATGCCTTCACTAAAATATTAAGTTAGATGCTACCTATTTCACCTCCGAAAGGTTGGTAATACTTGTGCAAGGAAAATAGAAATCGCCCCAAGAGCTTCACCATATCAAGCCCTCCTTGACGCTTGAACTTGGCTAATATGGGCCCCAACATTCATTGCATGTTGTTGGATTGCCATATTCTGAGGAGTCATTGAGTGTGTTCCTAAGCTAGTGAACAAGTGTTTCCAATCTCTACCTAGCATAAGGAAGGTAAGGTGTGTTTGTTATAAAAATGATTTCTTGATGTGTTTTAATTTCAAAACTCAAATAAATCCCTCAAATGAATAAACACCAAGCATTTTCAAACACCTACAAGTCCCTGAATCAGATAGAGAAGACAAATTATCATGAAATTGACTAAAATTTGCATCAGACCAATGATCATAATGTCACATCTGGTATCGTGAGTCACACCTTGCATTCCATATCGCATTTGGTCATTCTAGGATCACATCCTATATACCCTACATTTCATGAGTCACATCTGAGAACAAAACCAAATTAGGAATCACATCATGTATTCAAGGGTTGCATCTGGGAACTTTTCACCATTAGTCACATCTAGAGTGTCACATCTGGGGTCAAGAGCACTTTTGTACCTCCCACAAATTGGATTTTTGCATTTTTGGATACCCTTTTTGGCCTTTAGTCAAATTCTGCTATCAAAACAAGTCTACCTGTAAGCCTAAAAGAGTTATTATTAAGCATGTCTTGTTATCCTATTTGGTCTACCCTGGATTGTTCAAAATTGTGGAGTCTCCTTGTCACCATCAGATTCAAATCAAGTTCCCAGCTCACTATCAGGGCACTCTAATACCCTTTTACACTAGAACTTTCAAACAAATCAGACAAATCCACTTGCATTTGGTTCCCAACTCACTATCAGGACACTCTAACACCCTTTGATGTTGGATCCTAAGACATTTCAAACCTACTTTTTCATCCATGGACTCACAATTGGACACTTGCATACTTTCAGGCCCACTTTCATATAAGACACTCAAAATTCCTTAATCTGAGCTTTCATGGTTAATACGAGACACAAATCTTATGAATTTGAAAGGAATCCATTCTCAAATGAGGTACCATTAATCACATTTGAAAGAGGAGAAACTTCTAGACTTAATCCTCTATTTGGAGCAACACCTAGCACTACTCACATGGTAACCCCTAACGCGAAAAACATGAATAATAAAGATAACTTCTGTTGGGATGAAAGACACGATGAACAAGATAACCAAGATGAAGAAAATAATCAAGAAGAAGCATGACACCAAGAAGCACATTATGATTATGATGACGATGAAGATCCTACAGAACAAGAATATCAAAGAGCTTTAAGAAGCAAAAGGTTTAACAAAATCCTTTAGAGAGCTTTGGAAGAAAATAAGGAAAATTACTTCCTAGAACTCGCATCTCAAGGAGTGAAGCTACCTAAAGACTATGACGTAAATCAGCTCAAACCAAAAGAGGATCTTACTCCTATGTCTATTCTAACATGACAACTACTTGCTATGCAAGAAGAAATCCAAGAGCTAAAGAAAGAAAAGGACAAACCAACAAAACAATACTCTTTGGAACACATTTTTCCTTTCCCCTTTGATAAGGGATTGAAGATGATACTATTTCCTCAACATGTCACAATTTTGAAATATAAAAAATGCACCAGAAAAATTCTGACCCTCAAGATCATGTGAGGGAATTTCGCACATCCAGTATGGAATTCATGCATGAACAAACATACCTTATGAGATTATTTCCATGAAGTTTAGGTGGACAAGCAATGGACTGGTTCTCAAAATTACCTACAGGAATCAAATCATTTGAAGAACTAGTTGAAAAGTTCATTCAGCAATATTCCTATAACATCCAACACACTATGACAATGTTGGATTTATGCAATACCAAACAGAAAACTGGAGAATCATTCTTGACTTTCTTGCAACGATGGAGGAAAATATTTGTGCGATATGCTAGACAAATACCCAAAAGTGAAAAAATGGACATTTTTATCAATAACTTGGTACCCGAGATGAATTTTCCAATACAACTATAAGGTCCACCAAGTTTTGATAAGATGATAGATAGTGACATAAAGATTGAGGAGGCCTTGATCAAGAAAGGGGAGATCACTATCAATAAAGAAAATAAGGACACATACTATTCCTCCAAAGAAAATTACAAATACAGAAACAAGAATAAGAATGTGATCAATGATGGAGTCTTAGATACTCCTAATACCAAACCAAAACTAGAAGTTTTAAATCTTATGATGATTCTCCAAGCGAGCAAGAGTTTGAATTTGATAGTGACACCAGTGGCTAACAAGACTTTCAACAAACCTAATACTCGAACAGAGCCTTGGGAAGCAAGACCTAAGAGAATATTCAAACCATTGGGAGATAGATTAGAAGTGGTCTTGAAGTCACTATTGGACAATAAAATCATCACAATTCGAAACTCCAAACCTTAGGAACCAAAAGTAAAACCAAGGTGGTGGAATGATAATGATTACTGCGATTTTCATCACAATAAAGGACACAAAACTAACAATTGTATGAAATTAAGACATGTTATTCAAGATTTAATTGAAGAAGGAAAAGTTAAGGTAGATGGACATCATACAAAAAATGATCATAAAGCATTCCAAATTTCATTACCTAGCTATGAAAAAGAAGAATCTTCCAAGAGTAACAAGATTAATTATACATACACCGATAATGACAATGTAATTCATATGCCGGTGGAACCATGCAAACCCTTCATCCATGTGATCACTCTAAAAGGAGTACAAAACCAAACTAAGTCCTCTAATGCTTTAACAAGAAATCAAGCTAAGCTCACTCTCAAAGGAGCTTCAACATTGAACACACCAGCTACAATAACAACATCTAAACAACTAGCATTACCTCTGAATTTTAATCTAGTAGACCAGTTACAGCATACGCCAGCTCAAATATCCATTCTAGAGTTGTTAAAAAGCTCTCATAGTCATAGGGAGGTCCTTGATCAAGCCTTTCTTAATACTAATGTACCAAAGGACCTAGATGTGGATAGATTCCAATCTATGGTTGGTCACCTAAGTTCCCCACATTACCTATCTTTCTCTAAGGAAGATGATAAATCATTGAACCAACCACATAACCAACTGTTGCATCTAGAGGTTCTTATTCATAAACACCATTTCAAGTGTGTCTTGACAGATGGAGGCATTGGATTGAACATATGCACATATAATTTGGTAAAACCATTGGGATTTTTTGAGCATGCAATTGATCCCAGAAGCAAAATAAAAATCAAAGCTTATGATGAAGAAGAAAGATCCTCCAAAGGTTTGGTTGTCTTACCTATCAGAGTGGGACCAGTGGAAAGAGATGTCATATGTCAAGTCCTTGATTTACCACTCGCATATAACATTCTTCTTGGAAAGTTGTGGATACATTCAATGCAAGATATGCCTTCTATGTACCACCAGTGTATAAAGTTTCCTCATAATGGAGTGGAGGTGACTATTCTAGCTGACACAACATATCCTTGTAACAGTCTTAAACAAACAAAGAGCATGGTTCCACACAATAAAGAAAGTTCCAATAAAGTAGAGACATCCAAGGAAATGGTTCTACAAAGCTTTGCTAAAAAATTCAACATTCAAGAAACGAGTATGGGTGAATACAAGATAGACCCTGCAATGTCTCTAACAAATCTCCTCCTAGGCTTCAATGGAAGCCTTCAAATACATTTACACCTTCTAATGGTAGTTCTCTAACAATACATGAAGTAACAAGAATGGTTAAAGAAAAAGTATCCCTTGAAGAAGAAAACGAAGAGAAAGTTGTCTTGAAATGGCTCTATAAAGAAAATGAAGAACATGGAAATATCAAACATATTGAGATAGCTACAAATAAATATGGAAAAGAATATGAGATCATGAAACAAATGGGTTACAAAGGCAAAGGGCCATTGGGACAAAGAAAACAAGGACTTGTGGAACCTATACATATGGATTTCAGAAACCTAAAGGAAAAAATTGGATTAGGCTTCAAGGAAGCAATATCTCACCATGTAGCAGAAAATGGTCCTGTATTTGATAGATCAGGAGACTCAGATGATGAAGAAGAAGTGGAAGGAAAACCTATTTCTTATGAAAGGTTGTTGCTCTTACAAGGACATCCATTATTAGAAATTGGTACCAATCTTGAGCAGGAACCAGAAGAAGGACAAACAGAAGAACCTGAAAGAGAACAAGAACAAGGACTTCCTATTTTTGACACACCTCACTTTGATGAAGGACCAGAGATGAAATTTTCACAAGAATTGTTGCAAGAAGAAGAGAACAATGCTAATGAAGAAGCTGAAATACCGATGACTATTGCCCACTTCTTGGGGGTTTCAAATGATAGTCAGGTAGACTTACATGAATATGAATGGGACATATTTTTTAATGCTACAATGGATATAGAGGTGGACGTGATACATAAGTATGCTCCTAGAGTCTTAATTGAAGAATGAGAGAGTTCTAATGCTAGGTTGCTACAGTTAAACGTACATAACCTTAACATGAACTCTAATAATAATGACAATGACTCTAATAATCCTAACATCTATTTAGAAGCAAACCTAATGGAAAATATATTGCAAGTTAATGGAATTGATAATAATGCGGTGTTGTCTCTTGAACCCACTGAATCTTTATCCTTAATACATCTTGAACTAATAGATTGGAATGAGCCTACAATCACAAGCCTGTAATCTTTTGACATGACTATTCCCTAGCCTATTATCTAAATGCTTTTGAAACTTCCCTTCTTCCACCAGTGTAAAGAGAGAAACCATGAGTCATGAGGAGGATATTAAGTTTCTCAATCTCAAAATGAAAAACAAAAAGAACAAGAAATCTGATGGTGAAAACCACCTAGTAGCAATGTCAGATTCAAAAAGAGAAAAAGAAAAAGATGCATCCAATGGTGAAAACCTCTTAGAGGCTCCAAAGGATGGGATTCTTGATATCCTCCCAAATTATTTTTAGTAAAGATCTTCAGTGTTGATTGAACCAACACAAACCATTAATTTGGGAACAATAGAAGCTCCTCAGATAATCCACATTGCTCATTCATTGACAGGGGAGGAAAAGATCCAATTCACTAGCTTCTTCAAAGAAAAGAAGATCAATTTTGCTTGGTCTTATTTTAGATATGCCTAGATTGGATATAGATTTGATAATGCATCACTTGTCTATTTCTCCTGATTTAAAACTAGTAAAGCAAAAACTAAGGAAAATGAACCCACAAGTGGCATTGCTAGTCAAGGCAGAATTGGAAAATTTGTTAAAAGTTGGATTCATAAGGGCCATTGATTATGTAGAATGGATTTTAAACATAGCTCATGTTTCAAAAGAAGACAAATCCATAAGAGTTTGTACAGACTTTAGAAATTTAAACAAGGCTTGCCCAAAAGATGACTTTCCACTCCCCAATATGGACATGATTGTAGATTTGACGGTAGGCTATGAGATGTACTCATTGATGGATGGATTTTCTAGATTATATCAAATTAAAATTGCTCCTAAAGATCAAGAAAAGACCTCACTCACGTGCGCATGGGGAACATACTATTGGAATGTGATGCCATTTGGTCTCAAAAATGCAAGTGCAACCTATCAAAGAGAAATGACTACAATATTTCATGACATGATGCATAGAAACATGGAAGACTATGTAGATGATACATTGGAAAAATCAAAGATAAAGACAACACATATAGAAGATATAAGGAAAATATTTGATAGAATGGAATAGTTCCAATTAAGGCTTAATCCCAATAAATGTGCATGTGGGGTATCATTTGGAAAGTTACTAGGATTCATAATCTCAGCAAAAGGAATCAAGGTGGATCTAGAAAAGGTGAAAGCTATTCTTGAAATGCAACCACCTAGAAATATTAGTCAAATGAGGATGCTCCAAGGAAAGCTACAATCCATAAGAAGGTTTATATCTCAGTTGGTGGATAAGGCACAACCTTTCACAAAGCTAATGCGCAAAGGAACTACATTTACTTGGGGTGAGCAATGTCAAGAAAATTTTGCACAAGTCAAGAAATATTTGATGAATCCTCCAGTCCTAATGGCTCCAATCTATGGAAAACCTCTATTGTTATACATATCAATGACATATATGTCATTGGGAGTATTTCTTGCACAATAGGATGAAGCTAAAAATGAGAGAGCTATTTAGTACATCAGCAGAACTTTGGTCACATATGAATTGAACTATTCCATGATTGAAAAAGCATGCTTAGCAGTGGTATTTTCATCCCAAAAGATCAGGCATTACATGCTGGCACATAAGGTGAATCTAGTGGCTAACATTGATCCACTCAAATATCTGTTGAGTAAAGAAATGTTGACAGGGAGACTAGTAAAGTGGGTCCTAGTTCTAAGTGACTGTAAAGACCCTACCTAGCTCTATGTATTTAATTTAACTTTTCTCGAATAAATTTGACAGCTGCCAAAATATTTAACTTAAATATATATCTTCTATATCAAAATTCTCCATAAGGATCATTCATATGAACTTCAACGATTACTAGTTTTATTACCAAATAACATTCTTTCACAAATTATAGCAATAATATTTTTAAACAATTGTCAATACTTAAATTATTACCTCCAAGAGAAAACGTCACCTTTTTAAAATGAAAGGAATGCAGCAACTTTTTTTTTTCCCTTCAAGATGGAAGTCACATTCTTTTGCTAACCAATATATGCTAACTCTAGATTTTGTTCACTCATCCCAAAGGCCTATCCAAGGTAGAACGTAACTATTGGCATTCACAACAGCTCCTAGTAGTATCACGTCACCTCCCATATTTTTAACGTAGCAACCAAGTACCCATGTTTGGGCTCAAAAAATAATACATGAGACCTCCTTGTGGTATCATGTGACCAAAAATGAGTCCCTAAATAACCTGGAACCAAATGTAGCCTCTTCACCACTCACATGAATCCCAAGAACAAATTACACATGGAGAAAAAATGTTAGCTATCTTCATACCAAATACGGAGAAAACAAACAACAAATCCTTCACTCACAGAGATCATTCAGCCTCTATGATGATTTCAAAATCAACTAGCTTTCAATATAATTGAAATCAAACCCCAACATCTTGAATTTAATCAATCCATTCTATTTGGCATACCTCAGCACCAAAATTTAAGACTCCAGAATTAGAATAAAATTATCAGAAATCCAAAAGCAAAATTCATCATCAATGAGTGATGATTCAAATTGCAGAAAGAGGAATCAGTCCTCAAAACCCTAGCCATTTCTCACAGCCAAGAAGCTTCATAAATTTTATCAAATCAACAATGAATGATCAAAGTGCTTTTTCGAATTGAATATATAGCTTTTTTGGAAAAAGCTTCAATTTCACTTTTTTCACTTAAAAGGACTTTTAATCACAACTTCACTTTATAACATTAAAGTTATAAAGTAATAAAGTTATTAAATTAAAATAATTTAATTTAATAACGATAACTTTAAAATAAAAAGCCACTAAAGCCCACTAACTGCAACAAACACATTTCTGACATCAGAGCCTCAAACTTCAACTGCCCTACCAGAAATAATGAACTGCCAAAAATAGACTTACTATAAATAGTAAGTCCCTCAAACTGGAGATTCCCTAAAACTCAGTCCTGAAACATCTGACACCCTGTGCAAATGCCCTGCTAAATCTAGCCACACCCAAAAATACCACTTACTAAAAATAGTAAGTTGACCAAATTGATCTGAATGAAGAGAAGACCTAATAATTTGAACCTCTAGAATGGAATCCCAACACTGGCTCCACCAACTGACCCCCTCTGGTCACCTGATTAGCCTGCAAGGGTCACCAAATCAAGCTAATCCCAAAAGTTTGAAAAATGGGGACATTACAGTCCTCCCTTCCCAAGATTTCTTGTCCTCAAGCAATCAGGAAAAACAAGCAATCATCACAAACCACCCAGATCCCAAGGATGGTCATGAGTAATGTCCTGATCCTCACCATACTCCTGTGAAGAAAATACCAACATCAACAAAATAGACACCAGCATCTAAGAAACTGCCCTCAACACCCAAATAACTGACATCACTAAAAATAACATCCGAAGACCAACTACAGATGTCGATGCAGAAAACAACCCAGCAGAACTCAACCTAACTAAAACACCAGCTCTATCAAAACCCAAGTCCATGTCTATCTAACACTCACACCCAACTGCACTAAGAAGATGACATTGACCAAATGTACCTGAATCACTGTTACCAACTCTAACCTCTGATAAACTGTCATGGATGTGTTGATACTGCAAGTGGTCCAAATTGCAACTACTGATTCCATCTACAAAAGATGGTACAAATCCATCCCATAATGGATGGTAAGAAACTAGAGCCGATTTACCCTTACGTGAGATCAAACCTTCTACTTGTGGGTCAAAAGAAAAATGAGGAGCATGCCCCATCGTATAACGTCGATAGGAAGCCCTAATCTCTGTCAATAGCTCATCATTACCAAACTGGGAATCATGAGATGGCTCCAATCTTTGACTCCGCCTAACTGTAGGCTGGGTAGGATCCTAAGAAACCCTCTTAGTAAACCCAACCTTGAAATCCCTATAGGGAAGCATAGTAGATAGAGTCTCCATAATCTTCCCTACCAACCCCTGAATAGCACAAGAACCTCGGATGAGAGTACCCTCAGATACTCTAGATGAATCCTCTCATACATCTGCATTCTCAAGTAAATACGCCATGAAAGACTTAGTGCAGTAAAAATTATACGTGGTAGCATCAACTTACTCCCCCACAACCCACAGCTGATCCCTCTAATAATGTGGCACAACCAACTGTCCCATGCTATCTGCTATGTGAGATGATGAAATAGATTCACTTCCACCAAAAGGAAGCAAATCAACCTAAGAGCTTGACTCCACTGGTACTCCTACCTCATCCATACCAAGTGCTCCCATATCTTGAACAAATGTGTCTGCCACATCATCATGTTCCTCATCACCAACCATAGGAGTAAACTCACCACCAACCACCTCAATATGTAATCGAACTGGGTCTAGGGCTGGTGTGGACCGTAAATGCTCCAACTCCACGGTCACCTCCTCTAACTGGATCTACGACTCCTGAAGATCCCGATGAGTGCCCTCTAAAACCTTAGTAGTCATTATGAGCTCCTGAGTAAGCTCACTCATCTCCTCCTCTATGTCCATCAGAGCCTCATATGTTGTACTCCCCCACTCAACTAGGTGATCTCGATCGGCTACCATCTATAAGTAATCATGTCTCAAAATCTTGATAGCCTCCCACAAGGAATAAATCTCCATCAGGGAAAGGTAACCACCACTGTGCTCATCTGTCATAGGGGCACCCCAACCATTAATAGCCAACAACTAATGAGCAACATTGAAATGCTCAAGAGTAGAAGTAATATCTCTCTCACCAATTTGCAACTAGCTAATCACATGATGACTCTGCACAACGGGCCTCCTATGTACAACCTCAACTGTGTTTTCCACACTATGAGAGGAAGTTTCATCCAAAAAATTCCCCTCAAAATCATAGTATCTCTATGTACTTTCATTTGAGTACACATCTACAAACTCATCCTCATCTAACCTTGAGGAAGTTGTTGCTAAATCTGACTCAACACAATCTCCAGCTACCTCATCCTTTGCAACCACCTGACAATCTAGATCTTGGGATCCATCCTCACTCAGTAACAACTCAGAGTCCTCCCCCAAGGTCTGATAAATCAAGCATGTCATGTTGCAAGATGAATCATCCTCATGAGTCACCACAGAAGTAACCCCATCTCTCGTAGTGGAAGCCCTGGCTTTAACAAACTCTTGCCACTCATATGCTTCCACATCCTCATTCATGAGTCCTTGTAATGAAGAATCCTGGAACCCACCACCACCATATGACAACATTGAGTCCACACCCAAAGTCAGATATAGGAAACTAGAAACACTACAGCACTCATCATCCTCACTCTCATACATCGGCAATGTTTGTGATGCTAGTGTCCATATCATCTATCTACAACTCCTCCACTAACTCCGGCTGCATACATGACTCAATGTCATCATGTGAATCAATGATACTAGGGCATGAAACTACGTCACCCAAATCAACTGCAACACTCCCATCCTGAGTGTCATTAGTAGATAGCTCCATGCTTACATCTTTGACACAACAACAAACCATTGTCTCTTGTACTGATCCCACACTATGACTGCTATCATAAACCTCTGAGCTATCAGAGCTCATATGCTCCTCACAGTCATCACCCAACATCTCACAGGGAGTGTCATGTCCAATGTAGCTCACATCATCCTCAAAAGTGTCATCAAATGTGTCTATACTATCAGCTCCCACATCTCCTGCTAAAATCTCAACTATTGATACCTGACTCTGTACACATGACTCAACATTAGGCTATGCACCAAAAATGTTGGAGCATGATCTATCATCAACTGACTCTGATGTGGTACCCAAATCACCAACATCACCACTGGGAGACTCCATACATGCATCGGTTCCATCTAAGGAAGAAACTTCCTCCTCAACTGGAGCAACACTACTACAACTAACATAAAAACCTCCAATAACTACTCCCTCCACAGAAGAGTCTCAACACTCAGTGATAACTACAACATCAACTGCCTCTGTATAATCTGTAGTGACTACTTTGGGAGCCTCAACCTGTTGATGCTCAGCACTTCTATCGACCAATGGTACTGAAACATCCACCAGTTCCTGTGAACTAAATCCATCATCAACACTGCGGATAGGAATATCATGTGCTGTACTAGATATAAGAACATTAGCATCATGGACACCTATCGGAGAAAACTCCAACCTTTTCCCCTCCAAACTCGATCTCAACCTTCTAAAGGCAGAGACCATATATCTCGCTGCCCTATCTACTGTCATTGGATCTGACAAACTCTCTGCCAATCTCTCCTGATGCAATCTAAGTCTCTCCATACTTTCTACTAAAGCATTTAATTCCTTTCTTTTTCCCATACTGCTTCGGTGACTTCCAGAACTAGGCCTCCTGTATTTATCCATAGCTAGGGAAAGTGGAAGTGTTGATCACTTTTAAATAACTTTAGAATATAAATGAATCCAGACCCCACAAGATGGCAGGAAAAATGCTCTGATACCACTATAAAGAGCCTGCCTGGCTCTATGTATTTAATTTAAATTTTCTCGAATAAATTTGACAGGTGCCAAAAGATTTAACTTAAATATATATCTTCTATATCAAAATTCTCCATAAGGATCATTCATATGAACTTCAGCAATTGCTAGTTTTATTACCAAATAATATTCT
Organism: Chamaecyparis obtusa; assembly: GCA_027943335.1. Classification (NCBI taxonomy): domain Eukaryota; kingdom Viridiplantae; phylum Streptophyta; class Pinopsida; order Cupressales; family Cupressaceae; genus Chamaecyparis; species Chamaecyparis obtusa. Next base: position 2,266,169 of record BSBK01001219.1, read on the forward strand.
TTCACAAATTGTAGCAATAATATTTTTAAACAATTGTCAACACTTAAATTATTACCTCCAAGAGAAAACGTCACCTTTTTAAAATGAAAGGAATGTAGCAACTTTATTTTTTCCCTTCAAGCTGGAAGTCACGTTCTTTTGCTAACCAATATATGCTACCTCTAGATTTTGTTCACTCATCCCAAAGGCCTATCCAAGCCAGAACGTAACTGTTGGCATTCACAATAGCTCCCAGCAGTATCATGTCACCTCCTAGATTTTTAACACAGCAGCCAAGTACCCACGTTTGGGCTCAAAAAATAATACACTACACCTCCTTGTGGTATCGTGTGACCAGAAATGAGTCCCTAAACAGCCTAGAACCAAATGTAGCCTCTTCACCACTCATGTGAATCCCAAGAACAAATCACACATGGAGAAAAAATGTCATTTGTCTTCATAACAAATATGCAGTAAACATACAACAACTCCTTCACTCACAGAGATAATTCAACCTCTATGATGATTTTGAAATCAACCAGCTTTCAATATAATTGATATCAAACCCCAACATCTTGAATTTAAGTAGTCCATTCTATTTGGCATACCTCAACACCAAAATTTAAGACTCCAAAATCAAAATAAAATTATCGAAAATCCAGAAGCAAAATTCATCATCAATGAGTGATGATTCAAATTGCAGAAAGAGGAATCAGTCCTCAAAACCCTAGCCATTTCTCACAGCCAAGAAGCTTCATAAATTTTATCAAATCAATAATGAATAATCAAAGTGCTTTTACGAATTGAATATATAGCTTTTTTGGAAAAAGCTTCAATTTCACTTTTTTCACTTAACAGGCTTTTTAATCACAACTTCACTTTATAACATTAAAGTTATAAAGTAATAAAGTTATTAAATTAAAATAATTTAATTTAATAACGATAACTTTAAAATAAAAAGCCACTGAAGCCCACTAACTGCAACAAACACCTATTTGACATCAGAGTCTCAAACTTCAACTACCCTACCAAAAATAACCAACCACCAAAAATAGACTTACTATAAATAGTAAGTCCCTCAAACTGGAGATTCCCTGATTACTCAGTCCTGAAACATCGGACACCCTATGTAGATGCCCTGCTAAATCTAGCCAAACCCAAAAATACCACTTACTAAAAATAATAAGTTGACCAAATTGACCCGAATGAAGAGACCTGATAATCTGAACCTCCAGAATGGAATCCCAACACTGGCTCTGCCAACTGACCCCCTTTGATCACCTGATTAGCCTGCGAGGGTCACCAAATCAAGCTAATCCCAAAAGTCTAAAAAATGGGGACTTTAAAATTTGACATTGAATATGTTGATAGAAAATCCATAAAAGGACAAGTGATAGTTGATCAACTTGCAGAAACACTATTAACAAATGATACGCCATTACATGTTGAATTTCCTGACAAAGCTATTATGAACTTAATAGAACACCCATGGAAAATGTATTTTGATGTCTCCTTCATGCAACAAGGATTAGGAGTTGGATGTTTATTCATTACACCACAAGGATATAAAACTCCTAAAGCATATAAGATGATCTTTCCATGTTCATAAAACATAGCAGGGTATAAAGCTCTAGTGAATGGACTAAAACTTGCAATAGAATGGACAATTGTTGAGTTACACATCTATGGAGATTCACATCTCATTATCACCTAGGTGAATGGTGATTACTAGACAAAATATGATAAGCTAATGCCTTGCAAAATAATGGTGGATGACTTGAAGAAATACTTTGTCTTCATCACATTTGAGAAAATTCCAAGATCAGAAAATAGAGTAGCGGATGCAATGGCTACTTTAGCATCAATGTTACAACTTGAAGAACATCAATTTTTCTATGACTTCCTAGTGGAAGAACTCCCCTTCCCCGCCTATGACTCACCTGAATCCCAGATTGTTTGTCCCTTGGAAACTCAAGTTTTATCCCAATATGCCCATATCTAATCTTACCTAAAAGACCAAACAATCCCTAAAGGCTATTCCAGAAATGAAAAGAGATGCCTTATAAGAACCACATCGCATTATATAATCATCGCTAATGACTTGTATAGACATTGTCTAGATGGTACACTTTATAGGTGTTTAGAATATGAAGAGTCGAATCGTGCATTAAAGGAAGTTCATGAAGGTGTGTGTGGGTCACACTCAAACGGTTTTTCATTAGCCAAGAAAATCTTAAGGGTAGGATATTATTGACCCATAATGGAAAAAGATGATATCCATTTCTCAAAAACATGTAAGAAATGCCAGATTCACAACCTGATACATGCTCCAGCAAGGGAGCTAATTCCTTTTATAACATAGTGGTCATTCCAGTAATGGGCCTTTGATCTAGTTGGACAGATATACCCAAATTCACCAAATGGACACAAATACATTATTACTGCAACTGAGTATTTCACAAAATGGGTGGAAACCGTGCCACTATCTAATGCAACTAGAAAACAAATTTTACTATTTATCTTAAACTATATCATCTATCGATATGGAATACCCTCGTCGATTATGACTGACAATTGGGGTCAATTTAAAAACAAAGACATGGATGACCCATGTCTCCAATTCAAAATAACTCAACATTGTTCATGAATCTATTACCCTCAAGGTAACAGACAGGCTGAGGCATCAAAAAAAACTATTCTAAAAATCTTGCACCGGACAGTGAGTAAATCAGGAAGAGACTGGCACTTACAGATAAATCCAGCATTATGGGCTTACAGAACTAGCATCAAAACACCAACTGGCGCAAATCCTTTTGCACTAGCTTATGGATCAGAGGTAGTACTTCCAGTTGAAGTAGATATTCCATCATTGAGGGTATCATTGAAACATCTAGTCACTGATGAGGACTATCGAATCTCTAAACTACAAGAGCTAGAATTGCTAGATGAGTGCAAGAAATAGGCATTTGACCATCTCAAAGTCTATCAAAAGAGAATGTTAAGAGTATACAACAAGAAGGTGAAACCAAGAAGTTTTCAGGTAGGAGATCTAGTTTTGAGAGAGAATCCTTAAAATCAAAAAAATCGAGAGCAAAATGGAAACTTTGAACCCAACTAGTTGGGTCCCTTTGTCATCACAACAACATTTTGATCAAGAGCCTATCAATTGGCTATGCCTGAAGAAGATGTTTTACTAGATCCAATCAACAAACTACATCTAAAAAGTTTTTATGCCTGACATTCTTGTGATAGCACATGTACAGTGAAAATATTTCTTGAAAAAAGTACAAAAACAACAAATATGGATCCTAAAAAATATCAAAAACAATAGAAAAAGTCCTAAGAAAATGACCATCTTGGTGAAAACCTGGCAAACAGGCGCCTTGGTGAGTCCAAAAAAAATAGAAAAAGAAAAGTACAAAAAAAATTGGAAAAGAGAAAAAGTGTCTTGGTGAAAACATAGTAAACAAGTGCCATGATAGAAAAAATAGAAAAGTTTGGCCAAGTGGTGAAAACCTGGCAAATAGGTGCTACTTGTAATCAACACTCTATCTATCAAGACACTGCTTGAACACTTGGCTAATGTAAATCTCAGTATGTACATATCTTCTAGTCACTTTCATGACAAGCCAAATCCTAAAGCCTACTATCAAAAAATTGTATCTTCCTAAGGATGGAATCTATCTACATTAAGGTCCTAGGTAAACTATTTTCCTAGGGGGAAATGATCAAAGTCACGCATGTTGCTAAGTCGTTAAGACTTTCTGCTAGGGTTTTGTTTATCCCTAGACCACAATAGATGTTAAACTACGAACACAAATGTATTTCTCAATGCCACCAACAAATAGTATTTCTTAATACTCGGACCTAAAAAGTGTTCATAAACACTATGTCATGACGATAAGGGTGTTTCTAAACACTAAACAGGTGATCCACTTATTGATGAAAGAGAAATATATGATTGATAGTAATTTCCATCCGTGTGTTTGCAAATTAATCAATAGTGTTCCTAAACACTATAATCACAACTATCTATTCTTAAAGCAAATACATTATTATAAAGGAATGATGAACTTTTCTTATTATCAATTTTTGATTGTTATGTTTCCTTGAGTGTCTCAATGATGTCTAAACTAGACTAGAGAAACAAGGACTGGGGGCATAACATTTTCTTTGTCTTCTGTTTATGGTAATAAATATGATGATCTAAGGTGATTGTAGGGAATGGGTGTCTATGACAAGTGCATCCATCACGATTGGAATGCCACATATACCTTGACCTATTTCCTATGAAAGCTTTAGTGAGGTTGGATTTATTTCCTTACCTGTTTCAAACTAACAATGAAAAAATACTTCCTCGTAAGGTGCATAATAAATCGAGAAAATACCCAAGGATATGAATACAAAATGAAGGTCATTGCGGGTATATATACATTTTGCACCAGAAAAGAAAAAGGTTTATATTAAACAGGAAGTGACTAACAAAACATTCTAGCCTATATGCTTTAATGTTTAGGTTATCTTTCGACATGATGAATGAAAGGGAAGTATTCATATTTTCATGATTGCTAAATCTATCAGTGAAATTTTTTCTAAACTATGAGGTCCCAATTACAAATGCTCTATGATGATAATAGATCCACTTTGAATAAATAGTGGCTATCCTAGGTGTCTTTCTCTAGGTGCATTTCATTTTAAATTGCATTAAGATTCATTTTAAGTTGCATTAAGGTTCATTTTTAGTTGCATTTCATATTAATTTGCATTAGGTTCATTTAGATGCATTTCATGTTTTAGTGGCATTGAAGTTCATTTTAAAATTGCATTCATTTTAATATAGTTGCATTCATTTTAAATTGCATCAGTTTGAATGTGTGAATTCAATTAACTAATCATCATAAGCTGAAAATTCAAAAAACATTAACCATTTGCCAAAGTTTGACCAAGTACATCATATAATCATAAAGAACTTAAATCAATTGACTGAGCATGTATCACTGATATCCATTCGCATTCATAAATCATCTCATATCATAAAAACGTTTGCATAGTGCATCCATAATCATCCATACATAAATAAAAGTGAGATGTCCATACATTGCATCGCATTACATCTCATACATCCATATGCATACATAAAAATAAAATTGCATACATAAAACATTGCATAAGTTTGCATTCATACATCCATAAAGCATTGAAAATACAAAAACATATGCATATATGTTAGTGAGATAATATCATGATGTCATCATATCATCACCATCTAATCTAATCATGACCAACTATGAACATGATATCAATATCCAAAGCATGAGACATATATTAGATATAACACGTGTAGAAATAAAAAAGCATCAGAGGATATCATATGACCATCAGAATCATAAAAAAAAAAAAAACACCATCAGTATATAAGGAAAGATTATCAGAAACATCAGTGATAGTGTATCAGAGCATAAATGGAGCAGAGTATATCATAATAACATCAATAAGATAAGGTATCAGTGTATCAACATAAAAGAGTTCATGAGACATCATAGTATACATCGATAAAAAATGGTACAGAGTACAAGGTATATCAATGATACAGTGATACAAAAATGAGCAGTATACAATATACATCAAATCTAGTTGGCACCCTTATCCTCTCGTGGAGGATCAAGAGGGAGCACATCTTCTCTGTCTAGGATAGGTGGAGGCATGGCACCATCAGACTATTGAGCTATGAATAAATACAATGTTGCTCTCTGGGCAGCAGGAACAACAGCGTAGTAAAAATCAAAATAATAAGTGGCCCTTTGTCCCTAATGGGTGGTCGTATGAGTGTGTATGTCTTGCTCTTCTCTCATCTCTACCAATTGCGAGTCTCTCTTAGCTAGCCCTGCCCTAAGTGTGGCAACCTCCAAGCGTAATGAAGCCCTATCCTGCTCACACCGTGATAAGGGATCTCCATCCCCGCCTGCTGGTGGATCCCTAGGTACCTATTGTTGATCACCACCGCCACTACCCCCTGCTCCTACTCCTGCTCTCTGCTCCTGCACATGTTGATCCCTATGAAGAAGTGTACTTGTATCCCTCTGGGGAGCATGGACTCCCAATCTCCTTGTTGACTCTATTGGCCGACATCCCCACCAAGTGTTCATCGCCTACCGTTGTCACCTCCTCCATCTCCTTCGCCTCCTTCATCTCCTCCATCTCCTCCTCAACAAGAACCATCTCTCCCTCCATCTCGCCCTTTGTCCCTGCCTCTCCCCCTGTATGATAGGATGTCATAGAAGCTTCATATCAGGATCAAAATCAAAACAGGTGATCTAGATCACTTAAATACAGTAAAAATGAAGTTACAAAGAAAAGTCAACCTTCAAAATATAGAAGTCAACTATGGTCAAATTGTAGTCAAACAGGGGTAGAATGAGTAGAAAAGATACCACAAACATGGAAAATCAATTTAGTAATGATTATCACCTAAATCAATGGTTAACAAAAGCCAAAGTTTAGTGAAACGCACTTTACGAAAGCTGCACAGAGCTTAATTAATGCACAAAAAAGATTACTAGAAGCTATGAAAAGTGATTTTCTCACTCATGCATCAAAGTTTCAAACCAGGATATTGCTTAAATACTACTCAAACTTGGTCAACTCTCATATTTTCTTAGTCAAACTTGGTCAAACAGTGTTCCTTTAACACTCAAATCGATCCTAATTTCTTGCTAACATTTCCCAAATGATTTTTTGCTTGATCCAGATCCATTTCAATCACAATAATTCTTCCTAAATGCTTGAAAACGTCAATTTTATCTGAATTTATTCCAATTTCAATCCCGAGGGGGCATAATCATACTAAAATTCAAATTTTCAAATTAAATTCTTGAACACCAAGGGCATGACAATCATCTTCAATCAAGTTGATGTTGTTAAATCTTTCTGACATTGATCAATTTCATCGCTTCAAATCAAATTGGTTATTTGTCATCATGTTCAGTTACTACAAATCAAATTTAACTGAAATTTTTTATCCAAATCTCTTATCGATTTTCATTCAATCAACCTCGAAATCGTATGGTCACTTCTCATTCAATCAAGTTCATAATTGACGACTTTCGAATCATGTAGGATTTCGTTCGATTAGGTTCGGAGTTCTCAATTTTAGAGTAGTTCTCTTTACTTCTCTCTAAATCTTTTAGAGTGGATTCACTGCTCTCTAAATATCCTTAAAATTAGAGTGGTCCTCACTGCTCTCTAAATCACTTGAGTTCAGAGTAGTTCTCATTTCTCTCTAAATCTCCTCGAACCTATCAATTCTATTGAATCATGTCTTAAATCAAATTTTCTTTGAATCCCTATGTTTTTTGCAAAGCAATTCAAAGAGGGATAAATGTAATCACCTAAAATTGGACTAATAGAAACTAAGGCCCTATTTTCCCTAATTTGGGATAAAACTCCTAATTGTGTTAATTTGATTCTTGATTATTAACATAATTCATTAAATTCAATAAATTCCATAATTCAAGCATTTATTATCAATAATGGAGCAAAAGTTACATTAATTATCTCTAAGCCCAATTAATTAAATCAAACCCATTAAATGCATGGCTAGAGTAATTGATTAAAAGAAATGAACAAAACACTCTAAAATGACATGTCACCCTTAAAGGGGACAACAAAGACAATTTGAACCAATAAGGGCTAATCACATGGATCAAGCAAGGAAGCATCTTAACCACTCCTTGTGGATGCATCCTGACCGTCCAATTTCTCAAGATTCTATAAAAGAGAATTTTCAAACCTCAAAATATATAGTTAATTTAAAATCATACTTGCATGTTGCTTATTTGATTTCCTAGCTAATTAGATAATCTTTCAATTGCTTAAGAGTTAATGAATTAATGGATTTCTTGAGTAATTTGAGTAAATTTGATAGTTTAGATGCATTATTATCTTGAATCTCTCATTCTAACATGCATTGCCATTGTTTAGGATCTAATTCTGAGAGCAATCTTAGGTTCTTTACATACTTGTGTTAGTTAGAGAGAAATAATTCGATTTCAATTGTTATTGATTTAGATTGATTTTCTTGTGCTAACAATTGATATAATGAGTTATTGAAGTTTTGTGTTGCAAGATAACATCTACCAATATTCACATAGACACTAGCGAGTGTCCACTTTGACATGCAATTAAACATATTGAGATTTTGCAATTATAATGAGAAGGGGGGGCCCTAAATTGAATTCCATGTTTTTTGCTTCTACTAGGTGGATTCTAATTGAAGCCTAAAATTATATACTTGTAATTTTAAACGTAGTAGGCAGATAATTGGTTTTTTGTAAGCCAACAATTTTGTATGATTAGAACACTTTCTTTCTTTTTCTAAATAAAAATATTTGGAAGAAAAAAGGGATCTATTTTTAAAAACAATAATTTGTATTTCCCTTTCTTTGTACAAAGGAAATTTTTATATGCATTAGGTCTAAATAAAAAATACAACAATATACTTTATTGTTACTCTGTTTATATGGATTTATCAATAAAACACAATATAACTCATCCACTAAACTAGTAAACATTATTAATACTTTTTATCCAAATGAGAAATATATATGCATTATGTGTAGTATCCAAGAAGTCAATAGTGTTTGAACATATGAAAATAAAGAAACATGGCTTCAAAACTTGGCACAACAAATGGAACTTAGTACAACTCATCTAGCAAATCAGATATCAAAGTTTAACTTATTTATGACATGAGAAATCTAAAATATATGTCTTTTACAACAATACATAGATATGTTTAGTTTGGAAACAAAACTAGATGTCAAATATCAATGGCTAACAACTACATACATTTGTGTAACACAAAGAAGGGCGATATTGGGTCCAAAACCAACAAGGCTGCATAGAAACCCATCACAAGAAAAAAAACTTTTTGGTAACTTCATATACAAATATATATTACAAATTCTATTTTGAAGACATACAATAAAAACAACCAATCTCATTACTCTAAAAGAACAAATATAAAGAATTTTTGAAACTTAAAATTTGAAAAGGATGTATGTGGACAAATATATATCTCAAAACCATTTGCAAACATGTGACATTGACAAAACATTAGAGAAACAAGGATTGTATAGATTGGCCACATTTAAATACAATGTTAGTGACTGGTTATTTAATTCTCTTGAATTGTTGCTCAATTTTAAGTTCACATCCATTCAACTATGAAATGGAACAATTGACTACTTTATGAGATGTTTCCAAAATGAAGACCTAGAAGAAATAAACTCACACAAACATGAAGTGCACCTTGAAATCTTACAATACCTTCACAATGTAAAAGATCCCAACACTTATCTGCGACGAATGTGACTATCTGCTAAACCAATAGATGCCAATGTTGAACTAGGTCTATGGGGAGATATTTTTTGCATTCACTGGATTTCAAAGTGGTTAAACATTCAAATATTCATTTCCTCAATGGCAACTGGAAATAAATATTTAGACTTCAACCAAACATTGCATAAATAACCATATTGTATCCTTTTCCATTATACAAATCCACTAAATAGACATTTTAAACCTTTATTTAAGGTTGTTGAGGACCAACTCAATTGACCAACACTAAAATTGCATAATCTTAAATGAATGATTAGGAATAATAGAGAAATCCTCACAATTGGAAACACAAGAAAGCAAGAATTGGAAACTGGTACCAATTATTGCAAACAAGAAGGTCGAGTGGAAAGTCATAAAAAAGGAGTACCATCTAGTTTGTGAAAAAAATATATACTAATTCGATAAAAAAATGCTTAACACAAATGAAAATGCTGAAGAAATTGCAAACATATTAGCTACCAACAACTTTTATCAATGCGAAAATGGTGTACATTCATACCACAGACAGACATCAAGTTGTAAAAGGAAGCAAAACAAGAAAACCTAAGACCAATAGAAAGATATGAAATCACAATAAAGGACACACCCCAATATCCTTGCACAGTTTGTCAAATTTTGCACTTCAATAAAGACATAAAACATTTTAGAGAAAAGGAGAAAACTATGTATTGCAAGTTAATACATTGTAATTATCCTATTTGCAATTAATTTTTTTACAAAATATGTGAGACATATTTGAAACAAGGTTCTCTCCCAAAGTATGCATCACCACAAAACATCCAAAATAATAAACCATTAGAACACGTGCAAATGTTGACACGTTTAGAAGAAATACTTGTGTATCTTAGAATTGCATTTGCGTAAATTTGGGAGCTAGGCTATAGAAGATCTCAGATGGGCCTCATGGGATCAATAATAAATGTTCTTCTAAACATGGACATTGTACTAAATGCCTTGCCACAATCAATATCAAACACTTCAATAATTATTGTATCTTTGAAAAGATGTTTGGAATATAAAAATGGATTTCAAAAAGGAATGGTGAGGCCAAATATTATAATGCAGGCTCTCTTTGAATTGAGTAAGGAAATAATAGACAAAATGGAAAAAGTACAAATAAATGATGATTGGATACATACATTACAATCAAACAAAGGAAATGAAAGCACTAGTGAAAGTAAATCAAGCGATCTTGACTCTCATAGTGATTTAGAGAAAGACAACCCAACTGAAACATTGATACATGGATATACAGATTCTAGATGTATACACAACATGGAAGACAAAATTATTAAAATTGCACCTGCTCAAGATTGTTACCCGATTGGAATATTCAAATACAATTATGTAGAAGATGAATTTTCCAACGCTCTTCTTCAGAGTGCCACATGATGCTAATATTGTAGAAAAATTCAACTACCAAAAAATGGCACAATGAGAACTACTTCATTCGAAACAACAAGATTTTTCTCTTCACACGACAAATATTTTTTTCAAATCTATGAAGATACTAATACACCAAGTCTTTTCTACAATGTGGATATGAATAAGGAAAGGTTAATTGAAAGGAAGAAAGCTTTTATCAAGGGACGTGAAACACAAACCAAACTTGGAGAAGATTCTAAAATCAGACATCGACTACGTTGATTTCAAAAGAACCAAAATATTTTTGGATCATAGCCAACAATTAAAGAAAAATGTTTTTGCAATGATATGACAGTTTGTACCACCTACATATTTCATCACTTTTACAAGTGCGGAACTGAATTGGGAACCTTTAACAAAGATGCTTCAAAACCTACACAATTTACAACAAACACTATTACAAAATGATGAATCAATTACTCACAACAACAATGACATTTTCCTACTAGTTAAACAAATCTTGTGACATGTGCACAATATTATCAACGTAGGATAAATGCAATGAGAAAATTAATATTTGTAGATAATTCATTCTTTGGAAAATTTGTTGATTATTTTTCCGTAACTGAATTTCAAAATAGGGGAAATGAACATGACCATCTCCTAATCTGGATAGAAAATGTACCAATCTATGGTAGAGAAAGAAACAGAGATATCGTAAATGTTGTCGACAAACACATTGAACTGACCTCTTACAACCTAGTTTGGATATTCTCCATCAACATCACCATACAAGACAATGTAAAAGAGCTTCAAAAAAACATGTCGTTACAATTTACCAATCCCTCCATTACACAAGACAATGATACTTGAACCATTAGTTGAAAAATAGAAATGATTATTGCAAAAGCCTCGAATATTTCCTCATCTTTTCAAGAGGGAATCTATGACGTTTCCTTCACATTTGACATGTTTATTAATGAATTGCAGTTACGAGAGGATGATTACATCACTTCACTAAGGTCAACAATAGAGAAATCGACCCTATTCCTCAAAAGGAAACCATATCAAATATGGAACAATAGTTTTGCAAAACAAATGCATGTTCTATGGAAAGCAAACATAGATGCACAATTTGTGCTCAATGCATATGTTATAGCCATCTATTATAGTTCATACATGGCTAAGGTTGATAAACCAATGACACATGGATTTAAACAAATACGTGATGACCATGAAAGAGATAATATTTATGCAATACAAATGATAAGAAAACTAGGAAATGCTTTGTTGAACTTACAACAAATATCAGCACAACATGCTACTCATTTAGTTTTGTCTCTTCCACTTAATCAAAGTTCTCATAAATGTATATTCATTCATACAAGAGTAGACAATGATCACATATTTGTACTCAAATATGTCAAAGACTTGAACAATGAACCAGACAAGTCATAAAATGTGATAGAAAAATATTTAATAGATTATTATTTAGCTAGTCCACAAAATATCTCCCACATATGTTTGGCAGAATTTGTTTCAATTATATCAAAAGAGGATATCAAATTAAGCCAAGAGAAAAAGAAAACATAACACGTATCATCAACTATAACAAGCACATTGATTTGGAGAACCATTGTAGAGAACAACTTTTACTTTTTGTTTCATTCACAATAAATGAAAGAACACTAAAACATAATTTTAACTCTTGGGAATTTGCATATATTCACCATGAAGAAACAATCATAAAGAAACATGTAAAATTTTATTATTCTGCCAATAATACATGGGGTGACATTGAAAAAGAAGCTAATGAAATCAATTTCAAAGAATGTGGGAGCAATATAGAAAATGTTACAACCACAACATGTATAATGGACAAACTCTATGAAATGCAAAAATATCTTGAGACAAATGCATATAATTGACTAGGAAATGCACCCTACAACGGATTTGAAATAGGGAGCATCCACAAATAATTGAAAAGAATGAGTATTATAAACTCAGACAAATTTTGAATGAAAAGAAGCAAACAATTATAAAACACATCATGATGAAAAAGACAAAAAATGTCACAACTCCAATCAATATATTCTTGACATGTGGTGGTGGCACTAGGAAGATGTTTGCATCAAAAGCTATTTACCAAGAACTTATATGTGTATACAATAAAGTTGTATAAAATGACCCTGACAATCCAAAGGGATTAATCACTATACATACAAGCAAAGCAACATATAATATTGGTGGGGTTACACTACATTAAGCATTCCATATACCTTTTAACATATCAGAATTCCTTCCACTAAACAATGATACATTAAAGATAGGATGTCAAAGCATTACAACTAGCTACAAGTGCTCCTAATTGATGATATCTCCTTGGTAGGCTCAACATTTTTGTGGTATATAAACAAGCGTTTACATGATATTATGAATAGACCTATTGCCTACTTTGGAAATTTAGATGCTATTTTCTACGATGATCTTTACCAAGTCCAACTTGTACTTGACTCCATTGTTTATGACAGTAAACCAATAGGAAAAGATTTAATTTTGTAATTTTTTTGGAAAGGCAACGTGAGGTGCTACTCATTGAAAGTCATGATGCGATAAAAATATGAATACTTTATTCAAATTCTAAATAGAGTCTGCAAAGGCCTCCTAACAATAGATGATATAGAATACCTCAATCAATAATGCACACGACAAATACCATTTGACCCAACCGTTCCATTCCTTTACTATAGGTGTGATGTAGATGCACATAACAACAAAATGCTAACGATTGTGCCTAGTGATAGTATTGTATTGAAAGTAACAGATGAATATGCGGAAAACTACAATGTCATACGACTTTATACCCACAAAGAAACTCTTCCTCCTAAAATACACGTGAAACCAAATGTACTTGTAGAAATCTATTTAGGTAACTACAATACCCAACATGGGATAGCCAATGGCTCCGATTGGATCTTTAAAGCATATACAAAATGTGATGACTTTGACATTGTGTGGATCAAATTTAATGATCAAAATATTAGTCAAAAAAAAATATAGGCTACGCTACAAGGAGTCTATTTCAAAAGATTGGGTACCCATTCTCCGCATTACTAGGCCAATTCAAAAAAAAATTGCAAGAAAAAAAATAACTATTAGAAAATAATTCCCTATACAACTAGCATGTGCACAAAAATCCATCAATCATAAGGATTGACAATGGAAGCCCTCTCTTTAGACCCCACTAGCATAAAGAAGCATGGTATAACATACACAACACTCTCCTGTAAAAAAATAGTAGAAATTCTATATTTGATTAAACCTCTTGCACCGAAGAATTTTAGAGTGAAGAAAAAAATAAATCTAGAAATGGAATGCCTAGAGTCAGATGCATGTTGGAAAATTGACAACCAGAATACATGTCTGCATGCAACATTACACTTGGTCCTATGCACATTAAATACTAAAAGTTTACGTGCACACAAAAGCGACCTAGTCAATGACAATGAAATCATGTCCTCTGACATTTTATGCTTGCAAGAAATCCATACAAATCCTGCACAAACAAATATTTTTTTATGAATAATCCAATGCCTCCTCAATATATGGAATACATAAAATTATGAATTTAACAAGAAAGAACATACAAGTTGGTAGAATAGAGCACCACATTTCAAAAAATGTAGAGGCAATGATCTCGACAATAATACTATCCAACAATGAAATTAATATTTACAATATTTATGGAAGGTTGAATGCTCCCTTACCAAAAATAACAACTATAGACAATGTGGTTAGCAATATAGTACTAGAAAAGATCTTGTATATTCTTGGAGATTTGAACAGTGATATGGTCCAAACGACAAGCAAACACAAAACAACCATTACAACTCATATGTAATACCATAAACTTAATTTCCTACTCAACCATTCAAACAATTTAAACATGCCACTTATTGATCACATTTGGTCTAACATAATAACAAACATATGCTCCATTTATAGATCAGAAGAATACTGGACATACCACTTTTCTACTTTCTTGCAAATACATATGACACATGAAAACAATTGAACGATAAAATACACAAGAAAAATAAGAATAACAAAAGAGAACACATCAATTCCTCTATTTAAATGACATGTATAGTTCAACATTAATATTGAAAATGACAATGATGAAATCTCATAAAAATGTCTCCATGCAAGCATCCATTACAATCTCCTAAGACAATTTTCCATCCATACTATTTACTTTGCTAGGGAGAATGGAGGAAGGAAAGAGACCAGAGAAGCTTACACAAATGATACAAGATCAAACAACCAAAGGGTGTTCTCTTTCCATTTTCACGTATCCTTAACTTATTGACATTGCCAATGAGCACAACAAATAATGATCAGCTTCTTGCAGGTCCAAAATCAAAAGTGTCAAATTGTATTTCATTTGAAGATCTCAATGCAAGAAAGAGTGGACACACATTTGAAGGAGATGTGTTAGTAGTCTACAAAGTCAATCTTGAAAAAGTGAACAAGACACATGAAGTCTTATTTGCAGACTTGACAGAAATGAAAGCAGAGATGCCAATCACATTGAAGATCAATGGTTGCCTGGTGCAACAACATGACGTGACAAAATTATTCTTGGAATGGGGATTTCCATTACAGGTTTTGACATTGTTCCATGAACTGACTATGATCGTGGTGACCGCATTCTCATCTTGAAAGATATAAGCACAATGGAAACTATCACCTACATGTGCATTGAATACAATTTCATTCCTAGTACAATAATCAAGCAACTCCTCAACAACACAAGTGAGTTCCCAATTAGAACAGTGGGAGCACTGGTGGTTGGAGAAAAAAAAGGGCTCCCAAAGTGCACTTAAAATAAAGGACGACCACACTGAAGAAGACAGAGCACAGGTAAAAGATTCTCTAACTATTCACTACTCATACACTTATCAAGATCCTTAAGACTCACACATGTACATTTCTTTAAGAAGTGGAATAAATTTGATTGTCTTTTTTCTTTATAGCTTGAGATCCATCCAAATATAGCTCACCATAATATAGCAATGGAAGAACAACTCCATCAGAATGAGACCCCTGCATTGCTTTTTAGAAAAATTGTTAAGAGGCTTGATAGAAGGAACACATTCTGTATAGGTTTTTCCACATACATCTGCAAGTTAAACGACAAGAGGACCTTGGAGATTTTAAATGAATTGCTACAAAAAACATATGAGGTAAGCAACACACATTGCATAACTCTTTATATTTTACATTAGGAATCGTAACATACACTGATAAGAAAACACCTACAATAGGTTCATAGAATTTTGAAGGTGGAAAATCCATTTTCTAGTTCATTCAACACATTCTTCTCACAATGTCATTACAAATTTGATGGCTATGGCATTTTGGATGAGCAATCTGCACATTGCATGAAGTGTGACCAAGATGTCAACTATGTGCACAAACTCCAACTCAAAACTGTGTTGATTACTGAGAATAAACAAACAATTCAATGCTCTATCGACCACTCAATAATTCAACATTTGATGTCGAGCCTTACAAACATCAAGTATGAAGAATACATACAGAACAAATTTAGAGTTTTCTTCACCCTACGTGAAATTGCCATTGAAGGCCTCTTCACATTGACTTAGAGTAATGCAATTACACATGCCACTCTGCTACACAGTGGCAGTACAAGACACAAGGTAAACAAAATAACTCCCTAGAATGATAAAAAAAATGACAAACTATTCAAATAGTACTATATATTTTAATAAAGAATTAGTAACACCAATTTTTCCATGAACTTGTAGGCAACTATGCACCAGTGAAAGTTTGGAATATTTGCACACAACACTTCATCTGATCAAATTGCAAGGGGATTTCATCTTTTAGTACAAAATAGGCTTGAAAAATAGATTAGAAACTTAGTCATACATATTCTGCAGTATTGTGTCCAAATAGAAACCAAGACATTAATATGTTAAATCTAAGTAGAATCCTATGTGATGCTATCTCTCAATCATTGCATTTTGACACAAGTGCATTGACTATATGTGTTGTTTAGAATTTAATTTAAACCTTATGTTATTGTTAATTTTATTTTCCTGCTTATGTGCATTAGTACTTTTACATTATGCAATGTCAGAAATTTGCATTCCATGAGATTGTTAAATAACATACTATGTCTCCCTATTGCACCAACTCGTTTCAAATATGGCTTTTGTTTATTAGTAATTCTATGTCTCCAATTCTCCTCAACATTTGCAAAAAACATAGCCATTGTCAAATCAATTTTGTGTATTTTAATGCCATACTGAAATAATAAGGATTCACCTTTACATAGTTAATCTAAAATTGCTCAAAGATATTGCTATACCTGTATAATACAACTGAATTTTATGGCTTTGCATTTCAATTTTTTGAATAAAAATCTCCTCTTGACTTTTGATGTTCAAAATATGTCAGTATGCTTGTGTTCCATTTCTATCCATCTTTGCTTCTCTTTACAGTTGCTTTTTAGACTCTTAGATCTATTGTTTTTGTTTTCCTCTTTGAACATGTGATTGTTGCTGTTGCTTTGAACTTAATAGAAAAGCTACCTCTTTACAAGATGCTTCAACAACAGTCATATATTTTTCATTCTTCCTCTTCTTTTGGGGTAGCTCATATAACATATAGCTATACCATATGATGTTTCTATGAATGTATCAATGTAGCGGTCGTATAAGTGGGACTTCTAAAATGAGTTATCAAGATTCAACTGGATACAATTGAGTCACTTATTGGTTCACTATAAGCCATACAATCTTACAAAAATGTTACAAGTTGCAATTTTGAATGTTGTCCCAATACAAAACATGTTATATGTATGATATCATAGCATGAAATCATTTTGGTATGTTGATTTTACATAGTTGTTATTTGAAAAAAAAATACTTTGGAATCAGTTTTACTTTCTAATATTTCACTGATATAATTCCCAAGTATTAATTGTAGAGATAAAGAAAACCATTTCTTGATATGACTATGAAATGAATCTCAAGTCTCAAAATCATGTGCAGCCTTCAAATCAATAGAGTCTTTTTCAGATTTTTACCTCTCTTGGTAATAGTTATAGTTTGAAGAAGTGTCGTAGGTTGCAAAGAGAGCACCTTACACGTGGAAACAAAATGGTGTTGATCCCCAAAGTGTCATTTTCTTGTAAAGCTAACTGGATATCTTTATAATTTTTTATAATTTCTATTTCGAATTGTAATTGTATATACAACTTTTAATGTATAATTATCGGATTCTAATCTTCTATGAAAATATGAATCAATCTTTCTATTGACTATACATGTACATTATCCTTATCTAAATTGATCATTGTTTGTACACTTCTCCTGTTTGTGTTATCTATTAAATGCAAACAACGTCCTCAATGAGTTATACATTAAACAACAACATTGTCTTAAATGATTTATATATTAAACAAAAATAATGTTCTCAATAAGATATACATTAAACAAACACCATGCCCTAATAGTCACCTTGGTGTGATATTTTAGAAAGTAATTAGTTACAAATATTGATTGTCATAACAAGTACTTGGCCTCTAATATTCAACAAGAACAATGGATATTACATATTTGTAAAACTTGCAAAGCCACTGCCACTTTCCTAAATATAAACATAATTGGGACATAATAATTATGCCATCACCTACAAGCGTATACAATTTAAGCTCCATTATTACCCATTCCCAAATATGCTTCCATCTTTACATATTAAATGTTCCTTTGGAATCCATACAAATCTTCAAAATGTAGGTATAGTAAGACTAATTAAAAGTGATACACTAAATTGATTAAAAGATTATATATTGAACAATGTTATACATTTGTTATTTATTCTAGATTTATCTTAATAAAGTTATTTTTAGTAAAACAATAGTGTATAAATTTTATGAAATAATTTGAGTTAAAATTTCTTTTATTAAAATTTAGGTTTCTATTTATTTTCTTGAATTAATTATTATTGAGTAGGTTTGAATACAAAATTCATTAACTTATATGCTAGCATGTTATATTTAGGAACAAATCTTAATTCGTTTTAAAGAAATTCAAATATTGAATGATATGTACAAGGAAAGGATTATTCTTTAGAAATTTTTATTTTTTTTCTAAAATCATTTAAGCCTCCGAAAAAAGAATCTTATAATACCAAATCAATTCAACCAATCATATTTGAGATAAGTAATTTATATAATATATGAAATTAATAAATAAATATTCAAACTTTTGAAATAGTCAAATTATGAAAAAATAGTTACTTTTATGATTGGTGCAAAACAATTTACTAATTGTGGGAGGCCAATGCAAAAGTATATTAATTTATACACATTTCACGAATCTAAAATTACTCAAATAGTAAAGGAACATCAAATTTCTAATCAATACTTGAAATTACAACTATCCAAATAGTAAAGCCCATTTCAATGGATAGATAGTTGTAAGTGATGAAATATAAGGAAAAAAATGTTTGATAAAAAAGTTTTTATGATTTGAAGGAGAAAATGTTCAATAAAAAAGTTTTTATCATCTTTATTGATGTGATTGCCGGAGTAAACCCTAATCCTAAGGGAAGGAACCCTCCTCGATTAAGTGCTGCAATTTACACTGCTACACATCTCATTTCTTACCTACACTACAATGTCATTCTTATCGTTTTTCAGATGCATAGTCTGTTCAGGGAGATCGTCGTCATGCCCCGCTTTCTCCATAATCAAACTGGATTCTCCATCCTTAAGATTCTCACCGTTCTCATCACTTTCTTCGTCATCATCATCTCATATTACACCTCCTCTCAATGTCATTTCAGATCTCTTAACAAAAGAATGTGGGTTTTCTTCTTCGCAAGTGGCAACTGTCATGAGAAGAGAACAAAAGCTATTGAGGAAAAAATCCGACCACACTGCTAGAGAAGCCATTCAGCTCCTGAAAGATTCTGGATTCACTGAAAACAAGCTCAAGAGTATCATTCTCAGAGGTCCAGGTATTCTTTTAGTCAAAGTGGATAGCCAGTGGAAGCCCAAAATGGAGTTTCTGCAAGAAATAGGCTTGGCTGCTCAAGACGTAGCGCATATAATATATGATACACCTAGATTGCTTAATTTGAGCTTAGCAAACTGTCTAGTCATTAGAGTTCTCCAACTTGAAACTCTATTTGGCTCAAAGGTCCATTTGTGCAAGGCTTTGAGAAGGGCGCCCATGCTTTTAACGAGTAATTTTGAGAAGCAAGTGAAACCTAAAGTGGAGTACTTGAAGAATAGGATAGGCATTTTGAAAGATTCAGCAGCATTTGTGAATGCCCTATCTATGGTTATAAACCTCAGTTTTGAAGCCTTGGAAGTGAAAATTAAACATATGTCGAGTCTTGGTCTGGCAGAGGAGGAAATCGGTCAAATTCTTAAGATATATCCTGGAGCACTTAGTGTTTTAACCAAGAAATTGAAGGCGAACATTGATTTCTTGATACACACTGCAGGCCTTGAGCACAAAATTGTTTCTTCGTATCCAGTACTTTTGAATTTAAGCGTAGACAAAAGGCTCAAACCTCGCTATGAAGTCTTTAAATCCCTGAAGACAAGTCTACACGCTACGGGTTCACCTAGTCTGGCTAATTTCTTTAAGCTAAGCGAGCGAGCATTCCTAGCTAAGTTTGGCCAATACGATACTCAAGTCAAGTCTAACGACATACAATCTCCTAAAGCAGGAATTTTAGAGCAGTGACGGAAGTTTCCAAATAAAATTAACCCAGGTATTTCTTTCTTCAAGGGTTGGAGTCTGGAAGGTGTTGAAGGCCTCTCGAACTCATTTCGGACAAGGTAATGTCTTGATTAAAAAGGAGAAAACAAGCGACTAAGCTGGAAGAGGAAACAATAATAGGAAGACAAAAACACAGGATTTAAAAGCATGGGAATTTGCGTCGAAAACAGGGGGAGTTCAATCTCTTACTTTCTTTATTGATTTTATCAGAACCGAGTCTGCAAGTTTCATATTTCTTCAGTCAAAGGATTTGTAGAGAAAATACAGTGTTGCAAAGCTGCCCTATTTTAGCCCTCCTTGAGTATATCTAAACAATCTACCCATGTTATAAGGGCTCGGTAGTAGTATACTGTATTTGTTTATTTCGCTAGAAAAGAGCTAATCTCTTCTTCCTGTATGGATAATTACATTATGGATGGCTTTCCCTTGTCTAGTGTTCACTATTTTAAGCTGTATGATTCAATAGTTCAAGACTGCCTGGATTGGTTGCCCATTCAGTTGGTTCTGCATCAATTATTTTTCATATAGTTGAATGGAAATTCATATATCATTACTAATGTAATTAAATTCTACTGATAATTGCTCGTGTTAGGAATAATTCTGCTCTAGATCGATGCAGAATGAGTGGTCATTAAATGCCGCTTAGCTTCATTTGTAGTTTAGATTTCAATTCACAGTTAGGATATTCACTTACAGAGGAAGTTCACAATTCACTTCTTCTGCATAACTTGGACTTTAACAATAAGCATGACATTTGCAGCAGTCTATTTTCACAAAGCCTAATTGCAACCCTAAAAGCCAAGTGCACTTAAGATTTGTTTTGATATTATACTTACAATTGGCATTCACTGCAAACTAGTTAACCATGGGTTTCTGAGTCAATGTGAAATTCTTCTTTTCACATATGCATACGTTATCCTTGCTTGCAGCTAACAGTATAATTTGTAATCTGCAATATTCTTTCTATTTTTGTAGATCTATTGCGCAATGCCTTAGTTGACATAGCTTACGTCTATCTCTTGATCTCTAGATGACTAATATTGCTCTCTTTGAATCTACTTCAGAAGATGTTTCATTTTGATAGAATAGCTTTAGTTCATTCATAACCTTAGATTAGTTTCATGTTCCGGCCTGTATAAAATGGTTTTTAATGTTGCTGTGATTTGCATTGTTCAAGGGGCTTGCTGCATTTGACATGCCAGTAATTTATATATTATTTTTATCATTAGAAGCTCCAGTCTAATTCTTGCATATAAGTGCCTCTTTTGTTTGGATTTCGCAACTCTTACACTTCATATTTTAAGTTTGATATTATTTGTTCCTCTGGAAAGGATATGATCAGATAAGATGGAGTTATATTCATGAGTTTTCACTTTTTAAACATTTATGTGAAAACAATGTGTTTTATCTACAATCTAGTAAAGAAAAGTGAATAGAACACAGTTGTTTCTAGATGAACATAATCAAAGTGCATTCACCATCATTCACGTTCTCACCATTTTTACCACTTTCTTCATCGTGATCATCTCGTTTCACAGCCCCCCTCAATATCATTTCAGATCTTTTAGCAAAAGACTTTGAGTTTTCTTCTTCTCAAGTGACAACTGTCATGAAAAGAAACCCACGACTGTTGAGGAGCAAATCCGACCACACTGCTAGAAAGGTCATTGATCTCCTCAAAGATTCTGGATTCACTGAAAACAAGCTTAAGGGTATCGTTCTTAGATACCCAACTTTTCTTGAACTCACTGTGAAGCCCAACATGGAATTTCTAAAAAAATGGGCTTACCTACTCAAGCCATAGCACATATTTGTATTTTGCACACTTTGATTGCTTGGGTTGAGCTTAAAAAAACTCTCCCTAGAATCCTCCATTTTGAAACCCTTTTTGGCTCAAAGATCCATCTGTGCAAGACTTTGAGAAAGGCGCCTTAGCTTTTGATGAGTGATTTTGAGAAGCGGATTTAATCAAAAGTGGAGTACTTGAAGAATAGTATAGCCATTCTGGAAGATTCAGCAGCATTTGCGTGAGCCCTCAATGTGGTTAAAGGCCTTAGTTTTGGAACCTTGGAAGCAAAGCTAAACATATGGCGAGTCTCGGTCTGACAAGGGAAGAAATTGGTCAAATTCTTTAGTTACATCCTATAGCACTTCGTACGTCAACCAAAAAGTTGAAGGAAAGCATTGATTTCTTGATACACACTGCAGGTCCTGAGCCTGGGATTGTTGCTTTGTATCCAACAATTTTGGGTTATAGAATAGAAAAATGGCTTAAACTGTGCAGTGAAGTCTTTAAATCTCTGAGGAGAAGTCCACACTACAAGGATCTACTTAGTCCGGTTAGATTTTTTGAGCAAGATTTCCTTAAATATATTTGCCAAAGAAAGCATTTTAGAGCAGTGATTGGGAGCTTCAAATAAAATTAACCTAGGTTTTTCTTTCTTCAAGGATTTCGATTGTTGTTAAGAGGGCAGATTTCAATATCACCCCTATTTTCAGTGCAATTTGGCGGGAGACAACACCAACAATTAACGATAAGAGCATCTACAATTAATGGAGGCAAAAACAGAAACTGGGACGAATCAAATCCTTTTTGGAAGAGGTAACACTGGAGAAGGGAAAGTAAAATCATTTGTTGGAGAGAGCCGCCAGACAGGATGCTGGGACAGGGACAAAACAAAGTCTTTTGGCTTGGGGTCTAATGTAGGATGAAAGAAATACCAACCATATTCAAAGAAGAGAACACAAGGGACTGTGTTGATGAGGAATAAGCAACAGGAAAACAAAAGACGGGAATTGAAAGCATGGAAATTTGTGTTGAAAACAGGGGAGCTCAATATTCTCCTTTCTGTATCCATTTATAAAAAAGTAAAGTCTGCGAGTTTCATATATCTTCAGTCAAAGGATCTATAATAAGGCAGATATTCAGTGTTATTCAAAGCTATCCTATTTCTGTGAGTTTCATATATTTTTCAGTCAAAGGATCTGTAGAGCAGATATTAAGTGTTATTTTGAGTTGTCCCATTTTATCTGTCTTTGAGTATATGGAAACAATCTCCCTTTGTTATAAGGGTTCAGTAGTAGTGTTTGTGACATGCATGATGTTTAAACTTGAAAGCACCAGAAACTAAGCTAATCTGTTCTTCCTGTGTGGATAATAGCATCATGGTTGGGTTTTGCTTACCTTTGTTCACTATTTTAAGCTGGAGGATTGAATATTTGTTCAAGACTACCTGGACTTGTTGCCCATTCAGTTGGGCCAACCCTCAAGGCCTGCATTACTTCTTTTTCACACAGTTGAATGGCAAGTCATGTATCTTTACTGATGTGTTTAATTCTCCTTACAAAATGGCTCGTGTTTGGATCATTCTGCACTAGATTATATCAATGTGAACATTCATTAAATCTGTTCAGCTTTATGTGCACTTTAGATCTCAATTCACAATTAAGATAAACATTTATAGAGTAAGCGGACAATTAATTTCTTCTGCTAGTTTGAACTTTAACAATTCACATGATATTCACAGCAGTTTGCAAAGTCCAATTGCAACTTTAATGGGCAATTGCAGTTAAAGACGTGTTTTCATGGGTTTGTTTAGTCTATATCTCTGCTTGCAGCTAATAGTATATTTTTTATATGCAATATTCTTTTTGTTTTTGTAAATCCATTGCGAAAATGCCTTAGTTAAGGTGGCTTAGATCTATCTCTTACTTTCTAG
The DNA here is from genome assembly GCA_027943335.1 of Chamaecyparis obtusa. Taxonomy (NCBI): domain Eukaryota; kingdom Viridiplantae; phylum Streptophyta; class Pinopsida; order Cupressales; family Cupressaceae; genus Chamaecyparis; species Chamaecyparis obtusa. The sequence continues at coordinate 2,290,458 of BSBK01001219.1, forward strand.
ATGATTCATATTGCTCTGTCTGAAACTTCTTTTGAAGATGGTTTCATTAATAAGCTTACTTTGGTTTCATGCTTCAACATTTCTAATTTAGAAATGGTTTGTTAATGGTGTTCTGATTTGCAATGTTCATGGGGTTTGCTGCATTTGACATGCTCTTAATTTATGCTCATTTTATCCTTCGAAGCTCTATTCTGATTCCTGCATGCAAACAAATGAACTCCATAAAAGTTCTCTTTCTTGGTTGGACATTACAGCCCTTGTGCTTGAGGCATTTCATCCCTCATATATTCCATACTGTACAACTGTGACATTATTTATTAAATTGGAAGGGTATGATCAGTTAATATGGAGTTATTCACTAGTTCTCATTTTTAAAATATTTATGTGGAAACAATTTGTTCTATCCACAATCTGATAATGAAAAGTGAGTAGAACATGGTTGTTTCCATATAAATGCACCCAAAATAAGATGGTTTTGCCCTCGCAGAGGATATGGATTGATTGCAAATATGGGACATTATATTTGGAAGGATATAATGAGGTAAGATGGTGTAATAAAGATGGAATTGTCTACGCTAGTTCTTAATTTTTCTTTTTCTATATGCAATCTGATAAAGAAAAGTGAATAAAACATATTTGTTTCTAGATAAATTCACTCAAATAAGATGGACCATTATATGTGAAATTGGAAGGTGATGGATAAATGGGTGGAGATACGAGTCTTACTTCTCATTTTTGAATTTTTTGAAAGTTTCTATGGAATAAATGTGTTCTATTCACAATCTGGTAAACAAAAGTTAATAGAACAGGGTTGTTTAAATATAAATGTACCCAAAATAAAGATGAATTGTCCTCTCTGAAGATTTAGTTTGACTGCAATATAGAAGAACCATATTTCCCAGAATGCTCTATATTCAAATGACATAAAACTACACGTACAATTGATTGTGTGCTTTGCAAATTAAGCTTCCCAATTGTTGTTGGGACCCTATTTTTGTTATGGAGTATTTCACAAATTATTCAAGTTAATTGTGGAAAAGTTTGTGTAGAAAGTGAGAAGCACTTAGGGCCCGTTTGGACCACGGCATATCGGCCGCTATTCTCGAATTGCGAATTCAGAATTTGAAATCCATTGTTTGTGGTTGACATGCACGGATGGAATTGGAATTTCGGTATGCCAATTTTGCCAAAAAAATGGGCATACCATCTTCCACTTGAAAAGGTGGAATTGGAATATCGGGCTCGCATGCCGGTTTCCGAATGCCAATTTTGAAAAGGTCGTCGGGTCCGCGTGGGCATTGTTATAATTTTTGACATCTGCTTTTTATACCAACGTTTTCACATCCAACGGCATTATTTCCTTCGTCTGCGTGATTACCGTGCTGGAAACCCTAACCCCTGGTCTTCTGTGCTTACGAGAGCTTGTTCGTTTTGGCCACAACCGCCAACACCTGGTCTTCTGTGCTTACGAGAGCTTGTTCGTTTCGGCCGAAACCGCCAACACCTGGTCTTCTGTGCTTACGAGAGCTTGTTCGTTTCGGCCGCAACCGCCAATTTCTCAGAATCCCCACTGGTTCGGAGAGGTAAGTATTACATTGTTCGAATCATTATCTAGTTGTAAACTGTGTCTTCGTACTTGAAGTGAGTCGAATGATATGCAAACTTTTAAGATGACAGTTAAAATTTTATTATTGTGCATTATTAATACATAAAATGTTTCTTTATTCCTGCAAGGTTAGTCTTTGTTTCTCCATTAAAATGCATTTCTGTTTTGTTTACTGATTTCTGATATAACCCACGGGCTTCGAGGGCACTAAGAATGGAAAGGAAAAGTTAGATCAAAAAAGAGAAAGATACCGAGGAGCAAAAACAAATAACAATGTCAAGGGATCATGGAAGTAGGAAACCCATTAGTGCAACAGCCAGATTCTGATACCACTGGCCACAGATAGTTAGCATGACCCAAATTACAGTGTAACCCAAATACTAAGAGTGCAATCCGAGCTTGTACCACACTAATTTGAAAGTAATCTGCAAGAACCCTCACCAATGATTTTTAAAAAGACAAAACCCGATACAGTACAAAAAAATTAGCTATGGTTTGTTTTGGTTGTTTTAAAATTAAGATTCCAACAGTGTCCTTTCATATAGGGTCCTCAAACATCCATTCGGCAGGGGCAATCATAAAATCAGGGCATGTTATCTCAAAACCAGCAGAAACCCTGTTTTCTGTTGTAAATCATTTGTCAAGGAAGAACTACAATGTTATCCAATAGGTTGACATCAGGAAGAACTGTAGGATTCAGTAATGTGTGGAGGCTCTAAAGTAAGCATAGCTCTTTTTCTCTTCTCTCAATTCTTGCTATCTCTAGATCTCCCTTAAGTTCCTATATCAATTCATTAGCCTCATAAAATTTCATATTTAGATTGGTCGATATGGCACGCAGCAAATCTGTTGCTAAACTATCATCTGCTTGACCATTTATTAAAGCCTGAGATAATTGTTGAGCTATTTTCTCATGCTCTGGCTCCACATAGAACAAAGCTTCATTCAACTTATCTTGCATCTCCTTAATTTGAGCTTTTGTTGTTGAAGAAAGCATAGTGCTCCTCTGCAACATCAAATTCAAACAGTTTACCAGTTCTCCGAATTGTTTGGTAATCTGGTCAACCAATGCATTGGATTGATAGAGGAGAAGAATACGACTGCTATTCTTACAATGCTTTGTAAAAGAATATATTGCCTCTAATGCATCAGCTAGACTTTGGAGTGATGCCTGAGCCTCCAAAGATGTGGCATTAGTGAAACATTCCTCCCTTGATAGGTCTTCCAGCAGTTGCTGCAAGTCCAATAGATAATACGCCATCATTAGAAAATTGGCCTTACATACAACAATATGACTGACAAGTCCCTTTGTTTCATCTATAGATCTAAAAATCCTATTCATCACATCTGCAGTTTCCAACCCCACAGGCATTTTGTGGAATTCTATAAGTAAACAAACTTTGACTACTGGACAGCCTGGTGCATCATGTCAAAGTAATATCAGAGAACAGAACAACAATTGCCTCAGTTGAGACAACATGTTATTCTTAAAAGCCCTTAGCTGTCTTGAACTTATTCCCAGATATTCGACATGTTTCTTTTTAAGTCACATATATTTACAACTTTACCAGGATAACTGAATCATCATCAATAAAGTTATTCTACAGTTACCCAGAACTGCATGGCACTAATATTGCCTCGCATCAAATTCTTGCTATGTCTTAAAGTAACAATAATTTGGATCTTCTGGATCCTTGGACAAGCTTTCTCAAAGCCTCTTAACAGCTGAATCTCACACACTTCAACACATCTTCTCACAATCTTGCTACTAATAAGATTGATTTGACGTTAAGAAGAACATGCAAAAAAAGTCAAGATATTAGCAGGCTTCCATAGTATAAACCCCATAAGGGAAAAATTCCCCAAAAACAAATCACATTAGAATATCTGTATGCAGTGTAAAACTTGTATTCTATCCTCCTCAAAACATCTCCTTTGATCTTGCATTCCAAAATCTTGTGCCAAATTCTCACAATCTCCATTCACTCCTAATACAGAAACAAGTTTTGAACTCTATCTATCCAAATATAACACAAACACTAATACAAGTTTATTTTTCAACATACATTTATACCAAACAAAAGTACCATTTTTTTAAAGTCAAAACAACATGGAACATATATATTTACGAAGTGTTTTTTTTAATCTATCCAACCTCTGTAACATTCCAGGAGATCACAAAATTGATAATATTAAAATAGGTTTTGAAATTCCTTAGGGTCCAAATAAAGATGAGACATTGGAAGTGAACAACAACAGGAGCATTGTATATTAATATTTAATGGGTGTTCCAGTTATGCAACCAGTCAATGTTTGGGCGGACATCTACAACAATTGACAACATCTTTCCCTCCTGCTATTACACCGATATCTAGAACTCAAATGTTCAATTAGCAAGACCTATAATTAATTTGACTCTCTGTATGTCTGATTACATGAACTGAACTAAACCTCCATTGTGAAGAAAAACTTATAACTTTCCAGTATCTTGAGCTAAGTTTCGTAATCAGTACTGCACATAATAAGTTGCAATCCAAGAAACCTAAAGCAAAAATATTTTCCACTAAAAATAAACATGGCTTCCTACCCGTAAATTCCAAATTGATCATTTCAATTTCAATCATTACAATTGAGAAACATCCTACCCGTAAAAATAGCCATGATGTGAGTAGGAATGACAACCATCCTAATAGAAATCCATTTTCAAACAACATTTGAAGGGCATATATATCCCTTTTCCCCAACTTCAATCAAAGCATAGGAGGCAAGATACTATTTATATTCAAATAAAGGTTTCTAAAGCATTTTCTACATACCCAATTCAAGCATATCCTTCTACCAAGGTGTTGCATTTTTCTACATTACTTTGAGGTATTTTGTCAAACAGTTCACATGCCTTATCTATGCTTTCCCATTTTCATTCATATTTCCTATATCAATGCGTAGAGAACAGAGATGCTATAAAATTTGGTTGAGCTGCCACTGAGCATATCTCCCTCCTACTTGCAATTATTTTATCTCCTCTCTGACTTCATCCCCCCCTTTTTGTTAAATCTTCACTTACATGTCCCAAAGCCAACTTGAAATGGAAAACACATAGCTGGAGAAACTTAAAGGTGACTTTTGATTTTTGCCCAAATAAATTTAACAACAGTGACAGTACTCGACTTTGCAGATCCTTGAGCTGCTTTGTTATGCTCTTCATTCCTCCTTGAATCTGCAACTCCTTCGTGCTTGCTCTTCTTCTTCATGAACTTGCAACTCCTTCACTTCTACTCAAAAATTTCCTTGCAGTCCCTTGTGTCCTCCACCAATGTTTTTCTATCCTTTATGCTTTGATGGAACTCCATCACCAGTTCCAATGCCCTTATTTCTGCACAAGCAGGGGGAAATGCCATCAAAGACCATTACACACAATTACAAGCAATGCTCGAGAAATCTTTGCCATATTCCTGGCTTAACACTGTGATGTTCATACGATTCTTGCAATAACTAAAGAGCTTCTTGGTCTTATTTTATACTAATGAGGAAGGTGTTTTCTATCCCTTGTGTAATTGCCACTTGAATATATTGGTATTGAACCATGCAAATGCTTTTCTTCTTGATAATGTCCTCATTTGTTCAAGAAGAAAAGCATTTGCATGGTTCAATACACAAGTGGCCATTACACAAGGGACAATCACTGTGAGATGTCAAAAATAATATCGTTGCGGATGTCAAAAAAAGGTAATCACGTAGACGAAGGAAATAATGTTGTTGGATGTGAAAATGTTGGTATAAAATGCGGATGTCAAAAATTATAATAACACCCACGCGGACCTGACGACATTTCAAAATTGGCATTTGGAAACCGGAATGCGAGCCTGATATTCCAATTCCACCTTTTCAAGTGGAAGATGATATGTACATTATCATGTTGTGTTTACAGTGACTATCCTTATTCAAGTGGCAATTACACAAGGGACAATCACTGTGAGATGTCCTCATGTGTGACAAGGACAGTCACACATGAGGACATCTCATAGTGACTGTCCCTTGTGTAATTGCCACTTGAATGTATTGCTATTCAACCACATTAATGATTTTCTTCTTCAACAAATGAGGACAGTCACTCTAAAGACAACATGATAATGTACACTCACTGCAACTGTACATTATCATGTTGTCTTTACAGTGACTGTCCTCATTCAAGTGGCAATTACACAAGGGACAGTCACTGTGAGATGTCCTCATTTGTGACAAGGACAGTCACACATGAGGACATCTCACAGTGACTGCCCCTTGTGTAATTGTCACTTGAATGTATTGCTATTCAACCACATTAATGCTTTTCTTCTTCAACAAATGAGGACAGTCACTCTAAAGACAACATGATAATGTACACTCACTGTAAGGACAGTCACAAATGATGACATCTCACAGTGACTGTCCCTTGTGTAATTGCCACTTCAATGTATTGCTATTCAACCACATTAATGCTTTTCTTCTTCAACAAATGAGGACAGTCACTGTAAAGACAACATGATAATGTACACTCACTGCAACTGTACATTATCATGTTGTCTTTACAGTGACTGTCCTCATTCAAGTGGCAATTATACAAGGGACAGTCACTGTGAGATGTCCTCATTTGTGACAAGGACAGTCACACATGAGGACATCTCACAGTGACTGCCCCTTGTGTAATTGCCACTTGAATGTATTGCTATTCAACCACATTAATGCTTTTCTTCTTCAACAAATGAGGACAGTCACTCTAAAGACAACATGATAATGTACACTCACTGTAAGGACAGTCACAAATGAGGACATCTCACAGTGACTGTCCCTTGTGTAATTGCCACTTCAATGTATTGCTATTCAACCACATTAATGCTTTTCTTCTTCAACAAATGAGGACAGTCACTGTAAAGACAACATGATAATGTACACTCACTGCAACTGTACATTATCATGTTGTCTTTACAGTGACTGTCCTCATTCAAGTGGCAATTACACAAGGGACAGTCACTGTGAGAACTTCTCATTTTGTGAAATTACACAAGGTACTTTCTTGTCAACATATGTTGTATACTGAACTTGCAACTTTATTCTCTGATTATGCATTATAGTTGGGTGTTTTCTTATGTTGTTTCGTGATTGTTTTGTTGGTATTTTTAGGTAATTCAATGGATCTCATTGATGATATTGATGATGATGATGATGATATTGAAATGGAAGGAGAGATTATGAGGAGGAGAAGAGTCCTGCCTATTGTTGTAGTTGTTCTTGCCACCCTTGTCACGGCCATAGGGGAGTTGAAATATGCGTAAGCGCACGAGAGATGCAATTCCTTTTTATAAGCATGTTATCAACTCCAATGAGACGGATTGCCATGACCAAATACGCATGACTAGACGATCTTTCTTCAAACTAGCCAATATTTTAAGGCAAAAAGGAAGCATCAAAGATACAGAATTCCTCACGTTAGAAGAACAATTAGTCATGTTCCTCCATACTCTTGGCCACAATCTGAGGAATCGTAAGATTGCCCATAACTTTGGGCACTCTGGAGAGACGGTAAGCCGATACTTCCACAAGGTCTTGAGGGCTATCTTGGCGCTCCATTCGGATTATTTTATACCCCCTAGTCCAAACACTCCTCGGGAAATTAGTGGGAAGGCCCGTTTTGATCCATACTTCAAGGTATATCTCCCAGTGGTTTAAGTTTGTTTAGAGTTGTAATCCTATTATTGCGTGTTCATTAGACCTATGATTTATCTGACTACAGGACTGTGTGGGAGCAATGGATGGATCCCATATACCAGTCACTGTCAATATCAACCTGCAAGCTAAATATCGCGATAGAAAAGGCAACTTGTCGCAAAATGTTATGGGAGTGTGTTCATTTGATTATAAGTTTCAATACATCCTTGCTGGTTGGGAAGGGTCTGCTATAGATAGCCGTGTTCTAGCTTTGGCTCTATCTAGAGCTGATCCATTGGTAGTTCCCCCAGGTTTGTAAAATATGATTATATTATTGAAGCATATGAAAAATAAGACAACGTTATGACAATGACATTTTGTTTTGTTTAGGTAAATATTATTTGGTCGATGCTGGATATCCAAACGTACCAGGATTTCTCGTGCCTTATCGGTGCACACGCTACCACCTAAAGGAGTTTTCAAGAGCAAACCCAATAAACACTCCACAAGAGTTGTTTAATCATCGACACTCCTCGCTTAGGAATGTAATAGAGCGTACATTTGGGATTTTGAAGCAGTGTTTTCCTATATTGAAGCATGCGACGTCTTATCAAATCAAGACACAAACATATATTGTTCTGGCATGTTGCATACTTCACAACTTCATTACGATAGAGGACGGCCTTCCATCTGAGGTAGAATTTGAAGAGGAAGATGGTCGTGATGGGATAGATGTACCAGTGCTTGAGACATATGGGTTGAGCCAGCGTGAAAGAGATGATTGGGCCAATTTTCAAGATGAAATAGCAAGAAGGATGTGGGAAGACTATAGATCCAGATCTTAGTTGGTTGAATAACTATTATGGCAGTGTTTAAACTAATGTCAGATTTCATAAATTTCACAAACTGATACTATACATTGATAAAAGCTGTTATGCCATATTTAGTATTGTCATGTTATATTCAATGTTGCTATATTTTATATTTAATGTTGCTATATTTTATATTTAATGTTGTCATGTTATATTTAATATTGTCATGTTATGTTTAATGCTGCTATATTTAATGTTGTCATGTTATATTTAATATTGTCATTTTATGTTTAATGCTGCTATATTTAATGTTCTCATGTTATTTTTAATATTGTCATGTTATGTTTAATGTTGCTATATTTAATGTTTACATAAGGTATGTCTAGGGATGTCCCAAATGAGGAGAGTCACTGTGAGATGTCCTCATTTGTGACAAGGACAATCACACATGCGGATAGTCACTGTAAAGACAACATGATAATGTACACTCACTGTAAGATGTCCTCATTTGTGATTGTCCTTACAGTGAGTGTACATTATCATGTTGTCTTTAGAGTGACTGTCCTAAGAAGTTCCCAGGTGTAACAAGTTCTAAGAATATACCAACAGTTCTAAGAAGTTCCCTAGCACACAATAACATCTACAGAGAAGAATATACAACATGAGGGCAGTCACTGTAAAGACAACATGATAATGTACACTCATTGTAAGTGTACATTATCATGTTGTCTTTACAGTGACTGTCCTCATTCAAGTGGCAATTACACAAGGGACAGTCACTGTGAGATGTCCTCATTTGTGACAAGGACAGTCACACATGAGGAAAGTCACTATAAAGACAACATGATAATGTACACTCACTGTAAGATGTCCTCATTTGTGATTGTCCTTACAGTGAGTGTACATTATCATGTTGTCTTTAGAGTGATTGTCCTCATTTGTGACTGTCCTTACAGGGAGTGTACATTATCATGTTGCCTTTAGAGTGACTATCCTCATTTGTGACTATCCTTACAGTGAGTGTACATTATCATGTTGCCTTTAGAGTGACTGCCCTCATTTGTGACTGTCCTTACAGTGAGTGTACATTATCATGTTGCCTTTAGAGTGACTGTCCTCATTTGTGACTGTCCTTACAGTGAGTGTACATTATCATGTTGTCTTTAAAGTGACTGTCCTCATTTGTGACTATCCTTACAGTGAGTGTACATTATCATGTTGTCTGTGCATCATGTATGTATGGATGGTGATGTTCAAGTTGTCCAGGCAACTTCTTCTTCCAAGAAGGTGTTTTGGACAAAAGAAATGGAATGCAAGTTGCTAGACTTGCTACAGGAACAAGTGCAGCTTGGAAAGAAAGCCGAAGGGGGTTTCAAGAAAGAGGCTTGGACAGCCATAGAAAGGAGGTTCAATAATGAGATGAAAATGAACCTATTGAAGGAAAACTTCAAGAACAAGCTAAAAACTTGGAAACAAGGGTATAGACTTATGAAAGACTTGAGGAATACAAGCGACTTAGCCTGGAACGAGACCACCCAAACTATGGATGCTGATGATAGTGTTTGGGAGGAGTTGTTGAAGGTAAAATGGTCTTCAAATCTCTTTTTAAGTTGAATATATCTTTTTAAATAATGAAGGACCAATAATGAATTGAATTGTTATGCCATGATACAGAGAAAGGAATTTAAAAATGCCAGAATGTATAAGAGGCAGCCATTTCAGTACTATAATGAATTATCCTCTATTGTTGGGAATGAGACATAGCTGAGGGCACTACAGCTGCAACAGCTCAAGAGACGGAGGAGGATTTCATTGATGATGATGTTTTCAGTTATCATGGTATGGATAATGCCTGTTTTGAGACTGCTGCTGATTTGGCTAATGATGGTAATGAATCTGTTGATACACCTGTATCGAACCAATCTACTGCAAGCGGCAACGATAACCCTTCAACATCGTCAGGGAGGCCAAAGAGGAGGAGGGGAAAATTGGTAGGTTCCTTGGATTCGATTTGTGAAACGATCAAAGATCTGTCTGCAGGCATTACAGCAGGCCTTGCACAGCCTCTGAGAGTGGACAAAGCATCTAGTTTGAGAAGTGAGGCAACGGAGTTGTATAAAGCACTTAAAGCAATCCCTGGTCTTCGCAACTCTACTATAATTGAAGCATACGAAAAGTTAATGCATGATCCACAATCAGCTGCACTGTTCTTGACAATGGATGAAGGGGAGAGAATCCAGTATATGATATTGAAGTTTGGACTTTAGTTGACCGATGTTTATTAGGTCTTCTATTTAAAATCAAAACTAATGTTTGTGAAATGTTGCTTTTTGATACCAGTTTTTTGCTATGGATTAATTTGTATTCTCTACATTATCTCTGGATTAATTTGTATTCTTTGCATTATCATGTTGTCTTTAGAGTGACTGGCCTCATTTGTTGAAGAAGGGACAGTTTCAACTGGTCTCCTCTATAGTTGTTACACTTGGTATATTCTTCTCTGTAGATGCTACTGTGTGCTAGGGAACTTCTTAGAACTGTTGGTATATTCTTAGAACTTATTACACCTGGGATATTCTTCTCTGTAGATGCTACTGTGTGTCGTGGTCCAAACGGGCCCATAAATGTGGTTGAATAGCAATACATTCAAGTGGCAATTACATATATTATAATGTATCTGTCTAGTCCTCATGACTGCTCATGACAATACAAGTGATATTTTTTTGGGGGTGGGGAAAGGTTCGAGACTTTCAGCTGTATGAAGAATCCTTTCTACCTAATACAAAAATGCACCCCATAAAACATCTGATTGGTTCGAGTATCTTTGAACTATTTGGGTCTGTTGACAACACTAGACCAGTGTCTATAGAATGACTAATTTCATGCAAGACAATGGCTCTATCTAACAGAGAGTCCATGCTAGGCTTCATGACTTGATGCATTTTACGTTGCCTTTGGGTGAAGATAGGGAACTGTAACTAGTATCAATACTGAACATGCTTTTACTAGAACTGCTTGTGCTAATGAATCAGAGCAAAATTACCTTTGTCCTCATTGAAATACATGTTGCATATATATATATATATATATATATATATATATATATATATATATATATATATATATATATATATATATATATATATATATATATATATATATATATATATATATATATATATATATATATATATATATATATATATATATATATCTTGACATGTACATATGTGTTTCTTAATCATGAATTGGGTGTTTGCCTGTCAAGCATCAATTTGGTCTCTAGGAATTGTGCACTCTCTCTTACTTTTGAAAAAGCATTTGAGCACTGTGCTAACTAATGAAAACTCCCTGTTTTGAGGCCCATAAATTGATCTTTTTACAGAATCTTGACCATAAAAAAAAGAGAGTGATGAAACTCAATCCTCTTTGAATGAGGTCCCACCTGCTCTACTTTTGGGTCATCGTACTATATAATGAAAGTGCTCATTATTGGCCACTTCCTTCACTGTTGTTTAGGATATGCTCAAGAGACCTACTGCCATTTTTTGGATACTGTCCAAAACAACACCCAAATCAAGGGGAGCAGTATGCAGCACAAGGGGATGGGAATAATATGAAAAAGAGTGAATTTAGTACAATGAGGAGGACAACAGAGACTAGTTTTGGGCGTGTTTTTTCTTTTGCAAGATATTCTCTTGAAATAAAGAATGACCAGAGGCAAAGAAGCTGGTAAAGCAAAAGAAGATGCCTTTAAAGGGTAAAACAACAAATATAAGATTTTATAATACCATTTCGAATATGATTTGTTTTATTACAAATTAGAAGTATCAGGCTTGTCATGTTCATCTTTTTCTTCATTTCCTACAAACTCCATTTGAAAAGGAACACACCCTTCCTCCATGAGATAACTTTTCCACCAATCCACTTCTGAAGCATTCACAAACCCTATCCACTTTTGGAGAAAGGCTATATTTCTTGCAATAATTGGCCTCCGAGCTTCCAAAGTTAGTTTATCCCTCATAGATAGGATCACAAGTTTTACAATGTCTGACCCAGAAGAAAGAGCATAATTATTCTCATTTGCATAGTCCACTAGATATGGGACCATGAGATTGTTGTTTTATTCTTATATGAGAGTAAGAAGCTAAGATAAGGAACACAAATTGTGGCTTCAACTAAACCATTATATATCTCTTTCGAAGAGCTATATAACAAGGGTGTTTAGGAATACATACAATATTGAATGCTTGGAGCAAGGAAAAAGATGAAATGGATACACTAGTGATAGATAACAAGGTGTTGACATTTTGGTTTGCCGTGGGAGACAAAGTGAAAAGATGTATGGTATGTGAGGCAAATTCATCTTCTACCACGAAGTCCCTATTTAATTCAAAACCAAATATAACACAAAAGCCATTCCTATTTTGTATAGTTTCTCCACACATATTTACCATAGAAGTTTCTAGTTTAATTCTAGAAATAGTTTGTAGAGTGTTTGGTTCATGTGTGTGAGCCTACTTCATGTGTGTGGATTATAAGCATGCGCTGTCAGAGTGTCTGAATATTGAGTGTCTTATTGCTATTGCTATTGTTTAATTTTGGGATTGTTGATATAGGTGCATTATTGAAATCGGTTTGATGGCTCTGATCAATGTGCCAAGTTGTCGATGTGGTGGTGGGCAGTGCCAGTTGAAGATTTCACGGTCAGTGGAGAACCCTGGACGACAATATTGGTGTTGTCCAAACAAAAAAAAGGTTGCTAATGTGTATATATTTAATGTTTGTAATGTAAATACTATTTATTATATTTAATGTTTGTAATGTAAATAGTATTCAATACTAATGTAGATTGGGCATCGCAGGGCTATCATGATTGTGGGTACTTTAGATGGGTCGATGACAACCCATCTACATCGATTCGCCCATCTCCAATCATCCACGATCCAGACATCTGCCCATCTCCACTCATCCACAATCCAGGATTTGAGTGCAATAGTTGTCAAGCTAGGACAAATGAAATTAAATTTTTACGATGCCTTCTCTGTATTGTAATCGCATATCTTTTGTGCAACTATATGCGTAGATGAGCTCAAGAAGTATTCAGTTTTGTATTTTGATATTGTAATATGCGGAGATGAGTTCAGGAACTAGTCAATTTTGTATTTTGATATTGTAATATACGGATATGAGCTCAGGAATTATTCAATTTTGTATTTTGATATTATAACTAAATATTATAATATGGATATGGCATAACTCCTCTTCGCCCCAAGTGCGCATATATATGGTCCACATAGTTTTTTTCACAATAATTTTTCATGTTTATGGCTTAGGTGAGCCCCAATCTGGTATTAGTCACATGATTTAACATTGTTTTCGTGGTTATTGCTTTGTAGAATTCTAACCCAGGTTTGTAGAGGAATTTTGAGGTTAACATAGATATATCATGTATAAACTCATTTAATTGGTCGTGTTTTTATCTTGACAAGCGTGGATCATTTAGGTAAGAATCAAAGGGGGTCATAGAAGGTAATAATAATTAATAAGATTTTTTTTAAAAACTCATACAAAAGTTAGCAACTGAATGTACTTCATTGGTGTACTAACAAAAGCACAAAGCAGTTGTATGTTCTATGTATGCAGTGTCTACAGACAAAAACAAGAGTTCGGGTATGACCGAGCGTCTAAGACTCATCAGACTAAATTATAACATTGTATCTGCATTATGTAAAATGAGGAATGCCTCATTCAAGTTGTAACACTGTATCTGCATTATGTAAAATGAGGAATGCCTCATTCAAATTATGTAAAATGAGGAATGCCTCATTCAAATTATGTAAATTTTATATCAGCTCATGATTTTGTGGGGCTAGACCGAAGGTTTTCTCCACCCGGCACTTTCCTACCGGTGCTCCTATTGAGCTGGATTGGCAACATTTTGTAAAAAATAAATAATAAAATAAATGACTTGTTTATAAATTTGTGTATTTTGGGTTTACAAATTTTACAAATTTTATAAATTTTATATTTTATTTGTGTATTTTGGGTATACAAATTTTATATTTTATTTTGGGTCTATAAATTTTATAAAAAAATTATACAAAATGTTACAATTTTTATAAACTTATAAACATAATTTTATTTCAAAATATTATAAATATTCAAAATCGCATACAAATAAAATAAAATAAGTATTCAAAAATAAAATAAAATATTATAATAATTTTTTTTTGGGTCTATAAATTTTATAAAAAAGTTATACAAAATGTTACAATTTTTATAAACTTATAAACATAATTTTATTTCAAAATATTATAAATATTCAAAATCGCATACAAATAAAATAAGTATTCAAAAATAAATAAAATATTATAATAATATTTTATTGCAAAAGTAAAATAAATATTCAAAAACACGAAAAAAATATGAAAAACATCATAACATTTGAAAAAATCACAAATTGTTACAAATAAATTAATAAAATAAATTCTCATTCAGTCAATATTCCAATTCCAAAATGCGCAGCCAAACGCGGAAAATAGATCTTCTCAATCATCTTCCAGGTGGTCCAAACGGGTCGAACACATATTTCGGATATCATTTTGAGGATATGGATATTCCAGATTTGCAACATATTCCAGAATTGACCATATCTAGCATTCCGTATGCCATGGTCCAAACGGACCCTTAGAGTATGCCATGTACTCTCTTCTTGGACAAAAGGTTCAGTTAGTGGATTTTGAGTTGCATATAAATTTATGACAACTTTACACGTCATCCATAATGTTTATATTATTTTTTATTATCAATCACTTTTCAATTGTACCATTACAGAGTCATCCATATAAAGAGATCAATCTGCTTTCTACAGAAAATCTAAAAAAGATCCATCTCCTTGAAGAACTTGACAAAATAAAAAGATGTTGCAGGTGGTAGAATTGGAGGGGGAAAAGCAAAGCCAAAAAACACAATCTAAAGAGAGTGGATTCAGTAACTATTTATATACATACAATTGTATACAATTGTTTATATAAATAGTTGTATATTTAAGGAATATAAACTTCATGAAAGAACACATAGAGACTTTGGGAGCGGGCTCTGCAACTGGTACAAGCCTAGGGAGTTGAAGGGACACCTCATCGTCTTGAGTGCCTGTACGCAGCATTGGCGGCCTCTTGTCCTGCGTGGAGTCTTGTGTTGCTTTTGTGCCTGTTTTGTGTTTGCTTTTATTTCTTTTGCTTGTGTTTTTTGTCTGTTCTTACTGTCGCATGTGTGATCTCTTCCTTGGATTTGTGCCTTTGGAGTTTAGCTCTTCGAGCCCTATCTCTCTTTTATTGCATTTTTTGTGTTAACGGGTGATAGTAATGAGGTTGTACAAGATGGTAATGGGGCTAAAAATGGTGTCGAGGGTGTTAAATCTTCCATTGTACATAATCAGTTGGAGAAGGGACCAACCAAACCATCTTACAAGGCAGTGCCCGTAGAAGATTTAGTCGCTCCTTGTCCTCTGATTCTCGAATTCAATGGAGTCTTTTGCAACACCAGTTTGGAATCTGGAGGATTACTGGGGGTAGACTTCGAGGGAAGTCAAGGGGGAGGAAATGGTAAGTGCCCTCCTCCGACTTTAAAAACTTTAGTCCTTTCTCTGAATGAGGATATGGTAAGAGCTATCAAGAATGAACAGTCCAGGTTAAAAAATGTTGCAGTTTTCTTTGTTTGCATGAATAATGATTCTCTGTTGTTTATGAAATTTTTTGATGACTGGCTTGCAAATGTGTGGGACAAAAAATTGGGGTTATATGTTAGTTTATGTAGAATGGTTCATAAAGGATTATATGTTGTTTTACTAAAGAATCATAGTATGCAAGAAAGGATTCTTAGAAAGGCTTTCTGGAATGTCGGTAAATCACTTTTCAGGGTATTCCCATGGTCTCCCAAAGGCAATCTTGAACAAGTGGTTGCTCGCTCATCCCCTAATTGGGTTGAATTGAAAAACCTTCAGCTTGAGTTTTGGTTGTTCATTTCACAAATTCTCAAACCGTTGAGTTTGGTCTTGTAGGTCAAGGACTCTAGGGTTACCCTCCCACATCTTAATGCTAGGGTTTTGATAGCCCTATAACCAGAAATTGACATTCACGACAAAATTTCTTTATGCATTGATGATGAACAATTTTCATGGGATCTCTCTCTCCTTGGCAATTTAAATGCTTGCTTCCACTGCAAGCTTAATGGACACACCCATAGAGATTGTCCTTATTTTTAAAAAAAATCAAAAGGGGGAGTTTAATGTGGACTCTGGAAAGGTCTTGAACCCCAAGATTGTTTATAATTATTCTAATAAACAAAATCCTGCTTCTAACAATGAGTTAAATATTGTGAATTCATCAAAATCTGAGATACAAGTCAACCATACTGAGAAAGGAGGTAATAAGTTTATGTCTCTTACAAACCCCCTATTTGAGGATGAGTATGAAGTTATTCCTAGTGGGAATAACCAAGGCAATCCCTCGACCTCCCTATCCTATTGCCAATTTGAGAAGCCTTGTGATGAACAGATAACTCGTAATAAATTGAATGCTCAACAATTAGTGTCGATTTCTATCAATGAGAGAGCAGAGAAAGTCAGGGCCTTTAAGGAGGCACCTTTGGAACATAATCCCCCCCCTCCGGAGTGCATGGACCCCATGGATGAGGAAGTTAACAATAAACAAATTGTGACAGGAAACAAAGACACTAGCATTGATACTATTGAAGACTCCCAGTTTATTGAGGTTATCAGTAAAAATAAAAAAAAGAAGAGGAAAACAATGGAAATGATTTATTTATCCAACTCTAGTAATAATGCTAATAAGGCCAAGTACTCAAAAATGTTTGACTACTTTAATAGGCTTTATAAGAATCAAAAACCCACTTCCAAAAATTAATGATGATTAATATATCAAGTTGGATTGTTAGAGGGCTTGAAATGCCCGACACAAAATATGTTGTGAGGAATTGGTGTAACAAGATGCAAAATAAGGACATTCTATTTTTGCAAGAGGTCAAAGTCTCTAGCTATCATGCATTCAATGTTTTAAAATTTGTCTGGGACCAAGCTATTCACTTTGTCTCTAAACATGACAAAGGTAAAGGGGGAGTGGCTATCCTTATTGGACCTAAATGGTCTGATATGATTGAAGAAAATGGTGTTTCTCCTTGTAATAGAGTCGTGTGGGTTACTTTTAAATGGAAAGATAAAAACCATTGGGGTTTGTATATCTATACCCCAAATGATTATAGAGATAGGGTGGCCCTTTGGGACTAGTTGGCATCTTCCCTCCCTAATGCTCAATGGATTTTAGTAGGAGATTTCGACATGATAGAACATGGTGAGGATGAGTGTGGAGGCATTAAAAATGTTTGGGAAGGTGATGAACACTTTTTTTGGTATAAGCTCAAAAGGAGACTCAATTTAGTGGCCCCTATTGAAAGGAAGAAGGGTCTTTATTCTAATATTTGGTTAACATGGTGCAATAATCAGTTAAGAAAGAATAGAGTTTATTGTAGACTTGACATATTTTATGTAAATGCTACTCTTTTTTTAATTTTCCTCCAGTGTTGGTTCATCCCTCGTGAAGGTAGCCCCTACCTCCATTTCTAATCACTCCCCTATTCATTCATATGTGTTGATTGATGCCTCCCATCCAAGCTCTATTAGACCCTCATCAAATAATGTCTTCAAACTCAATGTCTCTCTCCTTCATAAGCAAGATTCTACTAATGCCATCAAGATGTCTACTTGTTTGACTAAGTTCTGCAACAAAGGCTTTGATCATAAATGTCAATGGGAATCACTCACCTCTATGTGGAGGAAGATGTTTCAGCTTATTGGTGCAAAAAAAGCTAAAGATAGGAATATGGTTGAAACCACTCTTCAGAATAAATTGAACCTGACTAAAATGAGGCTGCAAGAAAAAGCTAATGATAAGTCTTTGGAAGAAGATCTTAATATTACCAAGTTGGAACTTAGGAGAGTCTAGAATTATAGATTTCAAGGGCAAAAAATTAGAGCCAAAATGAACTGGCTTAAGGAAGGAGATAGAGGCACTAAATACTTTCTTCAATTTGATTAGATCTAAATAAAAGAGAGAATTCATAGAAGAAATTCAAAATGAGGGTCTAACAAGAAATGTTGCAGATATAAAAGAAGCATTCTTTAATTTTTATCATAATTTTTTCTCTTTGGAGCATGGTTTTGATAATCAAAATGCATTAGCTAAATGTTTGCAACTGATACCTAAAAAGGTATCTAGTGTTGATGTTCAGTATCTAGACCAGGACATTGCAGTTGATGAAATTGAAGACACCATTAGAGATATACCTAATGATGAATCACTTGGCCTTAATGGATTGCCTATTGAATTCTACAAGCAAAACATAGATTGGATTAGTTTAGAATTGTTGGAAGTATATAAGGAGGGTTATAATATAGGATCATTGGGAGAATTCATCAATAGAGGAGTTGTCAAACTGATTCCAAAATCTGAAGACAACTCAAGTCAAAAACTGGAGGCCTATCACCTTCCTCAACTTGTCCTATAAGATCCTAGCTAAACTTTTAGCCAGGAGAATAGCTGGATTACTTAAACATATCATTTTTGTGACTCAAACTAGATTCATTAAAGGAGGTACATTTTGGAAAATCTTATTACTAGTTGGGAAACTCTTCATTGAGCTAAGGAGGATGGACAAGTTGCAACCATGGTGTTGCTTGATTTTGAAAAGGCTTATTGTAGAATAGAATGGCCCTTTGTGATTGGTATGCTTATTAAGGCTTTTGGTTTTCCTCCATCATTCTGCAAATGGATTGAAATTCTCTTCCAGGATTCTTCTACTGTTATTGACATTAATGGGAAGTTATATGAGCCTATTAAGTTGTAGCATTCTATCAAACAGGGTTGTCCCATTGCCCTTACCCATTTTGTGGTTGTTGTTGATATAAATTTTTTTAATCCTCAAGGCATCTTCTTTGGGTCCTTGTGTTAAAGGCATCACCCTCCCTAATCATGATGAGCTCTTAAACACACAATTTGCTAATTTGACACTACTTTGTTTGTGGAACTTTTTTAACAAAACTTTGATAATGTGTTAGAGAGGTTAGACTTCTTCTTCCTTGCTTCTGGAGCCAAAGTGGCTCCTCACAAGTCTACTATTCTTGGTTGGCATGACACTACTCCTTAATGGATACATAATAAAGGATGGTTATGGGTTGGTCCCTCTACAATTGTCAAATACCTGGACATACCTTTTGTTGTGTCCCCCTCTCCCAAGGAGATATGGGGATGGGTGTTTTCTAAGGTGGAAAAAAAAGCACAAGTGGCAAACTTGTTTACTTTCTTTTGCTAGCAAAGTTCAAGTTGTTCAAAAAGTGTTGGCTTCACATTCTATTTATTTCTCTTCTTCTTGGTTATTCTCTAACTATCAAATTGAAAAGCTTGATAGAATTATGAGAGACTTTTTATGGTTTGATGGTAGAGGATCTTAAAAAAGACACCCTATCAAGTGGGAATGGTGTTGTATGCCCATGAAATTGGGTGGATTGGAGTTGAAAGATCTCAAAATACATGGTATGCCTTGGCTTCCAAATGGATATTCACAGCGCTTCAAGGCAATGAACCATTGAAGGTTCTTATCAAGAATAACATTTCTAGATTTGCTGCTAAAAAGGGTAAATTTTGGAAAAACTTATCAATTTGTGACATCATTATGGGAGACTTTGATGTGAAATTGTTTAGTTCCAATGTGTTTGCTTCCTTATGGAGGGCATGGGCTCAGGCTAGGAGGTTATTATGTTCTAGAAGTGCAGTTAGAGGTCCTTGTTTTTGAGTTACTGACAGATCTATTTGGTGGGGCATTCAACTTAATAATAAGCCTTTGGCTCTTACACAAATTTGTTCTACCAAGCAATGGCATGAAAAGGGTATCTCCTTCATAAAAGATAGACTGATTGGCAATGGGATAGGGACATGGGAGGAGATTCAATATAAATTTGGCATATCATCTTCTTAGAAAAAATCTTATACCTTGATTGTCAAGGTTGTTGGAATGTATTTACTAGGGAAGTTGATGAACAATGATGAACTTCTTGGACATTTACAATGGAAGGATGGCACACCTCTCATGGATGCATCTACTAAATAGATTTACAATATGCTAAAAGATAACTCATTAATTCTTCAATGCTTAAACACATTTTGAGGCCTTGAATGCTCGAACTCCAAATGACACTTTATCCTTGACTTTCATTGGCACCAACCTACTGAACCAAAAAATGTTGCTTTAGATGGCTTCTCTTGCTTAAGAAAATTGTTGTTGGCCCTGTTTTATCTTCAATGGGTGTTACCTCTCCTTGTTGTCCTTTATGTCTTGTGCATGAGACTACTACATTTTCTTTTCTTGCAAATTTGATTGTCTTGTCTGGTCCTTTTTTTTTGGCTCTCCTATTACTTGGAATTCTAGACCAGGTCTTACTTGGATTGAAGTTCTTTCCATCGTTGTTGATGAGTTTGGTGCTAAACTTAATAAGTTTTGGTTTGTCCTTACAACTAAAGTTCTTTGGCTCCTCTGGAAAAGGAGAATGATGAAGTTTTTCAAGATAATAAGACGGTGCTTACTGAGTGTTGGTGTAATTAAATATTACTAATTACACTTTACTTAAGTTTACTTAGGATAATGCATTTCCATATTAGTTGTCATTGTGACACCTAGGAGTTTACATTTCATTTTAGCACATGGTTAGGAGAGTTTCCATTTTAGGTGTGATAGTTGTCATCACATACCTCTTTCTGTGTGAGATCCACCTTTAGTGCTCTTATCACATTATCATCCTCTCATTGTTGCACATGTTTCTCATACTTTCATGTACAATGGAGGATGATCCACCTTTGGTGGATATGTGATTCCACCATGTCTAGTTGATAACTTATCACTTGCATAACTTATTGGTATCATGCATTGCCTATATATTGAGGCATTCCTACATTGTATCAATCAATCAATCTATTAGTCATTATTTGATCATTTGATCATATCATATTTGTCTCTCTTGTGCTATCTCTTGAGCTTCTAGATCTTGGTGTTCATTTTTTACCTTAGGCAAATTCTTACATGGTATCAAAGCCATAGGAGTTTCATTGTATAGCCTATTTGGAGAGATTTTTATTGCAGGTCAAAATTGGAGCTTGTTGGTGCAAATCAGAGGTTGGCATCACATTGAGGAGGTCCAAAAACCCCTAAATTAAATTTTGTTTCATTCAAATTAGACTTCTGAAGCCAAATCTAGAGCCATTTGAATTTTCAAGGTTCAATGGCGGCGATTCAGAAAAAATAATTTCAGAGGTGATTTTCAAACAACAATATCTTAGTCATCTGGACTTCTTTTTTCAAGCAATTTCTTTTGTTTTGGGGTAGAATTTCACAATCTACACAATGGTGCAAGTGATTGTTGATCTCTGTTTCTGATATTTTTTGAAAATTGCAAATTCTGATTTTTACAACTTTAGAATCTTCGTTTGGGCTCATATGGACACATTTTTAGATGCTATTTTTTTTAAAGTTCATGATTTTTTGTCTACTTTTCAGATCTGGTATCAGTTTGGAAAAATTTTGAGTGGACATAGTACTTTCAAAATTTGGTCTATTTTGGCCTATTTTTGCACTTGTAATTGATTAGATCTTTGAAGGATCTTGTGTCTTGTCTTCTTGAGTCTACTATAGATTCATATTTTATGTTGTAATTATCAAAATCAGAAGTCCACTTTGGTTCATTTTGGCAAGTGGCAATTGTAGATGCACTATATATAAAGTGTCCAAATCATCTATTTTGGCGGGGTTCTTTGGTTCATTGCATTTTGGGGGGTGCATTGATTTTTTTTATCTCATTGTTTCATGTGAGAATTACATCATGGATGGTTTAATTAAGTTGACAAGAGAGAACTATAAGCAATGGAGTGAATTGGTTCTTTCTCATCTTAGTTAGCATAACCTATTGTCCTATTTATATGAGTATAGACTTAAAAGTCCTTACAATTGTGACTCTTACTCAGAAGTTGTTAAAGTTATCTATTTGAATATGGATATGGATGTTATGGATTCCCTTGATGACTATGATGATGAGACAAAAAATATTTTTGATCTTTGGACTATTCTTTGGGAAATATATGGAGATCCACATATTCCTTCGCTTCCAAAATGTCCAAAACCTCCAATTGCAGCTCCTTCTCCTCATATTGAGATCACATCTATTGTTTCTCTTGCTCCTAATGATGCTTGCATTCACACAGCCATGGGTTCAGGTGCTTCAATGCAGCAGGATATTCATTGTCTTCCAGACTTGGTTCCATGGGATGACTACTTGACAGACATTGCAGGTTTGTTTGTGGAGTCCTACATTTCAGATTTGGGAGACTTTATTGATGACATTCATCTTCTCTTTGTTGAGGATGATCCTTCTTCAATTGTTGTGAGGGAGCATGCTGACCCTCATCTTCATTCTCCATTTGATCCTTCTTTCGAGATTGACATGATTGTGGATCCTTTGATACAGAATTTGGAGGAGGTCTCTTTAACTTCAGAGAAGACATTTGACTCTTTGGAGATTAGTTTTCACGAGTCTCAAACTTCACTTGAGATGTCACATTACATAGTTAAGGTTGACCATACTCATGTGTTGGAGATTCCTATTCAGTTTCTTGAGACATCATACATTTTGAGTATTCTTCCTAGAGATTGGGGAGGTTTCATTAATCCACCTATGGACTTGTTTCTTCCTAAGGGGAGGAACGTCATTCAGTTTTCTTTGGTACATTTCTACATTCATCCTTAGTTGATCCTGATTTGTCTTTTTCAGTAGAGTGGCTTAGTACACATGATTTTGAGGAGGCACCTTTCAGATTTGACATGGGGACACTTGAGCAGGTTTCAGAGATTCCATACACTTTAAGGTTTCTTCCTATAAATTGGGGAGGAGGCTTCACCTATACACCTTTGGTCTTGTTTCTTCCTAAGGGGAGGAAGGTTGTTCTACACTCATAGAGCAGTTTCTACATCGAGCCTGGAGCATCTACCATTGGTGTTCATTCTACATTGAGGGGGGGCTATTTGGTCTCTCTTCCACTTCTTCTATCTTATAGGGGGGATATTTTCCTCACATGAGGTCTTCTCTCACATATTCTATTATTGTATTCATCTCTCTTTTGGGGGGAGGGTTTTTCTCATGAGGTTTTCCCTCTTTCTCCACTTTATGAGAGATTGCATTGTTCTTGCATTTTGTACTTGGGAACCTAACATGGCCTAATAGCCAGGACCCATCTTGCATTGTGAACTTAAGTGCATTCCCCTAAGTTGCACTTAAGGGGGGGTGTTGGTGTAATTAAATATTACTAATTACACTTTACTTAAGTTTACTTAGGATAATGCATTTTCATATTAATTGTCATTGTGACACCTAGGAGTTTGCATTTCATTTTAGCACATGGTTAGGAGAGTTTCCACTTTAGGTGTGATAGTTGTCATCACATACCTCTTTCTGTGTGAGATCCACCTTTAGTGCTCTTATCACATTATCATCCTCTCATTGTTGCACATGTTTCTCATACTTTCATGTACAATGGAGGATGATCCACCTTTGGTGGACATGTGATTCCACCATGTCTAGTTGATAGCTTATCACTTGCATAACTTCTTGGTATCATGCATTGCCTATATATTGAGGCATTCCTACATTGTATCAATCAATCAATCTATTAGTCATTATTTGATCATTTGATCATATCATATTTGTGTCTCTTGTGCTATCTCTTGAGCTTCTAGATCTTGGCGTTCATTCTTTGCCTTAGGCAAATTCTTACACTGAGAAACTCACTATTTCAACATGTCTCAAATATTGGCAGTTTTGAAAATTCCAAAGAGCATATTTATTATCATAGTCCAAGAAGGTGCCATGATTATATACAAAGTTGACATTCAGTCAACCCACTATTTTAACACTTACAATGACATGTTAGATCAAAAAGAATTGGACATAATCATGCAAGTTAAAGAAAATGAAGACTCGCAGACTAGATGCTCCTAACTAGGAAGCAGCATCAGAGTTCCCACAAGTGGTCGATCCTCCTCTCGAAGCTTATGAGACTGATCAAGCATCTTGTAGTAAAAATGTTATTGGGTCTTGGGACCCCTGATTTGATGCAGAACATACTCATATATCTATAGTTTGATTATTTTCTTTAGATATTCGAACAATCAGTCTATAATTTTTTAATGAAATGTAAATGTTTGTAATGTTAGATGATCACAGACAGAGTCTATTACTAGTCCAATCCTCTGTTAGAACAACTCATTATATTTTGATGTTCTTCAACTTTTTGAACTATCTTTAATATAAAAAAATATCAACTTCATAGAATTTGAATTTGTATATTTTTAACATAGTGTATTCAAATATAATAAAAAAAATTACTTCGTCAATTATTTTTATTTTTTAACTTTCATATATAGGTTTGTAAAGTTGTATTTATCTACAAATGTATAGAATGCAAATATTATCTTTAAAACACGTGTATGTAGATTTGTCCAAATACATACAGTCATCTTGACAGGATGTAGAGTTGTACATGCACAAATACAACTATATAATATAGAATTATGTATATAATAGAATGTGTAAATGTGATTGTATACATGTTTGTTCTATATAGATATATAGATGAATGTTGTATGTGTATTAGTTGTCAAGTGTGAATTATAAGTGAATTAGTTTGTGATTTTGTAATAGAGAGGAGTGTAAGCAAATTGACTAAGATGTTTAAAAAAAAGTCATGTTGATGGATTAACTATCCAACTTCTATGCTAATTATGGATTATGAAGAGTAGATGTATTTGCAATTTACAAGTAGCTATCTTCTTGTTTCCTATATATTTAGATAAATTTTTAAGCTTATGCATCATCAAATAAGCAAATGAACACCTCATTTGGAAGTTAAGAGGGCAACCAACTTGTTATGGAAGCAATATATAGATTAATTTGTAGAATTTTTGTAGATCAATGGGTGTAGTAATCCTTTTATATTGTTCTCTTGACAAGTTAACAAATTGTATACAACTATTCATTGGGAAGATACCTATCATGAACATAAAAACAATAACATCAATCCTTGATTTCTAGGCAAACCTATTTTACAACTCCATTGCTATTTTCACGAGTAAAGAGGTCTTGAGTTGCATCTAAAAAATGAAGGATAAAAATGGGACTCAAGGAGGATGGGTTAAAATTGAATCTTCCCTAGTGACTTTGAAAAGATCTCACATTTCACAAGGATAGTTTAGAGATTTAGACAACCTACTTGAGGTGGATTCTCAAACACAACCATGTGAGGGATGCACAATGTGACTAGTTTTGAGTGATAATTTCTTAGGTCGATCACAAGGACAATCTACAAAAATTCATCTCTTTGATACATCGCTAAACTCACCGTGTTATTGACTTAAAAACTAAGACTTAGCCTTAGACTAGTTGATTGAATTTATATTTGAAGAGAATCTAGACTAGT
This sequence comes from Chamaecyparis obtusa, assembly GCA_027943335.1. Classification (NCBI taxonomy): domain Eukaryota; kingdom Viridiplantae; phylum Streptophyta; class Pinopsida; order Cupressales; family Cupressaceae; genus Chamaecyparis; species Chamaecyparis obtusa. The sequence continues at coordinate 2,316,152 of BSBK01001219.1, forward strand.
TCAAAAAATTGTTCAAGCTATTTTCTAACTTTATCCAATCTCTCCAATGAGTATATTTAATATCATTTTGTATATTTAAAGTGATGTATTCAAGTTGTAAGTGATTTGGCTTTTGGTTGAAGGAGGTATGTTTTGTTGGTCTTCTCTTTCTCCAAAGAGCTCAATTCCTATTATCCCCATAATGTAACATGTTGAAGAAGGAGTAGATACATTGAAGTACATGGATTGTGCTAAGTGTGGATAACATTAGTGTGATGATGGTATACTACCTAAATAGTTTCTTATTAGGTTATATTCACATTGATGTACTTAAGGTGATTTACTTTTTGTGTCTCATATTATATGAGCACCAAAGAACTACCATTCAAAATCCATTACCTAATTATGACTTGATGATTGGATCAACTCTTGCATTGCTAGATTAAGATGGTCTTTAGCACATGCCCCAAATTATATTGAGGATTATACACATGCATGTTAAATGTGGCAGCATTTAAAATATAAATTTTCTAATGAAATTCCTTAAAGAAATATTGTCTCGTACTCTATTGTGGCAGTGAAATATTTGCAAAACAGGCACACTGCCATGGCTCTGATGTTTTTAAGGAAATGCTAGTGGCAAGCATGAATCCTCACTCCAAAACATTTGCCAGTGTTCTCCTAGTCTACACGTAGGATAGGAGGAATTCCATTTGATGTTGTAATTACACTTGCTAAAGTTCTATTCAATAAGTGCAAATGATGTGTATACAAAATCAAGCACACTTCCAAATAAAATGTGAAGCTTTTTTTAATGCACCAAATAAAATGTTATTCATCAAGTGTGATGAAAAATAAAAAATAAAGAACTATGATAAATGTTATGAAATAGAAACAAAAATTAAAAAATCAAAATACCACCAACACAAGAAAGGCTTTAGGAATAATCAATTAGTCATCCATTTCAACCTTTAAAAATAACACCAAACCTAATAAAATGGTCATTGACCAATGAATATTCCTCACACTACTCAAAGGGGGTCAATCCAACCCCTTCAAAATAAAAATCATTTTATTGGACAGAGAATCAGTTTACATATTACATTATTGAAGTAAATCAAACTTCAACAACCCATTCTAAAATGCAAATATTTTTTTTAAAAAATATATTCCAAATATTTTCTAAGATTTATAAATCATTTTCATCAAGATCAATCTCGATTCAATTCCTCATTCAAGCTTTCAAGATCAATCTTGATTCAATTCCTCATTCAAGCTTTCAAGATCAATCTCGATTCAATTCCTCATTCAAGCTTTCAAGTATTTCTAGTTGCTGACTGCATTCCAAACAACCAACATCAACCATGATTTAAATTTATATGAATTTCCTATCAATTAAAGATAAAATAATTAAGCATACCGTTATTAAATAAAATTGTGACAGAGATTAAAATTTAATAAAACTACATCAACATTTGCCCAATGTTGCAGAATCTTTTCGGAAAACTAAAAGCCTTTTAAAAGTGAATCTACCCAATTCTGATACACAATATTCATTTAAACAAAGAATCCTCTCATGTTAAATTAGCAAGACGAATAAAAATAGATGGTTACAATATCATTTCTTATTCTTTATTCAGTCAACTATGATAAGATATGCTAGTCTGTTCTCACTGCCATAATATTTTTTCTTTAAAAATGAAGTAAACTGGCACTTACACTATTAAGACTGGGTTTAGCTTGAAACAACATTTTCTCAACTGAACTCTTTGGACTTGAAAGTCCTCATGAAAGAAGGCCACTAAAACTGACCAGTTTTGTAAACCCAATTGACCTTTGATCTTATGCAATGACTCGTACTGCCCTTGCACTATCTATAGTTAAGTTGCTTACAAAGTATCACCCATTACTGCATCATGCGGCACTGAATGTGCACTTTCTCTACAGTAGTACTGGTAAGTCAATTTATGGTCAAGATAAAATTTACTTTGTGAAGCTTGAAATCAGGGACTTAAACTAGTGAATCGTTTTTCTATCATTTTAAAGTGGAAACAGATATGTCCATCAGACACTAGGAATTCTCTTGGCTTAACTAAAGACATTTATGAAAAAGGAAAACACTATAATGTAATTCTTCAAAGCAATATCAAACAACCCAACTTATCCAATGATATAAGATCAAAATACATACAACAAGTCTCATTCTCCAGACAAACTTATTAATATAACTTCAACATTGTCAATAAAAATAAGAATAAAACATGATAAAATATATTTTGTGATGAGTTTATACCTGGAGTCAAAAAAAGTGAATGCAAAGGGCTACATGGGAATCCAAAACCACCTTTAAAGTGATTGAATGCTATCTTGAGTATTCTTGTCACTATGACCGAAGAGCATCACCTTTATAACACACCAAATGAATTGGGGTTTATGATTGTTAAAGAAATAAAGAATTAGTTGTATTTTTTAATTTTTTTCTGTTGGCCTATCAGGTCACGTGCCCCTATTCTATTCTAACTATCATTCCTCTGTTCCAGGAAGTCATTAATAATATAAATATACAGTTTTTTCAAGCGTCAAACACTTCGTCAACAGCTAGTGAATGAAACATTTTATAGCAAAAGACTGGCTTTTAACTCTAAATTTAAAGAGCTCTCTGTGGTCGCAATATTGTAGTTGAATGCATCCATGGCTGAATAGACAGTACCCAATCACTGAATCATTTTGTTTCTTCTCTAATGTGCACCAATGTCCTGTGCGTTGATGTGGCAACAATCATTTTGTTTCTTCTTTATGCTCCCACCCCTCTAAGGGCAGAGACTTGCCCACTAACCCTTAGTACGGGGCTAATGAGCTGGAGGGGAAACTGGACTGAGCTGGGGGATAAGGAAATTTGTGCAACTTTAATCTCTTCCATTTCTGTGGGCATGTGTGACTCTGTATTCGATGCTAAAATACTGAAAATAAATGGAAGGGGAAACTGAGCTAATGAGCACCAGAATGAGAGGTGAGCCCTTTGACCAGAGCGAAGCTGCAGAAAGTAGAAGAAGGTATATAGTAATGCTATGATTGGTGCAGAAAGGATGTATTAATAGCACTATGACAACTTATAGTGGAGGGCAGGTTCTTGGCGCTTGGCTGACCTCATTTTCAGGTCTAGGTTAATAGTAATGCTATGAATTTGTTATTTTGCTAAATGGACAATCAGGCTTGAATTTATAGCATCAGTAATTTTAACTTTCATGGGAGAGGGCCCAAATAAAACCCTCAATTTACAAATCAAACAATAAAACACCAGCATAAACAATTTACTCCAGACAACAATCTTAGTTGCCACATGCTTTTAGCTTCAGCAGATGAGATCCTTCAGTTGGAACTTGAAACATAAAATATATGATATGTGGCACAAATTTTGAGAAGCACACCATCAGAGACCAACTGATCAGAAGTCTATATTGATTCAGAGATTGAATTGATAGATCAGAAGGCAATTATTAACAATTAATGTTAAAATGGTTGCTGAACATTGGACAGAAGTTGTAATTTATTTTCAGTTTTTTCTCCGATTTCAGCTGAGTGTAGCAGGCCAGAAACAACCAAGCATTTCTGCTAATGTGCTGTCAAGTTTACTCTATAGATGGGTTTTGGAACACAAAGGCCACTATATTGATTCAGAGATCGGGTTGATAGATCAGAAGGCAATTATTAACAATTAATGTTGAAATGGTTGCTGAACATTGGACAGAAGTTGTAATTTATTTTCAGTTTTTTCTCCGATTTCAGCTGAGTGTAGCAGGCCAGAAACAACCAAGCATTTCTGCTAATGATCTGTCAAGTTTACTCTATAGATGGGTTTTGGAATACTAAGGCCACTAACCCTTCCATTTCTGCTAATGTGCTGTCAAGTTTACTTTGACATATATAGTTTTTGAATGCAGATTTCTACTTTATGTGCTTTATATTAATATTTTAAATTTAAAACTACCAGGTAGGATGATCCACATGGTACTTACATGCAACAATAAGATCATTATCAAAGTACTAGTGTAGCCTAACAATATCTAAATATGTAGTCTTTTCTTGAAGATACCTAAAGCAAAATCCCCACAAGTGACCATTGAGTTAGATCATCATAGTAGAGCTGTCCATCATTGTACAGACTCACAGAGAAACCTAATAGCCTCTAAACATAGAGACCTATATCGACGACTCCTACAGATACCTGTACAGCTACCTATAGCACATGTAACAACTATATTAAAGCAATTGCTATGGTCCTCCTAAGTTATCTAAAAAGAACCGGACAAATGGAAGACAGTAGATGGCATAAGGTTGTCTTTAGTGATGTATTGTGCAAAAGGAAGAATACGTGGGTGGATGCAACAAAACATCAAGTGGATGGGTAAATGGTATATTCATTTCAACATGTGTCCCACAAATAACAAAGAAATAGAGGTGGTTGTTATGGATAAGTTCTACAAGAGGAATTGGGGTAAAGGGATAGGCAGGAAGAAAAAATACTATATCAGCAAGTTTAATTCCACAAATGACCAACTTCAAAAAGCTTACATAGGTGGCAATATTTCAAGGAGAACAAAAATTCTTATTGCCCAACTTAGGACTAACTCGCATCAGCTCTGTTGTGAAACAAGGCATTGGAAAAGACCAAAAGAGGCGTGGGAAGAGCGAGTTTGTTCTTTTTGCAATTCTAGGAATGTGGAAACTGAACACCATTTTATTGTTGAATGTGTTGCTTACAAGGACAACAGGGACAAATTTATGAATATCTTAACAGCTAGCTCTTGGCATAACTTATTCAGTGAGGAACACGTTGAGAAGTTGGGTGCACTCATCATCAACTTGCATAGAAAAAGAAATGATTTACTGAATTCAACAGGCTGTCCTATAGGATATGTTTAACCTCGTGGATGTTAAAATTATCTTCATCTTTAAGGCAAGTACTGCTATACAGAGCAAAAGTGTCAAACTGCTGCCCTAGCCAGCTGATATACAAATTCATCTTGAAGAATTCCAGAAATCAATCTGTTATTTCTTTGTAGAAATATCTGCTTTATGTTTAATACAATTTGGTTTTACATTCCAAGACTACTGGCACCTACTGATGGCTTATAATGAAGTGGCTGCCAAAGCTAGGGTTTTTTAAACAAAGAAAAAAATGGGGTTTCATAATTCATGGAGAGAAAGATGATACAAGCCATGGACAGAAAGATGGTAGAAAGATTCTAGGGTCCTCTTTGAGCTAGAACATGTCTGCTTCTTTGTTTTTAAAATTTCTGTACAAAAGAAAAGAACCACAAATATTGGCCTACTCACATTTATTTCAATATGATTGTAGATGCATTATTGATGGGGATACCTAAAACCTATACATAAGCTTCCTCAAGTTGTACATTTTGTCTTCTTTTAATCATTCAACCCCTTGAGAAAGATCTTGTCTTCTTGGAATAAGAAGAATCCATCTCTTATTTTTCTCTGAGTTACCGGGTTCACACCCTGAACCCTCAAACGGGGTCCAGGTGCGCACTGGGTCCTGGTCCTCATAATGGTTTGTGTCGGGTCCAGGCAGGGTTCGTACTTGGACCTGTGGGTTCGTCAAGGTCCGAACCACCATGGATCTGTGCGGACCCACAGGTCCAAGTACGAACCCTGCCCAGACCCTACACGGACCCCAGGGTAGCCAGCACGGACCCGGGAAGACCCCGCGAGGACCAGTGTGGACCGCCAAGGACCCGCAGCAGTTAAGTGAAAAGGTGGGGCCAAAACACATTAAAATGACTTTTTTTTTAATATTTTTTATCAAGCATCATACTATGAAATGATTTAGTTTTACACTTTTGTATATTCTTTTATTTTTTTGTATATATAATGCATACATATATATATATATATACACATGAACCCCTACGAACCATAATGAAAAGAAAAAAATTCCTCGAACCCACGAACCGGGTTCGCGTACCCAAACCCGAACCGGCAACTTAGATTTTTCTAAAGATATTGATATTGACTGGCCCAACTACCCAATAATTGATTTAAGAATCGCTTGCTTAGCATAAAACAAAGGAAATGCCAAAATATTGGAAAGAGAAAGCTGTCATAACTCCATTGATGTGATTCTGTGTACCAATTTGAAGAAAGAGGGCAACAGAGATATGGTGTGTGTTTGCATCTACTTGGGCAACTTAGATCTGAGCCTTGCTGCAGGGAAAGTGAGCTAAAAATGATAAAAAATAAACACATGAATTTTTATGAGAAAAAAGAATGTTATTAATGCAGGGGGCTTATTCTAGTCACGTGCTCCAGTGGGATGGGATGCATATAAATGCAGTTTTATAATTACCTGGTTCACAAGAATGTGGTCTCAAAGCAGCAATCATTAGAAAGTGTATGTACAAAATGGATTCGTTATTAAAGGTTTGGAAGCTTCCAATTAAATGTGAATGTTCATGTTGAGCATCATTCCCGCAACCCTTTGCAGCACCCTCCATATTTTTGCATGTAAGGGAGCTGTGAATAGCATGTGGGTCTTCATTGAATGCATAATTATAGAAGCATTCAAGATGTTCCACACAAAATTAAGATCGGAAGGTTTAATAATAGCGAACTCGCAACAGACTTTAATTGCGTCATGAGGAATCTATTGAACATGGTAAGCTTGATCTTCAACTGTTAAAATATGTGGGCATCAAACAAGCAGGGGCTAGTTATTTAGAGCTAGTTATGTGTAACATTCAGGTGCTTTTTAATCCAAAGTGATGCAGACAAACCACAGAACTAATGTGGACAAACCAAAAATCTGCAAATTAGTGAACACATACTCAGTAAAACAGAGGAACAATAGACAAAGAGAAATACAAAAAATCCTAATAAACTCTCAGAATCTCCTTCTCTATATTTTTCATTCAGTAATGGCAAATTACATCTTCAGAACTTCTCTACCCACTCTACATTTCAGCTGCCCCCTTTATCATCAACAAACTCCTAAATTAACTCCTCGATGGAATGCCTAAAATCCTAGATTAACTCATACAAATACTACGATGAAACAACAGTCCAAAACATAAATAATTAACTCCTAAATCTACTCCTACGGTGACTGCAAGGTAAACAGAAGATTAGCTGAGAATCGGATTCTGAATTTACTCCTACTTAACTCTCCCTCAACTAACATCTGAAACTCAACAAACATGACACAACAACTACTGAGGATAAGCAGTCTAACAACTGGATGTGCTGGCAATTAACCTACAGTTAGGCTCCAAAGGACTGAACAGTCTCCCATAGCTGTTACACAAAATCGTCCGCATCATTCTCCCCTTCTTTTTAAAATTTTGAACCTCCTGGTTCAAAGCTTATTTTCATGGAAGTAAGCTTCAGCAAATAATAACCTCACTATTAGATACTTTATTTTATTTTTGTGATGGGGGATTGCTGTTTATCCCAAGATGCTACCACATCAAACATCTAGGAAAGATTCAGGAATAAATGATACATCATATAACCATCATTCTGACTTGAGGAATGAAGCCACAGTGTTCCCTTCCACCAAATTAGATATCTTTTAAAATCATCACATTTTTTCTTCTTACATTTCCAACCACTTGCTTGAACAGAGATCCTCCTTTTCCAATTGTTCTTCTTCGTCTTTTTTCAGCTACATGAAGATTTTGTTTTTCTCCTCCATTGAAAATCATTACTGTTCTTTACACCATGTGTATCACCTGCACATAAATCATTAGAAACAGAAATAAAGTTAATGGAATAAAAATCTTCCACAAGTGTATTCTCCTCTTCTACATTATGCCATTGAGGCATGTGTTCCATTTCATATATTGTGAGATGGCTTCCATCTCTTAGCTCAATGTGATGTTTTTCATAAGATAAAACCTTTTGGACATTGTCCTTTATACCATAACTATTCATATCTTTACTCTCACTCTCAATTATCCTAGTTTCCTCCTTAAGGATGTGATGATCTTCTACTCTTTTTTCATTACCAATGGGTTCTCAAGACGATCCTCTAGCTTCTTTCTGTCCTCTACAACCAACAAATCTTCATCACATATGAGGCTCCCAAAGATCTCTATCTCTGTTGCAGCTTCCTCTCCAACGTGGACTGCTTCCACTGCTACAACAATTTGAGCCTCCTCTTGTGATAGGCTGCTTTCTTTCTCATTGCAGTCTTTCTTTTCTCTTTCTGCATTGTACTCTTCAATGCCTTCCCCTTCTTCGGGGTGACACAACTGTCTTCGCCTTTATCCCATTCATCTATTAATGCTCTTTGTAACTCTTGGAAGATCTCATTCAAAGGTTTTTTATCCACTAGTTTTTCTGCCAACACATCAATGGATTCAATCTTTCCCTGCTCTAACAATGCCACTCCTTGTCTAATCCTTGACTCAATGGCTTTCCTCTTGGAGAATGGTTCTTGCCCATAAGGTGAATAATTCTCTTCACCATTCTTTTTCACCTTCGTAGAACTTTTCAACACCTTTGTTGTAGACTTCTTTTTCTTTGGCTTTTGATTGCTGCATGCCTCATAATCTTCCAACATGCACTATAACTCTTCGAATTCAATCTCTAACTTTTGCAACTCCTTTCGTTGTTCCTTTGTTAGCTTCCTTCTCTGCCTTTTCCTTACCCTTTCTTCTGACTTAGTTATTCTCTTTTTCACATCTTGATATAGCTCCATAATTATATTTTTCAGCCCCAAAACAGAGCTGTAACTCTCTTATCCTTTTTTGTTCTAAATGCCCGTACCATCTTTCAACCATATACCAACATTCCTTTGTTGTTCCTCATCTCTTTAAAGAAATAAATACAAATTCAGAAAACACTTCTGCAGGTTAATATCCCATATATTCATGGGCAACCAATAATCAAATTCACAGCTGCAACTACTTAATTGGACAAGCTTTGCCACGTTTTCCTATCCATACTTCTAACAAGCAACAACTTCTTACTGCCCACAAGAACAAAACTTACTCTTTTCTCATCCAATCATATTTCTAAAACTTGAAATAACTCTTCTCAAACTGTTGTAACTTGAGGAATAAAAGAAATTGTCGCTTTAGAATAATTCCACACTATTTGCATTTGTGCACTCAAAACATTTTATTTCCATAACTACTCTTCTCTAACCGTTTGGCTATCCCCAGACTCCTCCATCTCTACACAACCTTATGGTATTCAAGTCACGAGAGATATTAAAGACCTTAAATTTCATGCCATAGTGCCTATTGAGAATAGCAACCTATGTAGATAAACTTGAAATATAAAGCTCAAACCAATTGACAAAGACTACGTGATGAGCTGCTCACATTACTCTTTCACAGCCAATCTTTCATTGCTTTCATAAACTGTGCATTCTATGTATAGTAAATAAAGAGCTGACCTCATACCAAAAAAAAAAGAAACAAGCACTGCTATAAGGCAACAATGGCTCATAGGCTCAGGAGCAAATTGCTCCAATACCAAACTGATGCAGACAAACCACAGAACTAATGCGGACAAACCACAAATCTGCAAATTAGTGAACACATACTCTGTAAAAGAGAGGAACAATAGACAGAGAGAAATACAAAAATCTTAATAAACTCTCAAAATCTCCTTCTCTGTATTCTTTATTCAGTAATGGCAAATTACATCTTCAGAACTTCTCTACCCACTCTACATTTCAGCTTCCCCCTTTATTATGAACAAAATCCTAAATTAACTCCTCGATGGAATGTCTAAAATCCTAGATTAACTCATACAAATACTACAATGAAACAACAGTCCAAAACATAAATAATTAACTCCTAATCTACTTCTACGGCGACTGCAAGGTAACCAGCAGATTAGCTGAGAATTGGATTCTGAATTTACTCCTACGTAACTCTCCCTCAACTAACATCTGAAGCTCAAAAAACATGACACAACAACTACTGAAAATGACCAGTCTAGATGTGCTGGCAATTAACCTACAATTAGGCTCCAAAGGACTGAACAGTCTCCCACAGCTGTTACACAAAATGGTCCGCATCACAAAGGGAGACAAAGTTAAACTAAGATAGGTCAGAGTACTTGTGGAACATGCACATGCTGTTACAAAGAGGCAGGGTGATGATCTTGTTGTGATTAATGGTTATTTCATCCCTACCCTAAAGAGTCCATTTTATGAAGATTTATCTAAATATGAGTTGAATATATCTGCCCTGGCATGAAAACAAATCGCAGGATGGATAGAGAGCAAGCTCTCTTTTAGACGCAATCCTCCAAACAGAGATATTCTACATCTTGCAGGCATGGCAGGTATAAGTTGACACAAATTCTCCAGTTTTAAAGGATAGCACCAAGGAAGAAAATACCCTGAATGACTTGACAGATACATCTATTAAATGCCCATCTTTGCCAGTAAGGAAAGACCTAGTGCCAGCTGTTAGTAAAAAGTGAAAATTTTCCACCAATGCCACAATGCACTTTAGAATATATAAGTATTTCAATTATGGATGCAAAAGTCACCCATGGAAAGGTAAAGAAAACAAGTCAATGTCCAAGTGTACTAGAAACTGTTAAGGGGAATGCATCACAGATGAAGGCAGGTATTGACCACAGTTCTACAGAAGTGAAAGGGACCCAGTTTAAGAGGTACCCCTCTGAATTTGAAACAGTAAACATGGAATGGGTAGTCAGTTCCTCATGAGAAAATTATATGGCTGTAACTTCTACAAGATATTACCTTGTGTCGGTTGTGAAAGAGATGTCAACTATGAATGCCTGGAAGGTCCAGAAAAGGAAATCACTAGATTCACCCTCCAATGACAGACTTCTCATAGCAGAGAAGCTAAGTGTAGTACAAGTGATGCACACAAAAAAAACAAGCATTTACTTTAACAGAAAAATGCTAAAGTAAACCCTAAACCCTAAACCAAACTACAGGCAGAGAGGAGAATGACAACATTTTAACCATTTCAAAAGCAAGAGCATAAAGAAGGAGTATTGAACCCCTAGCAGAGTACTGTCGGGGCATGAATGTGGTTACTTAGAATATTGCAGTTGGAAAATTTGTCAAGCAAAACTTACTCTCAGTTTAAGGAGGTTATTTTGGAGGGCAACATCAAGAAAATTATTGACCTTAATGCAAACCATTCTCTACAATAGAGAGGAGGTGTAGCTATTGATGCTTCAGATGACTGTGGCAGGCACTAAATAAGTGCAAATTCTGGCATACTTTCAGTTGTGGAACCAATACTGACATCATCACCATGAATGTGGTTACTTAGAATATTGCAGTTAGAAAACTTGTCAAGCAAAACTCATTCTCTGTTTAGGTAGGAGGTATTTTGGAGGGAAACATCAAGAAAATTATAGACCTTAATGCAAACCATTCTCTACAATACAGAGGAGGTGTAGCTATTGATGCTTCAGATGACTATGGCAGACACTCAATAAGTGCAAATTCTGGCATACTTTCAGTTGCGGAACCAATACTGACATCATCACCAAGTAAGGAATAGGAAACAAACGATCTTTCACACCAACAAGAGATATTCAGGAAGAATTTAAGTCTGATGGGTGACGAATGGTTTTGGCACTTCGGGAGTAACAAACATCCTCAACTTCAGGTTGAACTGTGTCCAAAAGAAGTTGGGAGAGAACATGTAGGACAAAATGTTTCCAAAGATGAATTTCAACATGTTGCGACAAATACTGAGAAAAAAACATCTTTGTTAAGTGACAGTATGGAAAATAACACTACCACCTCTAGTGGGATGGGATGAATATAGATAAAGACTTTTGCGGTTGGAAAACTAACTGCAGGAAGAATTCCCACTAACCATTTGGTAAATGTTGTCTAAACAGAGGCAATTAGATGCCAGCACACACAATTTTGACAACAAACTATGTTTTATGAAATTTGACTACATAGTAGTGTGAATCCAATGGTATTCCAATGGTATTAAGCTATCAAAAAAAAAATCAAGTTCTAGTAGATATGAAATGTCGTATGAATCTATATTAAATAGTTCTAGTGATCAAGCCACTATGTGAGCTCTCCAATAGGTTGTCAAATGGGACACTAAAAGAACAAAGAATGACAACATTTCTTGACAAGATCTATCAAACATTTTGCTCACTCTACTTGTTAGGGTCATTGCAGCTGCAACAACTGTCAAATACATCATCTGCACAATGGAAGTTTCTAAATGTGTATCACAATCACTCTAATCCTTGTGATAATCTTCTCTAAGGTGTTTTATATAATAGTTTATTTGTTTCCACATAATGTTTACATTTGAAAAACCTCCTTTTATGCTATCAATGGTACCCATGTCCTATTCCATGACAGCGCAGGCAGATGGAGGATTGGTAACTGGCTACAACAATTTATGGGAAGGGAATGAATTATAGTTCTCAATCCTGACATATATAATAGAATTAACCTTTTTCCATATCACTCTAAAGTCTAAACCATCATCATCAACTAAGTTACCAGTAAGAAGCAACCCTTAAGGGTTTAAGTAACACACAGTTAATGAAATTCAAATTAACACTAAAAAAATGCCTGGCATCTAAAGCATATAGCTTAAGATCTCATGATATGTTTCCTATATACACTAATGTTGCTTATATTTGGAACAACACAAATTAGAGAAGAATTCTTATAGAATAGTTGTAGAATACCTATCAATTGACATATAAATCTAAAATTGTACACTAAAATATTAACTCTGCCTGTAACATGATTCAATTTTAAATGCAAATGCAAATCAAATTGTATTTTCTTCTTCCCATATTCAATGCCCCTGACTCTGCCTGTCTAGATTTTGAACTCCCGAACAATTTAGGCATCATTACCTTCCCCTGAATCTAGCAAGATTTAGGCATCACTACTCTTCATTGCATATTAGATGGTACCCATGTCTTATTCCATAGCAGCATAGGCATAAGGAGTGTTGGTAAGAGGCTAAAGCAATTTAAGATAACAAACAGTTAATGAGATTTAAATTAACCCTTAAAATTAGGGAAGATTAGGGGTAGCAATTAGAGACGAGATGCTGCTGGCATACACTAGTGAGAAGAGTATGTCTCATAGCTAAAAGATGGAATTCGGTCATCAAGGTTAAGGGAGACCCGGGCACTATTATCTAAGCTGATAAGTAATGAAAAAAGCAATCCAGTCACAAGTAATGGATCCTTCCAAGTCTCTGGTATTCTTTTTGAGGCCATGATAACTATGCAGATTGATTTAGAGCCTATATTTCTTTCTTGCTATAAAACAGATTATAGTTTCTCTATGATCTTTTGAGAGGTTTCAAATAATGTCTTCAACAAGAAAAAGAAAGCCGAATCTTAAGCTGGCCTTCCCAATCTGAATCCATCCTTGACCACAGGCCTACCAGACGACTAATGTTGTTGAGACTCAATAGATTTGTATGGTCAATTCATTAACCAGCTTTCTTTTCCTGCAGAATTTCTCCTGGACTTGGAATCAATCAACAGTTTTGGATCAAACGGACAATCAATATGTTAACAGTTTCATTTCTGGATTTTTTTCTATGAATATATATTTTTAATAGATAGATTAAAACTTCTCTAAGTTTGGTGCTGGCAATAAATGGGAGGTAAATCTTAAAAGTCACATAGTTGTTTAGAATCTTGAAAATTATCTGAACTCTGTATGCTATTGTTTTACAATTTCTTGGTGGATTTTTTATGTGATTTGTACTATATACTATGAATGTAAAATACCCACTGCACTACTGTCCTAGACAATATTATGTGATTCTATAATATTTAATACTCTTAATGTTCATTACATTCGCTGAAAAACAAAGATTTTAAAGAGAAGCCATAAACAGTGTGAAAACGCCGGCTAGATTTTTGTAAAAACATGTCACCGCATTTTTACTTGAAAGGACAGCTAAAATTATGCATAAACGAAGAAAATTTGCTACCTAGCCTTTCAGAGAGGAATCCTTCAGAAAAGTAAATTGTGCTTGAAATAAATATGCACCTGGAAGACAACCTCTCTGAAATCCTCTGAAGCTTGCAAGGGTTATTGAAAAATTGAATTCGTTATAATGTTTCTCGAAGACAATCTTTTTCAACTGCTCCTCCATGTGCCATTGAAAAATTATCACCCAAACTACGAAAAAACATATAAAAAATCAAAACCAAAACCAAGCAAAACAAAAAGAAGGCATGGCCATGCTAAAATCAAAACAAAACAAAAATAAAAACTGCCCTGCATTTGCCATGTACCTATCTCAAACAAACTAACTATATAAGAGAGAGAGCGTGAGAGCAGTTTGAGCCGAGGAAAACAATAAAAATAAAGCAAATTGTAATTTTCAATTCTGTTTGTGAGCAATTATTTTATTTTGTTTTTTTTGTTTTTTTATATTGTAGAGGATTTGAAATGGACATCACCCTAGCAAATCGTTTGTTTCCAATTTTTTGATTTGATTAAGTTGACCAACCAATCATAGTAAAGTATGAAATTCTTTTGAACAAAAACTTTATAGTTGATTATTAATATTCATTTTAATAATTGACAAATATGATTTTTCTTATTTTTCATTGGTTAGAGCAATGAGAAAAATAAAATTTTCCCAAGAAAAACAAAAAAATCCTAACATCATAACAATAAAACAAAAATCTAAAAGCTTTATAAATAAAATCATAGGTGGGATGATCGCCCTAATAACGAATTCAACCATAGTTCTTAGTTTGTATGTGTTGGAATTGGTACAAATCCTTAATTAGATGCTTTGATTCGCTAGTTTCAACAAGATTTAGCATTTTGGGGTAGACTTCTTGTAGAGATTTCTCAACATTGTACCCTTGAATACGAAGAAGGTATTTTTTTCCTTATAATGTCTTAGGGTTTTCCACTTTAGTCATAGATGTCGATTAAATCCCTAGTTTTCTTTTATTCTATTTTATTCTCGTCCAAGTTTATCTATCTCTAATTTCTATACAACTGTAGCCCTATAAATTGCACAATGCTTTGTAAGAAGACAAATTTATTTAATGAGGCATAAAGTTTAAAAGAGAATGCTAAAATGGCTCTGTGTTACCCTGGAAATTTATTGCAGGGCACTCTCTGTCATCTTGGAGTCCCTTGTTTTACTTCCTCCACAAAATTTTTGTCTTCCTTACTGTCACCGATATTTGCAAAGATTTACTAACTAATTCTTGTTAAAATATACATTTTAACATCACGTGGTTTCACAAATGTTGTTACCCTGCCTTTGTGGGTGCCTACCTCATCTCTATGCTGTAAAATCAATATATCAATGTCATCATCCATCAATACTTTGAAATGCCCTTCAGCTTTCTAAACATAAAGATTACTACTTTAAAGTTCCATTCAATCATATTGGTATGTGGGTCTCATAGAATATGAACAGTTTTGATTTGACTCTAGAATATTGTATTACCTTTCAAAAGTTGTTGACTTCAACCTCTTCTTCAGGGTGAAGACCAATCTTCTCCTCTCATAAGGTTGTGGTCATAGCTATTCTCTCACTTCTATTCCATAGAATTACAACTAGCAATCACACCTTAGTGTGCAATGGGTATGTTGTAGAGGTGTGCAATCTATATCTCTTTCTATCTCTTCCTCTCTATGTATCTCTTTCTATCTCCCAAGATCTCTTTCTAACTTTACCTCTCAATCTATCTTTATCCTGAGTCTATTTTTCTTCCATTCTCTCACTCTATATTTATCTATATCTCTATCTTCCTCTCCCCCCTCCATATTTAGACACATCTCCATCTCTATAGCCATCCATCTCTATCCATCACTCCCTTCCTATATCTTTAAATCTCTACATTTCCATATCTGTCCTCACATCTCTCCCTCTATCTCTATCTCTAACTCTAACTCTATCTCTATTTCTATCTTGTCATCTCTCCAAACCTATATATCCCCCCCTTTCTCTCCCCCTATCTCCCCCTCTCCTCTCCATATCTCTCTCTCTCTCTCTCTCTCTCTCTCTCTCTCTCTCTCTCTCTCTCTCTCTCTCTCTCTCTCTCTCTCTCTCTCGTGCTTTTCCCTCTACACCTCTCCCTCTTTCTATCCCAATCTCTCGGTATCTTCCCTCTCCCCTCCTCTCTCTCCATCTCTATCATGAAAAATGACAGACAAAGACAATTATTTCAACTATCTTGGAAGGAGTATTATTACAAAAAAATTAAACCCTTTAGATTATGACCATTTAATAATAAAAAATAAACTCTCTCTCTCTCTCTCTCTCTCTCTCTCTCTCTCTCTCTCTCTCTCTCTCTCTCTCATTAATAATAAATAATTATTTTAAATTTGTATTATACAACACATTTTTCTTACCATGACAAATAAAAGTATCAATAGAGAATGATAGCTTTGAATCAATCTAGATTCAAACATAAATAAATAAAAACCTTTCAATGAAGAATATAATTATTATATGTATATGTTCCTATTTAAATCTCAATTCATCAACTATATTGTATAACCAATTGGTTGGCCAATTCCTAATTTGAAAAAGAAAAGAGATGTTTCTATTATAAATTTTTAAAAACTCAAAAAATAAAATCTTTATTAAATCTTTTTACTAAAAATTTTCCTTTTCTTTCTTTATTATATTTTCATTTTAAAAATGCATGTTTTTTTATTGTAAAAATATGTTTAAACCACTAAACTTAAAAATAAATACATACTTACAGGAACTTGAAAAAAACACACACACATAACAAGGAAAAAATATGCAAATCAAATAAGCCAAAAATAATAAAAATAAAGAGATATTTTGGCACTCTCTCACTTGCTTTGTATGCCATGCTTTTTACAACAACTGCCTTCTTCTCAGTCAGAATTTAAGGAGCAATATTCTTGAGAAAAAACTTTAAAAAATAGTTTATTGTAACAGTAAATATTCAAAAAAATTTTTTGTCTAAATCTGAGAAAGAAGCTATAGTTTTTAGAAAAATATTTTATTGCAGCAGTAAATTCTTATATTTTTGTAACACCCTTACATCTATTAATGATAAATTTGAATCAAACACAAGGACGCTAAAAAGTAACAATGTTCACACCTATAATCAATTCATTATTTCCACACCCAAACTCTCAAAATAATCTCAAAATCAGAACAAAAGAGATTGTACAACGTGCACATTGATGAAATTAAGTGGGTCCTCGAAAGAAGAGATATTGTTGAGTATACCATAATGTCGTCTTCCGAAGATGAGAACTCCATCGACATTCCCCAAGTAGCCTACATATGCTGCCCTAGAGAGGGGATTTAAAGATTTTAGGGGGATGCCATTGTGGATGGCTCTAGAAATTTTTAATCACGTGGAACATGGGCCAGTTTCAGATATTTGGTCCCTCGGCTACACAGTTGTGGAAATGGCACCTGAAGGTTTCCTTGGAGCAAGGGTTTGAATCCCCTGGTGGCCATTTATCAAATTGCCTACACAGACGAAGTGCCAGACTTGCCCGCTTGTGTTTCACCTCAATGTTAGGATTTTCTTGAGAAATGCTTGCGGAGAGATCTGAAAAAAAGGTGGATTGTTGTGCAGCTATTGAATCATCCTTTTCTACATGAGATTGACCACTACTCTGAGGTAAAAAGGGATCCCCTGTCTCCAACCAGTACTTTGGAATTTGATAGGCCAGATTGGGATTCTTGTTCTTCTAGCCTTTCTCAGACTGTTCCAATTTTGTCCCTTGACATTTTGAGATAGTGAAACATAGAAACTATTTAGGTAATTACAACAGGTGTATACTATTTCCAAGCATAAGAAAGCAAGAGATCCATGTTGAAAATTTTTTGCCACAGGCTCTATACTTATAAAAATGTGTATGGCTAGATAAAATCATCCCTAAGCTACCAATTTTGGCTCATGTGGACGCAGGCCAATTGCATATGTAGCATTGGTAACAAAGGTTGTGATGAATTTCATTTTGTGAGCCATCAACATATGTGGTTAAAGTTGTTGTGGTGATTGAGAGCAATTGACAACCACGGATTGAAATTTTTTTTCGCAATAATCTTTATGAATGGTGAAAATTTGATAAATTAACAAGACATGTGAAATTTTTTCGGAGCAATTAAAGATGATTGAAGTTGTTAAACCGATTCTGGAGCGTGGCATTTATGAAAATATGAGAGTGAAGTTTGATGTAGGATGCATTTTTAGGATGGCAGATTTCAGTTGTGGCACTGGCCAAAATCCTCTTGTACTGGTGGACACCATTGTCGGTGTCATACAACGCTTATTGGCAGATGAGGAGATGCTAGAATTTGAGGTCTTTTCCTGGATCTTCCCTCTAATGATTTCAATTCACTGCTTCAAATTTTACCTCTAGCCAGAGATAAGAGGTCTTACGGCCTTGCAGTAGTTGTATGTGTATCGTAGATCACACATCTCTTCTCACGGAAAAGTTTGCATTTCTGCCCCTCTTCTCCGAGTCTCCATTGGCTTTCACAAGTCAATAATGACAATATAACTTCTACGTGTATGAATAAGTATTTCGGGGGAAGCTCTACGTTTCATTCCAGCTCTACGTTGCCTCTGACGTCTTCCTATTGCGGCCTAGCATGATTGAATAAGAATGCATGTAGTACTCGAAACTCTCACCCTGTAGCTTTGCAAACCCTGCTCCACGTCTTCCATGACTATGAGGAATCAAACTACTTTCTTTAAATCTCCTCAATAAATAAAATTGAACAGTGGTGATCAATTCAATGGTAGTCATTCTGTCTACCAGATTTACAATCGTTGGATGCAAAAATCAGCTCAAACCCTTTCATAAGGAAACGTCTACGACGTAACTACATGATTATTGGATAAAGGCCCTACCCATACCTACATAAGCCATTTGATAATGGTTCAAGGTATAATATATTATGAAAGAGTGATATAAGAATCAAACAATCTGTGATGAGCATGAATACCTGAAGTTGTTTATATATGGTCACTTTTCCCTTGTACTCCCAATGGGTCTACAAAGAATTTGAATACAGGGGATTATGAGTCAGTTCTCATCTTCTTCTTTTGATCAGAAAAAGTGGGAGATTGATATAATTTAATGTGGTTAAGATTGGTGAGATAATGTAGGATTAAGAAAACTTTGTAAAAAATGTTCCTACACATTTACTTCAGTAAGCCTTTAAGCACTTTAATTAGAATATAGACCTAGAGCTAGATGCAGACCATTCTAGTGGGCATACATTAAAAAACATATTACCTTGATTAACTACGATCACCTCTGCATTGTCCCTGGACTCATATCTCATACCAAATCCAATTAGCAATGGTGTCTGTAATCATGATTAAGAGGAAATGGAATATCATTCAATTGCTTTTGCATTTGATTGTGTAACTTTTTTAACATCAATGTTTTGGATCACACTCCACTCATTAGGATGTTTAGAGAATTGAATTTCAAACTGTCTATCATCACCATTCAATTAATAGTAGTTAACACTTGTTTTAGTCATTATAGTGTTCTCACTGATTATTTCTTAATGAAACAAAAACATATTTTGAGTGAGGGTTCAATGCTTCAGTATATACACATTGTTTACCAAGATTTATTTAGTTATACCACAACAAACTCCATGTTTCCCAATCCAAATCTGATATGGCATTTTTCTAGTAATGGATCCTAAGTAATTTTAAATGAGAATCAACAAACTTGTAAAGATTAGAATAAATGATAAAATAAGTGCTACCTTTATTAGGGCCCAGAGGCTAAAATGTGAACAGTATTCTTCTCTGCTCACATTACCATTTCCTACCTTCAACATGTCAAGATCTAATCCACAAATACATAAAGAGTACAATTGGTTACATGGCATAAGGTTAGGATAATATAACAGAGCATAAAGGCTAAAAAATGGGTGATTAATTCCATGATAAAATTGTGTTTATGCAAACTATAGACATTTTCAAACCCTAATAGTTGCTATCTATAATTGAACCTCGAGTAGGGGAAGAGTACCAATAGACTTTATGTTGGATTAGGTGTGGAAAGTTAAGTACTGAGAGGGGAGGGGTGAATCAGTACTATAAAACACTTTTAATCAAATTAAACTTTCCCTTTTAATCATTTACTGATTCCTTATCATTTGCATTCATCACATGAAATATATAAAACATGTAATACTTAACACATAACACAAATATTTGATATCGCAGAAATCCTTGTTAGAGGATAAAAACTATAGTGGGGATGACACCTACAAGACTTCACTACTGCAAACTAAAGTTTTCTCAGTTAGAGTTGCAATGCTTAGCTATTTCTGATAGCTTACCTTGTTAACAGTATTAACCTAGTTAAGAGTCTAAAGACTTCTAAGTATACCTTGTTAAAGGATTTTACAATTCTAATCTAAGAATTGCACCTAGTTAAAGGATTTACAAATAAGATCTGCTAGGATCTGCTTGATTTAGATACTTTACAAAATCTGATTACTCTTTAATCAGTAATAATAAAATGTTTGTCAAACTTGCATCAACATATGCTATTCAAAATCTATGTGTTTATTAACTCATTACCTCATACTGTGTACCTTTCACACTAACAATTCAGTACTTGGTAGATCTTAATCTTTATATGTTCTTCACTGCTCTGTTACTCAGTGACTACTCTACGTATTGCCTTCTGCTTCATTCATGCAATTTCCTCTTTCATTCATACATGCCACCATCACCATCATCACACTGATCTTCATACTCTATTCCATTTATATACAATTATAGAAGCGGTGCTAGATATTCTAGAATCATCTCTTCAAATGGTGAGCTAGCATTGGGCACTCTTCCAATGCATATTCCATCCTTAATTCTCATTGGCGGATCTCACCTTAAAATCATGTGTAATCATTATATTTCAATCTCCAATGTTCTGTTATACATGTTGAATTTTCAAGATCACTACAAATGTATTAACATTGCCTCTTCAGTATATGTTTTCCAAGAGCAGTGATTTCTCTTTTATATTGGGAAAATGCATTGAGAGACATGTCCCTTCATGGGACATGTCTATTCATTATTATTTAATTTATTTTATCAATTTAACTATTTAGTTATTATGAGAATAATTATAATCTAATATATATATCATTTCTCATAATAATCATATAGTCAGTATTATTTATTTGACTAATGCTACAAATATCAACACTCCCTCTTAGCTAGGGAAGATAAAAAAAATATCAGTCTAAAAGAGAAACACAACGTTAATTGTGAAATTTTATTTTGATATCACATTATTGTGATGTCAGAGATATGGACTGACTAGGAATATCAAGTCACATTCAATATTCTCCAAATACTCAGAGTAATGGCCTACCAGTTCATCAAGTCACATGATGTCCACCAAGTACTCAAAAGTTTACAGAGATATCATCTCATGATATCAGGAGCATTAGCCTGCAGAATATCAAGTCACATGATATTCACCAAGTGCTCAGATTAATGGCCTACCAACATCAAGTCACATGATGTCCACCAAGTACTCAACAAAATTATAAAGATATCATCTCATGATATTAGGAGCATTGGCTTGCTGAATATCAAGTCACGTGATAAATTCATCAAGTACTCAGAGTAATGGCCTACCGACATCAAGTCACATGATGTCCACCAAGTACTCAACAGATGTCCATTAGTAATGTGAACTTACCATAGGAACATTTATATCATTTATCATGATTTGTTTCAGCCATCATAAGATGGCTATCATGACAGAAGATTAAGTTATTGTAAGATCGTCACCTTCCAATAACTTCTGCAAATACAAGTAATAATCATTTGGAAGTTGTCACTTCCTCATGATGCACACAGGGGGTAGGCCCAAAATATAACATCCACCATACATCAGTGTAGATGGTGGAAACAAGGGATTTCACCTCAAACTTCTCTCACAAAGAAGACCTCATTGAGCAGATATCAAACCGATGATCTTTTTCCTCCGAGATTGCTTAAGATAACCTTGTTAGACTCCCTCTGAATCTAATTTCAATCTTCTGAGCTCCTCATCCAAAGTTACCTCATAATAGTTAGACTCCCTTTGAATATGATATCAATCTTCTTTTCATGCAAGAACATCCTCAGAAAAGATCAAGGCAAATAGTACGTATTGAAATAAAAGAATAAGAGAGAGACTAGCATAATACTCAAGGATATTTGTGCATAATGATATAAGATCATTCCAATGTAATATAGATAAATATCTAATTTAAATATATACCTTTAAAATATATATATATATATATATATATATATATATATATATATATATATATATATATATATATCTTTAATCTATGATTTTACATATTATTACTTTAAATACATATATATAATCACCATATACTTTCGAGTACACTATCTCACATAATATAACTATGAAATAATTATTAATGATAACACATATTTATGAAATGTTCATTATCAATAAAGCATACTTTATACCCACCTTTACCCTCGATTATATGGTCAGTGCACAATGCCTCCAACACCTTATAACCATAGGCTTCATTATTATTATTTAAAGAGTACGAAGGTCAATCTTTATTTCTTTACCATCTTTTAGGGTGGTTCCCTTCTTAAAAAATAATCAACGCTTGGTAGTTCAATATGCTGATGAACGAATGACCCTCCCAATTTACACTATTTAATATATTCCTCTATCCAAACTCGTGGATGGCATGACATCCATGTCACTTTCCTATTATATGGTGAACATGGCTGGTTACTGCCATGTATACATGTTGCCTATCGTTTCACTCAAAAATCTCCACTACTAAAAATTGCCACCTCTTCCATACACATATCTTCATCGAAGATCATGTTCAAGTCGCATCTCATTTAGAAGAATTTTCCAATATTTATCGGGCCTCTTCAACCCACTATTGTCATCTTATAGTAATTTGGGTTTATTTTAAATCTCTATGCTCATAAGACACTTAGATCTCTGCAGTAGACATGTGACATCTCTAAAGCAACTCGAGACCCTAGAACACATGACCCTTTATCCCAACTCGACAACACTAGTCGTATATCGCATATCTGGCGAGTAAGGGACACTCCAATTCACCATAGTCACCTAACGCGGTCAATCCTATGCACACATCTAGACATAGTTAACATTGACAATCTGGTGTTTAATCAAATCGATGACATAGCAAAGGCATGTCTATATTCATTGCTCTTGTCTTTTGTATCGATGTTAATGCAACCTCTGCCATGGTTTGTCCACTTCAAAACTCTTGTTATTTATGTCAATCAATATTTTAGATGTCTTTGATTTTCTCTATTCTCCATTTGCAACCTAACTTGGCTTTGATACCATGTTGAATTTTCAGGATCGTTGCAAATGTATTAACATTGCCTCTTCGGTATACATTTTCCAAGAGCTTTGATCTCTCTTTTATATTGGGAAAACACATTGAGAGACATGTCCCTTCATAGGACATGTCTATTCATTATTATTTAATTTATTTTATCAATTTAACTATTTAGTTATCATGAGAATAATTATAATATATATATATATATCATTTCTCATAATAATCATATAGTCAATATTATTTATCTGGCTGATGCTACAAACATCAACAATACGATCTCCTCGAGATTAGTAAACCATTTTTTGTTTCGGTGTCCAGATTCAATGTACTTATGAATTCTTCTAGTGTCGGCCTATTGTTCTCGATAGCACATTTTCTAAACTCATTAAATGCCTTCTCTTCTTGGCTTAGTGCTTGGTACAACTTGGTTCTTGGTGCTCGATTATGCCTTGCTTGGTGCCTATACTTGCTTCTTCTTTACTGAAATTCCATATCTTCGTATTTCCTTTATCGAATGACTTTCTTTTCTTTACCAACTTGTCTTTTCTTCATCACTGAATGACTTTGACAAATAATATAACTTCTTCATAACTAATGACAACAAAATAACTCATAGGAGTAACACTTTTTTTCCAACCTTACGCACCCTAAGTGACAGTCCCAACTGATGCTGAGAGGGAAGGGGTGAATCAGCACTTATAAAAATTTCTCCTAATTTATCTAATGAAGTATACTTAGCTGTAAGCTAAACAAATTCAAGCATAAAATAGTATCAAGCAAACAATCACACAATGACACCAGATTTATCACGTGGAAACCCAATTTGGGTGAAAACCATGATGTGAGGAGACCTCACAAATTTTGCACTCTTCTGAAGTGCACCTTGTTAGGAGCCTTCCCTGTTAAAGGATTACAACGCACTATTAGATGTGACCCGGTTAAGGAATTTGTTACAATAAGGCCGGTTAGTGCTTGCCTTGTTAGAGGACTTAGAACACCTTACAAGATGTCACCCGGTTAAGGGATTTGATACAAGAGACTTGTTAGAGTCCACCCAAATAATGGGAATTAACTATTGTAATTGGTAGAAAACAATAGAAAGATTTACCTTTTACAAATGGCTTTGCATAGCTTGATAAGATCTCTGTTTGTGCTCAACTGAGAAGCATCACCGGTCGCTGCAAGTGTGTTTCTCTTCTTCTATTGTCTTTCTCTACACACTCTTCTCTTTCTTCTTCTCTTTTCTATTTACCCTAGCTTCTTTAAGCATACAAGTTCACCCTTTTCTTCAGCAAAATGAAGGCAACTCATATTCTCAATAGGCAGAAGAATATATAGAGTTCTTTCCCTAATTGCACCTCTCATGCATGACCTAACTTCAGATCCCTTTCAGATACATCACTCGATGGAGTATTAGTTCTTTGAGGAAACATCTGATGCATGCTCTTTCTTTATCCACTTTATGAAGAAAACAATAGATGTGTGTCAATCACCTTTCCTTCACAAGAGATAACTCCTTGTTTTAAAGCCATAGATTTCGGCTTTAAAACCTTCCAGTGCACCTCAAATTGATCACCATGTTAACTCAAAGTCATCCGGATTTACTGCAGTAAATACCGGTCAAAGAGTTGGTCCAAACAGATAGTTGACTATGACTTCCCTAGTTTTTCTTATCATACCGAAGTCTCTTCTTGATCGGTTGAGATCCTTATGTTGTGAACAGGTAAGAGCTTTAACTTGTCACCGTTCCTTCCTTAGCTTACCAGTTTGCACATTATCCTCAGTTGTCTTGTTGACACTAGTTTGCACCTTTTCTTCCTCTGAGCTTGTTGACACCAGTTGCTGAGACTTTTTCTAGTGACCAGTTGCTTTTGATTTCTTGCATAGTGTCATCGGTTTCCACTGGTTGCCAAACTAGCCTCTTGTTATACAGATTTCCTTAGATCTTTGGACCTTAGATTGAGATGACAAGACATCTCCTTTCTCTTTTCTCTTTTTCCAATCAATGACAATGCATAATTTCCATGTATCGGTAGTAGGCTTACTGGTTACCATCTCTTGATGCCAACACCAAGCTCCTATGCAATAAATTGAAATTCGATGATGAGTAGGATAAGATAAATCATTACAAAAATTAAAATGGGTGCAATCTATACTTGCTAGTGGTAATTTTAGTTTTAGGCCTGAATAAAGAAACTATAATGTGCCCAATTATGATTTCAGTGAAATTCAATGGATATGAAATATCAGCTGCATTTCTTTATAATTAGGAGAGTTCTCAACAAAACCAAGAAAAACAAAACAAACAAAAATAAAAACTGCCCTGCATTTGCCATGTATCTCAAACAAACAAACTATATTAGAGAGAGCATGATTTTTATAAACGGTAAAAAACCATTCCCACTGCTGCAGTTTGAGCCAAGAAAAAAAAAAAAAAAAAAGCAAATTGTAATTTTCAATTTTGTTTGTGAGCAATTATTTTTTTATTTTTTTATGTTTTGTTATATTGTAGAAGATTTGAACTCAACATCATTTACATCATAATATCATGTTTATGAGTATGATTTCTTATATCATTTGTTACATTCATCATAAATAATTTATATTGAGTGTGCAACAAGCTTCACTTTTGCACTATTAACAATTCCTATGATTTATTTCTATATTAAAGCATATAAAGAACTTTTGATAAATATAGAAGCCTTTTAGATCCATAAGTTAAGGAGGCAAAAATATTAAAGATATATATGGTACTAGAATCTGCAAGCATAATATGTGTAAGACATTAAATGAAACATGACCTTAGTTGAATCCTAGCCTTATGTGTAATTGAATTCTAATGTCAACCTTGAACCCTAATTGAATTGTAAGACTAATTGAACCCTAATTATAACCCCAACACTAACCCTTTTCCTAAAATCAACTCTAATGCTAACCATAACTCTAAGCCTAACTATTATCCTATTTAAACCCTATTTATAATTGAACCTTAGGCAACTCTAATTTTTGTCTCATTATGATTAAAACATAACTCTAATCCAAATTGTAATTGAACCATAATCCTAGTCTTAACACTATTAAATCCCAACCATAACTCTCATAGCCCTAATCCTAATCATAACCCTAACCTTAATGTCAAATAGAACCTTAATTGAACCCTCACCCTAACCCCAAGCTTTATTATAGAACACCAAATGTAATCCCAATTTTAAAATTAATAATATCTATAAAACTAATTATAATTATAAACCTTATAGTTAGTACAAGGTTTCAGGTCCTTTATAAACCTTAAAATTATAATGATTTTTTGTATAAGGTTTTGGGTCCTTTCAAAACTTTCTTTTACTTAATCAAAACTATAATTGTAAACCTTATTATAATCATAATTATAACCCTAATTTTGTTAGATAACTGAGAGGGGGGGTCAATCAGTTATGATCAGTTATCCTACAGTCCCAAATTCATCTCTAATGTATAATACCAACTTCAACAAATAAACTAAACAACTTGGTAAACACTTGATTGTGCATTTCTAATTAATTAACTGACTATCAGATAATGTAAACATATACTGATCTAACCAGTTATTGTAATGTGTAAAGTAAAATAAAAAACATCACATGCATACACATTTAACACTTGATTTTTAACATGGAAACCCTGTTAAGGGAAAAACCACCTAGGACCGGTACCCAAAATATTTGCACTCTTCTGAAGTGAGCTTGGTTAAGAGCCAACCCTGTTAAAGGTTACAAAACACATTGTAAGGTGTGACCTTGTTAGAAGATTTTTCACTAACAGTTCTTTGTGACCATACATTCACTTGGGTCGATAAGAAAACAAGTAACATTCATTGAATGTCATTAAGAAATAACAAAGACAGTTTAATCTCACTTGGTTAAGAGATTTTGTCTGTAGAAATGGTTCGAAAGCAACAATATATGACTTGATTTAAATACAACTTATTTTTTCTCATTTTTAGATCTATGTTAAGCTCAATATCACTCTGGTCATCATAATCTCTTCAATCTCCTTCTTTCTCTAACTCTGTTCTTCTCGGTTATCTCCTTTTGCCACTCGATTAGGTCTATAGTTCTTACTTCAACCTATCTAACCAGCTTTGCATGTATGCAATCTTCTCATCATTTGATTACTCTCTTCAAATTTCTTGTCTCCTTATATAGACATGATAAACTATTTTCTTTTCAGCCATAGATTTTGCCTCTTAATCTCCATCATTGATTTTGCCTCTTCAAACTTCCTCAAAACTTGTACCTTGAAACATTTTCAATCTTCATCATCCAATCAACCTTGACTTTTTTTAGTCATAGATCTTCATAAAAAACTTTATCTTTATCCTTAGAATCTTCTAGATTCATCCATCTCATCATCTCATGTCGAAAATCACATGTTCCTCCTTATTTATCCTGCTTAGTCAATACTGTGATATGTCAGTTTCTTCCTACTTGGTTAATACCATACTCGATGTACACTACACCTTCTTGGTGTATACTATATCTGCTCGGTGCACACTAAGTTCTTCATATACTGACCAAAGTAACTTGTACATTCTTGATCTTCAATACTCAGCAGAATCATGTAAGTCAATCAAATCACTATCATACTATCATAGACTCACCAATAAGTTGCCCAATGAATATCTTAATCGTAACTTACTCATACATCCCATCTTTATGCTAATATCTCTTTTCCTTCACCAATATTACCTTCTTCAGATGTTTGCAAATATCATGATAAGTAAAGTCAAAACTAGTTGACATCAATGATAATATAACAACTAATCTAATGTCTCACATATACTTTAGTAGCTCAGTGATCATCTTCACATTCTCTCATTTTTTTCTCCAAGTAGTCCATCAGTTGTAGTTTTAACAAATTTAACTATGATGAGCACACATTTTATATTGAGTGGACCAATTAGTAAGCAAACACAATAAAATTAATCACACAAGATTCAACAATAAGAATAGAAAATATATGTGGAAACCCTTTTGTAGAAAAATTAAAAAGAAGTAATACTTTGATCTACTATCCAATCCAGCCACCAAAAAAATACAATATTCTTTTGCAAATCTTTGTAGGTGCCAACCAACTAGAGACACCAATCCATGCAACTAGGCACCAACTTAGCAAAAGACACCAATCTCTTTTATTAGGAGGCACCAACCTTCAAACCAACAAAGTATTTGCCTTCTTGGATGACGTCCAATTAGCTCTTCTTCATAAAATCCTCTTGTAAATTATGCAATTCTTTCAAACATGCACCAGCCTTTAAAAAATGTGCTTATAATATAATGATATTACATTTTATACTCCATAAATATATTCATAAAAAATATTTAGTTCTCCTTCAAAACTATTCTTGTAGTGGAATGCTATTACATTTATAGCTTGCTACATTTACATCCATTTCATCTTCTATTTATATCCGTATCATGCCTCATCATCTAGGATGGGCAACTTCTTTAAGAGGGGTTAGCCTTATATTTGAAAGTACTAATTTAATTTAATTTCACCAAGAGGGTCGACCAACTTTTTTGAATTATAATTAAATGTTTTATAGGTCATCCCATTAAAATTAAAAATCCCAATGCTTAGTGATTACACTGTGCACCAAGAATGGACTAGGTCAAGGCCAAAACTAGATGTTGACCATAATGATTAGATTAGAGGTTAAAAATTTCATTGGAGGGTGTGATTAGTGGCCATTAGCCTTTACACATTTAGGCACACAAATTCTACCTTCGATTGTAGAAATTAGCACTTCTCTCCTTTCACATCAATGACAATAATATTTCTAATGTAAACAATAACCTTAAATGAACTCTAACCCGTATAAAACCCTAACCTAATTTTAGTTATTTAAATAATGCTAATCTCTAATCATTATTAACTTGGATGTTGTACACACACTTCACTATCCCATTTCTTGTCACAACACAAAAAGGGAATATAAACCACCAATGCCTAACTCTCATTTCAAGGATAATATTTAGGCATATTATTGTTCCCAAATATTATCATAAGGAATCAATATCTTTAGATTGTATTTTTTTCTTAGGATCTTATTCCCCATCATTTCGTTACCAAACATTAGATTTGAAATATTTAATAGTTTGAGTTAGTACAATGAGGTAAAATTAAAAAATTAATACTTTATGCATGACCTTCAAAAAGTCAAATATATATATTTGACCACATGGCATTTATAAGGGCATTGGACATATTTTTGTAGATAGCCAAGGATAGAGTTCAAACTAATCTAGAAAGATGAACATGTGTATTTTCCTTCAAATTCTTATGTCAAACATATATATGTAGATTTATAAGTACTTGTAGGTGTGTGTGTGAAAATTGTACCTGATCTGTAGACACAACACTCAGTAAAACATTAGAGGTTAGTGATAATCAAAATCATGCAAAATTGAAAGCTATCTAACCAAGCGATTTACTGCCTTCTAATAGGTGCGAGATTAATGTTCTCAGATTGTAATCGAGATCAGTGACCTAGACGACACCTAAATGAAGGATTTGAATGCAAAAGATGGATATGAAATTGAATGCAATTAAGCTATTTTTTGGATTTTTCTATGCAATAATAATTGTAAAAACTGATATGAAATCTATGCTAAATGAAATTGATATGCTATGAATGCTATTGAAAATTGATATGCTATGAATCTAACAATGATATGTAATATGAATGCAAAAAAAATAAGATTGATCTCACAAAGCTTTGAATTCGCAAGTTGATTCCTCAGTCTCCAATTCTCCAGCGTGATTGTGCAAAATATGAGATGCTTGGATGCAAATTTGAGAGATGATTTGTGAAGAGATGAGCCTTGTTTTTATAGAAATCCAAGGCTTTGGAGGTGCATGAAAAAAAGCCATAAATCACTCAAATAACTCAACTTGATTTTTGAGTTATTTTTAAATAAAAGATAATTAACTCACAAAAACATGCAAAAGCTAAGTTTTAACTCAAAATAGAGTTTAGCTTTAATTGATAATTGATAGTTGTTTGCTTTTATGATTGTGCATGTTTTATTTATGAATTAATTTAATAATAAAGTGATTTATTTCCAACTTAACTGCTTTTAAAAATAAAACAATTGATTTATGGGTTAATCAATTATTTAATCAAATTTTTATTAAAAACTATATTATTAAATAATGACAACTTGCTTTAATTAATTAAATAAGAATTTAATCAATTATTCATATGATATTAGATTTATTGTCAAAATTAAATAATACAATTAATAATAGATATAATTAAATTTAATTACACAATTAAGTGGCAAATATTAAATCTAATTAATTAAATATGAAAATATTTAATTAATCAAACTTTAGGATAAATGTGATTTATTGCCAAATAATTATAAAATTAAAGATAATTAAGATAATTAGGAATATTACTAGGAATATTCTCCGATGCAAAATTTAAGATAATCAATTAGATTTGATGATGTTTAGATGTGCCTTAGATTAGGACTTTGATGTCGATTTCATATGATTTGATGATATAGGAGGTTAATGAACTTATAGCCCATTTTTGGGGTATTACAGTAGGGACCAAATAAATATCGCAAAACTAAACAAATAAGTCAAATTCCGATGAATAGATATTCAACATGTATTAATTGAATACACCATGATAATCATGGGAAAATTAATATTTATAAAAACATTACTGGATAGTATCATCAACTTGAGTTTACCTATTTCTCCAATGCCTTATTTAAATAGCTCTATGCCCAATATCTTATTTAAATAGCTCCATGCTCCTTTATTAAATTTGGAAGATAAGTTATGTTAATAATATCGAGTATGCAAATAAAGTACCTATTATATTATTAATTAATATTGTGAATAAAATAGGTGATGGCTATAGAGTGAAGAATTTGGTGTTATCTGATTCTTTTCTATGAATATGATTACAATACTTTTAGCTTTTAATGTTTAATGTATAAAATTTGAATTGGAATCATGTATTCCTCTCAATTGTAATATTCCATTAAAATAAATACTTGATGACTGCCAACATTTTAATTCCAAAGGTATTATTTCTATTATAAATAGTTATTTATCTTGCTACGTTTTCATCCAGTTCATCTTCTATTTATACCCCTACCATACATCTCCCTCTAACATTTATGAATGCATTATCTTCTTCCCTTTCTTTAGCATTTTGGACATTGCTTTGGTCTTCTTAGCAAAATTAGGAATAAATATCCTCACAACATTTATTTTCTCAAATAAATACTACACCACTTTAATTGATTTAGGTCAATTGCCTTAAATTATTCAAGATTCATACTAAATCCTTTTTTTTGAAAAATTAAGTCTCGATGAATCACCTTTTTCAACACAAAATATATTTTTGTATCCAAGGAAATCTCATACTTCATGCGTCGCTTTTAAAAAAATAGCTCCAAATTTTTGCAATTATTACGTCTCCCTTTGAATTAGGTAGTCATGTAATCTTGGTATACCACCATGATTTCATCTATAAAGCTAGTAAATACAATGTATTCATTACCATTTAGAAAGTGGAACATACATTATATAATCCAAATGGTATTTTCACATAAACACAGATATGATGTCTTATGCTACTTTTAAATCCTTGATCACCACGTTTTTGTTTCCTAATAATCAATCCACAATAGACATTAATATTTGTTCTATCATGTTTTGTATTATATTTCCATACTAGAGTAGGCAATAATTATCCTTAACAAAATTGATATTTAAATTTCTAAATTCCACACACAACCTTATTTACCTATTCTTATTGCTTACTAGGACAAGGTTACATACCCATTCATAATACCAAATAGGTTTAATGAAGCCTACCTATTTTACATTTCTCAACTATTTTTATATTTATATAGAGAATGGAATATTTTATAGTTCTTTATCTTTTCAAAGGGTTTTCCCTTCGACTAGAGGGGAATGTTATGCCAACTTTATTTCTCCCTTTAGGATTCTAGTTGATCATATGACTGCAAAACACTTCCTAAGGTTATTCAAGTGTTATCATTTTTATTTTTACACTGATTTCAAAATTTTACTCGTCAAAATTATTTTAGGATTTTCCTCATTACTTACATTCAACTCTTCAACAATATCTCCTTCAACTAGCTTGCTCTTATTTTTGTAGAAATCAATATTATGAAAAATTCCTTCCAATGCCACTCCCTTTGAGAATGGCATTAATGTTCATTTGCAATATTTTATTTCCAAACAAATTGTCTTCCCAATCTTCAACCTCAACTATAGGTTTTCAATAAGATAATTGGCTATTAAACTAGTCCATGTAGTTTTGGAACCCTTATATCTATTGACTATCATCAAATATCTGCTAGCTTCATATTTTTAGGGATAGTAGATATTTTGATGACTTCCAAACTATAATAATTTGGATAATAAGATGACTCCAACCACCGCTAAATAAAAACTTCAAAACTTCAGCATTATCTTTTTTAATTGATTTACTCCTATTTCATTAGTAATCAACACTTATAAATATCATTTCCAATGCTACAATCCCTTCAAGAATTATATTAGTCTTTAATTGCACTATTTCATTCTCAAATATATATTATTTCCCATCCTCAACCTTAACCTTAGGTTTCTGATCAATAAAATAGCTATTGAATGCATCCATTTAGTTTAAGAAATTACATATTTATTGACTATCATCAATACCTACCAACTACATGAATTTTCAAAGATGGTAGTTCCTATAAGGAATTTCACTCTATAATGATATGGACAAGAAGATGATTTTGAGTCAAACTTAGGTGCAATAATTTATAGATCATCAATCTCCTCATTTTTAGATATATCTACCCACTTAGTGTCAATATAACTAAATAGTTTCATGTCGTTCTAAACACAATCCATGTATGCTTTCAATTAATCAAATCTCTAATTTCATAAATACTTTTTAATTATTACACAATTATCTCTAAATATACATAAATTCTTATACATCTTATTCCATGCCTATAATTAATATTTAGTCTCAACAATAGAGCCTCATACACATAAATAGTAGCCATGCATTAGAATTTTATCTTGAATGAAAATATATAGATAGTTCACCTCTTAGTAAAATTAGAAAAACTCTTGCACCTTAACTATCTATTAAAAAACATCATATCAAAGAATATTTTCCATAAATCATTAACATCATTTTTATTGGTAAGGTAGGTAATATGAAAAATGTTTTCATTACAATAGTTAATGAAGTGGTCATTACCTACATCAAAGAAGTTTACTTCATTGGTGGTATTGTAATGGTCCTAAATATTCTCTAGAATTTTCATTTTCCTATTCATAAAGCCTTCTCCATATAAAGGAATAGTAGCATAGAATAGTTCCATCTAAAAGCTACTTTCAATAGATGTTTCCCACTTTTTGTAAAAGAAAATATCCACTTGCTAGGGAACACATTTTCTACCAATTTTCTATGGCCTCTTAGGCAAATAAATATTGTCAACCCTGTTATATAACCTCTTGATCTTCATTAAAATGGGTTGTTACATTTTGATGTAGTAACTCCTTTATGATTCTTACTACCTTATGAGATAGGTCTTATTAGGATTTGGTAACACTGAGAGGGGGGGTGAATTAGTGTTACAATATTTAACTGAATTCTCAATCTTCTTGAACTTCTTTAATTGACATATAAAGATGTAACATAAAATAAATAACCATGCAACAAAGACAAACATAAAAGAACTCATAACACCATATTTGTTTTTGAGGAAACCATGTTAAGGGAAAAATCCTGATGGGGATGGTACCCAATAAATTCTATATTATGAATCTTGAAACCCTGTTAGGAATTGATTATTACAATATAGCCAAATCCCTGTTAGGGGATGTACTCAATGAGATCCTTGTTTAGGAATTGACCCTATTAAAGGTCCTATCCATGTTAAAGGAAAATAAACCCTATTAGGGGTGTACAATAGGTGCAACAACATTTACAACTAATCTGTTGTCCTCAATACAAAGAGTTAACAAATTATTCCTTGAAGAACACCTATTGTTCTCCTTTCTCTTGATCTCTACTCTGCCTCTTAGATACCTTCACAGTTTGCATCCATCCATATCATCATCGTCATCATACATCACTTATACAAAAGTTATGTATACTTATACCTTGTTGGAGGTATATTTACAAGAGCTAGTCGGCATTACTCTAGCCAAACATTATATTCTTTAGTGTGTAGTTGAAAGCTTCATTAATATACTTATCTAGTGTTAGATCCAAGATAGCATCAAAAAATAACTTTCCAATCATTTACAGTCAACATTAGTGATCACTAACATGATGTGCTATGTTTACTGTCTTCGTATCCAATCAACTAAACATATCTCTTTGATCCCGCAATATTAACATGTGCGACCTTACACATGTATTCATTGGTGTCCTACAAGCATGCCACTAACATCACATGCCTTAATACAACTTATGTGAAGCTCGCTAATCTTTTCTGTCAAACTGGGTTACAGGAACAGTCTGTAGACTTAGACATTTTTCCTTCATCAATTACATTCAAATATATTCATGATATCCAATATGTGTGATCATAAAACTAATGAGTGTTTCCATAAATGACAACATTCCATGTATGTGCATGTGCCTACATGTGCATGTGCTGACCACTTGCCAAAAATCTCCCCCTTTGGTATTGATGGCAACACTTAGTGAAAAAATAACTAAGTGCAACATGAAGACAAAAATGTAAAAGGAAATATATTGACAAAAATGTAACACAGAAATTTGATACAACCTACAAAGAACTTTTATTTTATTTATGTTTTCTGTATTTTCATTTTACATACGTGTTCTCCTTTTTCTCATTACATTTTTTCTTCTATTTCTCCCCCTTTGACATCAATGGAAAAGGGTGCCAAAAATGTCTGAAGCAGCTACCAAAACAACAAAATTGAAGGTATACAAAATCATAGCTGAATTGTCTGCAGTATGTCTCTATAATTGGTCTTCATGATCTGCATGTTTGCATCCCAAGTTTCCTTGATTTCTTCTGCGACCTGAATCAGTCCATTGAGAGCAAATCCAACCTTATATGCTTCCTCTACATCAATAGGTACTAGTCCCTAAAATGTTTTGAGGCCAATCTGAAGGTCCTCATGAGTACTTTCCAAGACATTGATCTTTGGAGTCAAAAAGCTTCTTAATTTAGAGAATCTTTTATGAACTCTATCATTTTCTAGCTGTAGGGTATGGATTTTATCCATGATCCTGTTTGTTTCCTTATTTATGTCCAGTATTTTCTTATTTTCAAAATCTTGAGAGAGTTTGACCAAAAAATCTTCATCCTAAGCTATAATTTTTGATATACTCTTTACATGCTTGTGCGAACTCATGTAGATTTTGTATAGGTCTTGTCCATCATTAAGACAAGATTTGATTCCCCTTTCAATGGCAATCAATGTATTAAGATCAATCTTGATCCCATCAAGAGTATCTTTCATCCTTAGCCTTTTGAAATTATCTACTACTTTTATTCTCACTGCTTCTTCTAATGTATCAAAATTATGTCTATTATACTTAGAACATTGTATAGACTACTTATAGGATTTTTAATATGTACAAGAGGTGTAGTCAAAAGCTTACTCAATACTTGTGTTGTCCGGTGGATTGTCTTGTAATTCTTGTCAGT
Organism: Chamaecyparis obtusa; assembly: GCA_027943335.1. NCBI lineage: Eukaryota > Viridiplantae > Streptophyta > Pinopsida > Cupressales > Cupressaceae > Chamaecyparis > Chamaecyparis obtusa. The sequence continues at coordinate 2,352,222 of BSBK01001219.1, forward strand.
CTTTTTCTTTGATTTCTCCTTAGCTTTAGAAAAAGCAAGTACTGACCACTACATAAGATCTGTGACATCCATGTCCTCTAAATTAGTTGAAAGTGATTGAGATCCACTTGCCAACAAACTAGGTATAGCAAAAGGGCTGATAGGTAATCCTTTTGGATGTTCCTTTTCCTGGTCCTCCTTTTTGGTTTCTTTGTCTTCACCTTTTTCTTTTGGTACTTGTTCCTTTTTAGATGTTTTCTCCTTGTGGTGCTCTTTCTCATTAGAATCTTCTTGAGCAATATTGGGAGGCTTAATATTCTTTACTATTTCATCTATGTTAGTGACGTTTCACTTATCTGAAATGGATCAAATGTATCTTGCTTTGTATCCAGTGAAATCTCAACATTGTCAATGTAGAAATTTGGTAAGGTAGTATCAACTACCTCTGTCTCCTTTGGAACTTTAGTCTTTTCTATAATTTTGGCAATTTTAGGCTCTGTGGAGATTATTACTGGGGTTGGAGTCCTCGTAGACTTTCCAAGATCAGGTCTCTCCTCTAGGAGTAGCTATCCAACCTTGTCATGAGTTTCTTGTTCAACCTCTTCATATTTTTGGGCCATGAACTTGATGATTCTAGTTTTAGTTCATAGCTTTGGCCTTAACTTCTCAAGCCAATCTCCCATCTCATTCCCTGTCATAGTAAGCATATTTCATAGAAGAATATCCTATCTCAGCTTGATGTCCTCATCAAGGGCTCTTTTTTTTCTTCCTTCTAATCTTTCAACTAGGTCCTTACTTATTTGACCCTCTATATCAATTAGATTCTTTTTGAAAGTGAGCATGTGCTCCACAACTATATCTTCTATTTTTTTCTCTCTTCTTCATCATATATATCAAAGTACTTTTCAATAGAAGTAAGCTTACCATCATTTACTGCTCTCTTTTGTAAAACTTTTAAGTACGGCTTAAATAGATTTCTTGAGTTAATCACAAATACCTAGCTCGTGTGGCCGTGTGAGGGTTTTGCGAACACAACTACAAATGCCTCAAGCTTCAACTAATGCTCCAAGCTCTTCAATGTTCTTAGATCTCAGTGTAAATGGTAAGTAATTTGACTACATTATTACCCTTATAGAAAATTTGGCACAAGTCCTAAAAACTGCCCGTAAAGCTGTAAGGAACCAGCGCTAGCTCAAACTGGTACACTTTCTTACAAACATCATCAAAATTAATGAGGTCTTGTCCAAGATCCCATAACATAGTAACTAAGCTTCCTTCAAGATCACACAACTTGAATCATCCATATAGGGGCTTTGTATCTAGCTGGTGTTAATTTGTCATGCTCCCCCTAAGGCATACATTGTCCATCAAAAAGATGGTGAGGCAATGCACACTAGTAATAATTCCACATGAATCTTAGGACTCTTGTGAGTCCTCGCACTCTTCTCTTCATCTTTCTTAACTTCAAATTCCAAAGGTTCATTTTGTTTGACCCGTTTCTCCTTTAATTCTACTTTCAATTCTGCTAGATCTTTATCTTCTTCATTCAATTTCTTTTCTTTTGTGAATTGTTTGAAAGAATTCTTCACTGGTCTTCTAAATCTGCAATACTTCCAACATGTTCATCATTGTTACATTTAAAACATGTCACCTTCTTCTTAGGTTTCAATTGACTGTAATCAATCTGCAGCTTACAATACTTGGCAATATGACTGAAGTTATTGCATTTGTAACATACAATCTTTCTAGGTCTAGTAATAGGTTTCGTAACCTCTTCCACTATCTTGTTATCTTCATCCTTACTAGTATTAGAAACATTGTCTTGCATAATATCATTTTCTTTACATGTTTCCTTATCCTCAGGTTGTCTATGTTTTGCATTTTTATTGCATTCACCTTTTTCCATATTTTCCTCATTCAAGATTTTCTCTTTTTGCTTCTTGAGAAAATCATTCAAGTGATCATATGTAGGTCTACTAGACCTCATTTTAGGTTTTCTATATCTCTTATCTTGTGTCCATACAAGTAGTAATTAAAATAAAAACCAATAAACTTGGGCTTAGGAATACCTTTTTCAGTTGGTTTCTTTGATTGATCTTTGTGACTACAATCCTTGTCATTGTCCTTGCAAGGAGGTATCTTAGGTTATGTTGTCACACCCTCAAAATCTAACTTCTTGGGTGAATCAAGATTCACCACAACTCTATCTTTCCTCTAATCTGGATTGTCATTAAATCATACTCTTATCGTTTCTCCAATAGGCTTCTGCATGTCGATTTGCTCTTCCAATTTCTTTCTTCTTTCATGAAGTTTTTCTATGCGAACTTTGGTCTAATCAAGCTCACAAATAATGGTGATACAATACCTTTCTAGCTTGTCATATTTTGTCTTTAATGTATTCAGTTCATTCTCTAATGTTTTCAATCTATCCGCTGTGTTTGATAGTTCATTTTGCAACTTTTCTTTTTCTTCTTTTTCAGCGTTAAGTTCTTTCAACAGGTTCAATTTTGTGACCTCCATTACATCCTTCCAGGAATCCTTTTCATGTCTTAGCTGCTCAATCTGATCTTGATTTGGTAGCTCCTCAATTTGTGCTTCCATGAGATCATCTCTCAATTTTCTCTCATGTTCAAGTTGTTGCTTCAACTTCTTGATAAAGTCATCTACCTTCCTTAGCTTGTACTTTAGATCAACTCTATATGAATTTGCAATGTCCACATCTTCCAAAGCCATTTCATAATTATTTTTCAAGTTTTCCAAATCCATCTTGATCTCCCCAAAGTTTTTAAGCTTTTCTTTCAAGGGCCTGATGCTCTGATACCAATTGTTAGGATTTGGTAACACTGAGAGGGGGGATGAATCAATGTTACATTATTTAACTAAATTCTCAATCTTCTTGAATTTATTTAACCAACATATAAAGATGTAACATAAAATAAATAACCATGGAACAAAGAAAAACATAGAAGAACTCATAACACCATATTTCTTTTCAGGGAAACCCTATTAAGGGAAAAACCTTGATGGGGATGGTACCCACTAAATTCTGCACTATGAATCTCAGAACCCTGTTAGGAGTTCTAGACCTATTAGGAGATGATTATTACAATACAAGAAGATCCATGTTAAGGGATGTATACAATGAGATCCATGTTTAGGAATCAACCATGTTAAAGGTCCTAGCCCTGTTAAAGGTAAACAAACCTTGTTAGGGGTGTGCCATAGGTGCAACAACACTTACAACCAATCTATTGTCCTAAATAAAAAGACTTAACAAATTATTACTTGAAGAGCACCTATTGTTCTCCTTTCTCTTGATATTTTCTCTGCCTCTTATATGCCTTCACAGTTCACATCCATGAAGTCATACATCATTTATACAAAATTATCTGTATAGTAATACCTTGTTGGAGGTATATTTACAAGGGCTAGTCGGCATTACTCTAGCTAAACATTATATTATTTAGTGTGTTGTTGAACACATCATTAATATACTTAGTCAACCTTAGATCCAAGATATAATCCAAAAATAACTTTCCAATTGTTCACAAAGTCAACATTAGTGATCGCTAACATGTTGTGCTTTGTTTACTGTCTTCGCATCCAATCAACTGAACATATCTCTTCAATCCCGCAATACTCACATGTGCGACCTTGTACATGTATTCATTGGTGTCCTACAAGCATGCCACTTACATCATATGCCTTAATACAACTTATGTGAAGCTCACTAATCTTTTCTATCAGACTGGGTTATAGGAATAGTCTATAGACTTAGGCATTTTTCCTTCATCAACTACATTCAAATATATTCATGATATCCAATATGTGTGATCATAAAACTGATGAGTGTTGCTATAAATGACAACATTCCATATATGTGCATGTACCTACATCTGCATATGTGTGCATGTGTTGACTACTTGCCAAAAATTTCCCCCTTCGACATTGATGGCAACAGTTAGTGAAAAAATGACTAAGTGCAACATCAAGACAAAAATGTAAAAGGAAATATATTGACAAAAATGCAACATAGATATTTGACACAGCCTACAGAGAAAACTTTTCTTTTATTTATGTTTTTTGTATTTTCATTTTACATACTTGTTTTCCTTTTTCCAATTACATTTTTTCTTCTATCTCTCCCCCTTTGACATCAATGGAAAAGGGTGCCAAAAATGTCTAAAGCAGTTGCCAAAACAACAAAATTGAAGGTGTACAAAATCATAGTTGATCTATCTGTAGTATGTCTCTTTAATTGGTCTTCATGACCTACATGTTTGCATCCCAAGTTGCCTTGATTGCTTATGTGACCTGAATGAGTCCATTGAGACCAAATCCAACCTTATCTACTTCCTCTACATCAATAGGTACTAGTCCCTAAAATATTTTGAGGCCAAGCTGAAGGTCCTCATGAGTACTTTCCAAGACATTGATCTTTGGAGTAAAAAATCTTCTTAATTCAGAGAATCTTTTATGAACTCTATCCTTTTCTAGCTATAGGGTATGGATTTTATCTATGATTAGGTATTTGTTTCCTTATTTATGTCTAGTATTTTCTTATTTCAAAATCCTAAGAGAGTTTTACCAAAACATCTTCATCCTGAGCTATAATTTCTGATATACTCTTTACATGCTTGTGTGAATTCATGTAGAGTTTGTATAGGTCGTGTCCATCCTTAAGACAAGATTTGATTTCCCTTTTAGTGGCAATCTATGTATTAAGATCACTCTTGATCCCATCAAGAGTATCTTTCATCCTTAGCCTTTTGAAATCATCTACTACTTTTATTCTCATTGCTTCTTCTAATGTATCAAAATTTTGTTCTAATATACTTAGAACATTGTATAGACTACTTATAGGATCTTCAATATGTACAAGAGGTGTAGTCAAAAGCTTACTCAATACTTATGTTGTCCAGTGGATTGTGATTGAAGTCTTGTCAATCTTTTTCTCTTATTTCTCCTTGGCTTTGGCAAAAGCAAGTACTAGCCACTGCATAACATTTGTGACATCCATGTCCTCTAAATTAGTTTGAAGTGATTGACATCCACTTTCCAACAAACTAGGTGTAGAAAAAGGTGTGATAGGTAATCCTTTTGGTTGTTCCTTTTCCTGCTCCTTTTATGTTTCTCTATCTTCACCTTTTTCTTTTGGTACTCATTCCTTTTTAGGCGTTTTCTCCTTGTGGTGCTCTTTCTCATCTGAATCTTCTTGAGCAATCTTGGGAGTCTCAATATTCTTTACTATTTCATCTATGTTGGTTAATGTTTCACTTATCTAAAATGGATCAAATGTATCTTTCTTTGTATCCAGTGAAATCTCAACATTTTTAATGTAGAAATTTGGTAAGGTAGTATCAACTACCTTTGTCTCCTTTGGAACTTCAGTCTTTTTAGTAATTTTGGAAATTGTAGGGTCTATGGTGATTATTATTGGGCTTGGAGTCCTTGTAGACTTTCCAAGATCAGGTCGCTCCTCTAGGAGTAGTTGTCCAACCTTGTCATGAGTTTCTTGTTCAACCTCTTCATATTTTTGGGCTATGAACTTGATGATTCTAGTTTTAGTTCTTAGCTTTGGCCTTAGCTTCTCAAGCCAATCTCCCATCTCATTCCTTGTCATAGTAAGCATATTTCATAGAAGAATACCCTATCTCATCTTGATGTCCTCATCAAGGGCTCTTTTCTTTCTTCCTTCTAATCTTTCAAATAGGTCCTTAGGTATTTGACCCTCTATTTCAATTAGATTCTTTTTGAAAGTGAGCATGTACTCCACCACTATATCTTCTATTTTTTTTTTCTCTTCTTCATCATATATATCAAAGTATTTTTCAATAGAAGTAAGCTTACCATCATTTACTACCCTATTTTGTAAAACTTTTAAGTAGGGCTTAAACACATTTCTTGAGTTAATCACAAATACCTAGTTGGTGCGATGATGTGAGGGTTTTGTGAACACAACTGCAAATACCTCAAGCTTCAACTAATGCTCCAAGCTCTTTAATGTTCTCAAATCTTGGTGTAAATGGTAAGTAATTCGACTACATTATTACCCTTATAGACAATTTGACACAAGTCTTAAAAACTACCCATAAAACTACAAAGAACTAGTGCTAGCTCAAACTGGTACACTTTCTCACAAAAATATTCAAAATAAATGAGATTTTGTCCAAGATCCCATACCATAGTAGCTAAGCTTCTATCAAGCTAGCACAACTTGACTCATCCATATAAGGGATTTGTATCTGGTTGGTGTTAATCTGTCATGCTCCCCCTAAGGCATACATTGTCCATCAAAAAGATGGTGAGGCAATGCACCCTAGTAATAATTCCACAAGACTCTTAGGACTCTTGTGAGTGCTCACACTCTTCTCTTCATATTTCTTAACTTCAAATTCAAAAGGTTCATTTTGTTTGACCCATTTCTCCTTGAATTCTAATTTTAATTCTACTAGCTCTCTATCTTCTTCATTCAATTCCTTTTTTTTGTGAATGGTCTGAAAGAATTCTTCATTGGTCCTCTAAATTTGCAATACTTCACAACATGTTCATCATTGTTACATTTAAAACATGTCACCTTCTTCTTAGGTTTTAATTGACTGTAATCAATCTGTAGCTTACAATACTTGGCAATATGACCGAAGTTATTGTATTTGTAACATACACTCTTTCTAGGTCTGGTAATAGGATTCTTAACCTCTTCCACTGTCTTGTTACCTTCATCCTTACTGGTATTAGAAACATTATCTTGCATAATATCATTTGCTTTACATGTTTCCTTATCCTCAGGTTGTCTATGTTCTACATTTTTACTGCACTCACCTTTTTCCATATTTGCCTCATTCAAGATTTTCTCTTTTTGCTTCTTGAGAAAATCATTAAAGTGATCATATGTAGGTCTACTAGACCTCATTTTAGGTTTTCTACATTCTCTTATCTTGTGTCCATACAAGTAGTAATTAAAACAAAAACCAAAGAACTTGGGCTTAGGATACCTTTTTCAGTTGGTTTCTTAGATTGATCTTTGTGACTACAATCCTTGTCATTGTCCTTGCAATGAGGTATCTCAGGTTCTTTTGTTACAACCTCAAAATTTGACTTCTTGGGTGAATCAAGATTCACCACAACTCTATCTTTCCTCTTATTTGGATTGTCATTAAATCATACTCCTATCATGTCTCCGACAGGCTTTTGCATGTCAATTTTCTCATCCAATTTCTTTCTTCTTTCATGAAGTTTTTCTATGTGAGCTTTGGTCTAATCAAGTTCACCGGTAATGGTGATACAATACCTTTCTAGATTGTCATATTTTGTCTTTAATGTATTCAGTTCATTCTACAAGGTTTGCAATCTATCCTTTGTGTTTGATAGTTCATTTTGCAACTTTTCTTATACTTCTTTTTTAGCATCAAGTTCTTTCATCAAGTTCAATTTTGTGACCTCCATTTCATCCTTCCAAGAATCCTTTTCATGTCTTAACTGGTCAATCTGATCTTGATCTGATAGCTCCTTAGTTTGTGCTTCCATGAGATCATCTCTCAATTTTTCTCATGTTCAAGTTGTTGCTTCAACTTCTTGATAAAGTCATCTACCTTCCTTAGCTTGTACTTTAGATCAACTCTATCTACATTAACAATGCCCACATCTTCCAAAGCCATTTCATAATTCTTCTTCAAGTTTTCCAAATCCATCCTGATCTCCCCAAAGTTGTTAAGCTTTTCTTTCAGGCGCTTGATGCTCCAATACCAATTGTTAGGATTTGGTAACACTGAGAGGGGGGATGAATCAATGTTATAGTATTTAACTAAATTCTCAATCTTCTTGAACTTCTTTAACTAACATATAAAGATGTAACATAAAATAAATAACCATGCAAAAAAGACAAACATAGAAGAATTCATAACACCATATTTACGGGGAAACCCTATTAAGGGAAAAACCCTAGTGGGGATGGTACTCACTAAATTCTGCACTATGAATCTTGAAACCCTATTAGGAATTCTAGCCCTATTATGAGCTGATTATTACAATACATGAAGATCCTTGTTAGGGGATGTCTACAATGAGATCCTTTTTCAAGAATCAACCCTGTTAAAGGTCCTAGCCCTGTTAAAGGCAAAGAAACCCTGTTAGGGGTGTACAATAGGTGCAACAACACTGATAACCAATCTGTTGTCCTAAATACAAAGAGTTAACAAAGTATTCCTTGAAGATCACCTATTGTTCCCCTTTCTCTTGATATTTTATCTACCTCTTAGATGCCTTCACAGTTCGCATCCATCCATATCATCATCATTGTCATACATCACTTATACAAAAGTGTCTGTATACTTATACCTTGTTGGAGGTATATTTACAAGAGCTAGTTGGCATTACGCTAGCTAAACATTATATTATTTAGTGCACAATTGCACACTTCATTAATATTCTTAGTTGACCTTAGATCCAAGATAACATCCAAAAATAACTTTCTAATCATTCACAAAGTTGGCCTTATCAATCGCTAACATGTTGTGCTCTATTTATTGTCTTCACATCCAATCAACTGAACATAGCTCTTTGATCCCTTAATATTAACACATGCGACCTTACACATGTATTCATTGGTGTCTTGCAAGAATGACACTAAGATCGCATGTCTTAATACAACTTCTTTGAAGCTCACTAATCTTTTCTGTCAGACTAGGTTACAGGAACAGTCTATGGACTTAGGCATTTTTCCTTCATCAACTACATTCAAATATATTCATGATATCCAATATGTGCGATCATAAAACTTACAAGTGTTACCATAAATGACAACATTCCATATATGTGCATGTGCCTATGTGTGCCTGTGCTGACCACTTGCCAACAAGTCTTTCATGGAACTCATCAACTTAGCCAATTATCTTCAACCATAAGTGATTTACTTGGGGCATCCCTACATGGATTTAAGATATTTACATTGGACCCTTTGACTTGTTTTCTTCAATATTTCACATTTCTTTCAATCTTTATTATAGTTACATTGGCTTCTTTTAGTGTTTGTGTATTTTGGTATTGTAAAAAATATCCAATCTTTGAATCAAATAGACTATACCAAAGGATCAGGCACATTGAATAATTATTCTTTAGGTGTGGTGTTTCTTTATATATTTTTTATAATAAACCTTATATAATTTCATTAACATCTTTCTTAATAGTTTTAAGTTCATGGATAGAAAAAATACAATCAATTTCATTCCCATATTGAAATATAAACCCTTTTACAAGTTCCATCAATTTCATTCCTATATTGAAATATAAACCCTTTTACAAGCTCCCCCCAAGAATCAATAATAGTTTCCAAGATACTTGTATACAAGTGTCAACAAATTTCTACTAATGAATGCAAAAATGATTTTATCATCACAACATTTATCTCATATTGATTTATAGTAGTGATCAAATGTGTAGGTGTTATTCCCCTTTTAGTGTATATTCACCCTAAATCTTAGGGATTTTCATTTTCAATTGGAGTTGAGTTAGGGTAATTAGGGACATTAAGATAATCCAAATTTTATACCTATCTTATCTCAAATGACACCTTTATGTAGGGAGCCTTTAAACTTGTATTCTAAATGGAGATCTAGGAGTTGGGATGTTGCCTAACTATTGATTTTCTTTGTTAAATAGTATACATACATCAATTTGGAGACATTTTATAAGAAATCAAAAAATAATGGTCTAAAATATGAGTTTTAGAAGATAGGTTGTACTTTAGGGATGTCAACTAACAACCACATCCCTTGCATAAATAGAAATCCATTAACCAAAATAGATGATATAAGAGACATGTATAAAATGTGCTATAAGGAACAAAATAAATGTTGATATACGATTACAAATACTTCTTTTTATTTTATGAATTTGATATTGTAAATCTAAAGGAAAACATTGAGGAAATTTATTTCTTCTATAAGAAAAATTCCACAAGAGTTTATATCTCATCTTTAAACACGATGAAGGAACTGTTAGCGATTTTTCTTGCAAGAATCCTAATACAAGCCCTGAGTGCTTAAATGGAACTCTATGATTCCTAAACTCCTTATTCAAACAAGAAAAGACTAATTAACAAGGACCAAGTCCTTTACTTTGAGCTCTTGGGTACATGCGGGTGTACCTATCAGATGTACTTCTTCAAAGCATTAAAACATTAGTCTATATCCTTGATACAAACTTAATCTTCTCAGCTCTACAACATACATGAAAGTAAATATTCATTGATTTTAGATTTGATGATGAAAGATGCATTGACAAGCAATGACTAGTGCCTTATTTGTTGGGAAATAGAGTCAAATGAATGCATATCCCTTGAAACTCTCTAACTCTAAACACATGAAACCCAAATGAAATGCCTTACAAATCATTCTCTCACTCCTCTACCCAGACATCAGATTCATACACATTGTTAAATTCTTAGAATTGTGCCAAAGATTTATTCACTCCTTGAGAGAAACTAAGAACACAAATTCACAGTTGCCTTGTAAGGAGCATATCAAATTGCCTTACAAACTAATACACAAGAAATTAAACCAATACACATGAAAAGATCACCAATACAGGATTGGGATTCCACTATTTTTCATTAAAAATCCTTTGGTTCAACACAATCACAAAATCATGAAAAACAAAAAAAAAAGGGCTCCAAAGCCAGAATACTGCCTCTGTAGTGATTATTCCATCATCCTTGTAACAATGGAGAGAAAGGAAAGATAAAGGAAAACATCAAAGCCAGTCCTCATTGACAGCTGCCAATTTTCCAAAATATCTTCTCTTCCCTCCAATTCTGATCCTCTTTCACTTTGTCATCTGCAACTGCCTTTGCAACCATTTCTCCCTCCAACTGATTTGATTCTGAAAATGCTAGTTCATATTGCTCTTTCCCACTACTTTGAAACTGAAAATAAACATTGCCACTAGATTCCTCAACTTTTGTCATTTTCGAAAACATATAATATGCCTATATTTGGATAAAAATAAAGGCTCCAAGCATTATTTTATGTGAGCAATTGCAATCTCTTGAAAATTTTGAAATTCTCCTATAGTCTAGACTATGCATGCTTTGTAAATCTTTCTGGAAATTTTAAATCTGGGTGGGCCCCACATATGCCACATGGCATCAGCTAATTGGATGCTCTAATTTAACCCTTTCTTTGACCATTAGCATTTGGAGATTGGGAGAATGAAACATTCTCTTAATCTCTGAATGTTATCTCCTTAACCACTAGCATTTGGAGATTGGGAGACTAAGTGGTCTCTAGATCTCTGAATGTTAGTGACTTAACCACTTTTCTATAAAATTTAGTGCTTTCTGGTCACCGACATGTATCCCAATGCACTAATTGTGCACACACTTGAGAGCCTCTTGCTCTTTCTTCATTTCATTATGTGAGAGTTTTGTCTTATAAACATTTGAAATTCTCAAATCTTGGCCAATGTGGGACTAAACTTCTCAGTATTTTTAAATATTTCAATTTAAAATTTGTATGTACAACTAGCTGGCAAGCATATAGCCCAGGCCCACAAGTCCAAGAGGCAGCCTTGCCTCTTTTTACTTCACTTTACTTCTAACTTGGGCTCCATTGCTTTTAAAGTACTCATTACACCAAATCCAGGTGCATGTGGGATAAACCTACATGCAACCCTTTTACATTTTTTCTCTTCTTTCTCTACATGTACGTGCCCAGCTCTCTTTTCCTTATTTTTTCCTTTCATGTGGCACTTGTTCTTTACTCTTTCATTTCAATAATGGTGTCATGTTTCCCTGTTCTTCATTTCCCCCAAATTCCTTTGTTTCTTTTGTCTGCAGACATGCATCCATTTGAAAAATACATATCTACAAATTTTCTCAAGCATTGTGCCAATAATACTTCAAATTTGGTGTGAGACAATAAGTCATCAAGACTTCATTCCAAGTCTTCAAATTCAACTCCGAACAGTGAGAATGCTGACAAAGGCGTTAAATTATAGTCGGAAGAAAATGGAGAAATTCTACCACACATAAATCGGGAATCCTGGAGCCATGAAAATTTCTAAAAGTTTAAAATAAGTCAAAATATTAACTGGGTCATTGTCAGATTTTGAGCAGCCCACAAACTTTTAGTACTTCCTTTGTAAAATGGCATATTTTGGCTTGTTCGGGAAACACAAATAATCACTAGGAACCACCTCTTAAAATGATGCAATAAAATACCAAATGAAATGTTGAGGTCGAACCACTGACGGTGAAAGAAGATTCATCTACAAAGATTACAACAAAATGACCCTCAACTCAAAACAAGCATCTGATATAAAGTTATGAATTTCGAAAAATGGTAACTTTGAAGATTATTCTAGCCGCACTATCCATCATTATAAAACACTTTTTGTTTGACCTTGCAAACCTGTCAAATAGAAACCTCATGGTTTGAAACCTTGGATGAATGATCTCTCTCATGTATACAAAACAAGGCTATAGTCAGATTCACCAAACAATCAACTAGCTATCCAGAAGTAATCCTCAAAGTCAGGCCTCTAGAACATCCTGAACTGAAAGTCAACGAAATTGTAGAAATTGCATTGGGAGCCGGCAGAGGAAAGGGGTCAAACGGATTGGTCATGATCTGAAACTCATCAGGGGGAATCATTTTCATGTCTACAACATAAATCAACCTTCAATTCCTCCTGATTACTGATTGGGTGCAATTTGCACGATCTCAAAGTAGGCCACTTAAAAATGGCATTCCCACATTCTGCAAAACTGAATAAAATGCAATCAAAAGTACCTTGCTAAACTGATCATACAAACCTTTAGGAATTTTAAAATAGGCATGGAGACACACTCTCATGTCTACAATATGATACAATATTCCTTTCATAGTGACTATCATCTCGGTGTCAAATACAAACCTCTGAAATAGGCCATTCAGTGAAAACCAGATAGAATACAAAGTGCAAATTTTGGGCACTAGCCTCCAAAAGACCACTTCAAAAACTTATCAGATCTAAAAACTAGGACCTCAAATCTGTTACATATATCAAATGATAGGTGATGAACACCCTATCCAAGTGACGCATCATGAAAATCAATAGGCCCTTATTTTAAATGCACTCAAACCAGGCATCTTTCGATGAATTTTAAATGCACAATTTTGACACTTAGACAAATTTTTTGAACATGGACTCAAAAAAATTCTTGATTTTTGAGCTCCAATAGGAACATTCAAATAGTCTTGTTTTTTATTCACCAATACATACTTCTAAGTATGACACATCATATAGTTCTTTATTCCTCATATTTGAATCTGTTACCATTGAGACCTCACATTTGTAACATGTTCCACACCAATGGTAATAGTGTTAAAAGTGGTCACCTTTATTAAGCTTTGAAGTCCTAAGAAAATTTTGACATCTATCAATATTGACATGGTGATAGATAAACATCTAGTGATTTCCATGATAGATAGACAACACTAGATAAGGTAAGATAAAATAAGATAAATTTATTAATGTCCAATGGAAGACCAACAAGGGTCTATGGGATAGGAAACATACAGCCAAAAAAAGCAAGAAACTAGCGGACCACCAAACGGTGATCGGGGGAACATGCAAAAAGAGCAAGGAACCAAACAAGAAGAAGCGGGGTATGTGCAAGATCATGAGGGGCCAAAAAGTGGTGATGTAAAAAAATCCACTTTTCACTTGTCCAAAAGCACATGAAAATACTTGTTGACTTTTGAGTAGGCCTAGGTGTCAGTACACTTGGGCAAAGCTGACACCAAAGCACAGGCCTAATCGGGTACTCGATATCATATCGGGTACTCGAAACTTGTGGCATAAATCAAAACTTGCGAGCCATTTTCCTCATTTCTCCTCACAATTTTTGTTTGGAAAACAGCTTGAAATATCATATACATGATATTTTTGGATATCTAATTTTTGCAATAACAAATTCAATCTTTGCACTATACGGTAAGTACATTCTTTGTAGATTTTGATTGTTTTATTTCATTTTGATGTTAAATGTAGTTTTTTTGGTTGAAATAGGGTTTTGTATTTATTTTTGTAATAATTTATGAAATCAAATTGAAATTTAGATTTGTTTTTTATTTAATCAGGCATGGCTGACAACAATGAAGAAAATAACCCTCTTGCACCAAATAACAATCCCCAAAACAATCCCCCGTTTCAAAACCCTCCATCTTTACAAGATTTGATACAAAATAATTTGAACACAATACGGGGTTTCCAAAACACATATCAGAATATACCTACATTAGGTCCCATGCTTGCCACATTAAATACTATTATTCAAAATATTGACACACTCACGCAGCAACATAATGTTGCTTTTCATTGGCATGATGATATGCACGCCCAATTTGATGACAGGCTTGACCATGATGGGATTGCAAACCTTTATATAAGTAAGGAAGATATAGTCTCTCTTTTTGTGAATCCTAAAACCAGAATACCAGTTGACCCCAAAAAGCTCAAATTATCAATAAAATGGTGCACAAATGAAGCAATGCGCACACACTTTTGGGATCGTTGGTGGATGGTTTTTGATAAACCACCCCATAGAAATTTGGAGCTCCCTTTCTATTTCATAAAAAAAGTGTATGCTGAGTTTGTGCTTGGTCACAATGTTAATTATTGGAGTATGAGGCCCAACATGGGCGTAGGCAGAGGAGCTCCTCAGACTAGGCCATTTGCCCAGTGCAAAATGGCCACTACCTTTGTCCCCCCCACTGATGTCTCACCCCCTCCTCAAGTGCAGCATCCCAATATCATTGCAGAGGCTACCTCATAGACTATTAGGGCCATTCATTTGTTGAGTGATCAGTTGATCACGCAGACTAGGTCAGTGTTGCCTCCTGGTGTGGATGATGCTAGCGCATCGACATCTCACCGGAGTTCACATGTATGCGAGCCCCATATTTGCATTATATGCAAGAATATGTGCCTCAGATCGCTTACTGATGTTGATACATATCAGTATGTTATTAATGAGGAGGATATAGGAGATGCAGCTGCAGAGGTTGCAACACCTCATGGAGCATCTACATCTCATGAGAGTGCTCAGGAGGTGTACGTAGAGCCATGGACTCCTGTTGATACGGTAAGACTAAACATTATAAATAAATTTGTCACATGACTTATTTAATTTATTTATTTAGATTAGTTTTAATGATTGCATGCACTTATGTATATATATATTTTCTATTTATGTTCAATTGATGACACAGGAGGAGTTGAGACAGGTGGATGAGTCCACAGCTTCGGCCATTTCATTTGGCCTTGATGCCTATACGATATATTATAAATTATGTACCCATTAGTTTTTTTTATATCATTTGGTGTACATGCTTAAATCTCTATCAATTAGAGCAATAAAATTCATACATTTACTAATATATTGTCATCTTATTGTACTCTTGCAGACTACAACTGATGTCAGTGGGGGGCACGAGGGGGTTCCTTCATCACGCGTCGACAAAGGAAAGGTAATTAATTGTTTAAGATTAATTATGCATGCATATGTATGCCACTTGTGTGTACGTAATAAATATTTTACTTGAATTTATTGTATAGGGTGTGGCTATCGATGATTTTTTGACATGGGTTCGGGAGCCTAGGCTGACAGGCATCTCGATTCTGAGTGATAGTTTGATTGTACGTAGACTTTTACATATTGTTATTTGTATTTTGTAACCAGGGTTGTTATGATGAAGTACATTTATATATTTTTGACAATCTTTTTACTCTCATAAGTTACTCCTAGTGTGAGGGAGGGCCCACGAGAATCTTTCGTATCTTTGTTGACCCAGCCCACTATTCCAAAGGAGGGATCACTAGATGTAAGTTTTAATTTTAGTTCAAATCATGTTCTATTTTGTAGATTTATTACTCTATGTTGCACCACTCTACTAATCTCATTATTGCAAATATATATTTATAGGTCAAAGTTGGTATTGTTGTCATGGTCCCTTTGCTACTAAGGACTTATGCTAGGACACCTGACCATGGTAGGTGACCGAGAGGCCAGGTAAAGATATTTGTATTCAGTTATAATTTTAATTAAATTAGTGTTTGAATTATGAATTATCTATATGTGTGTGTGTGAAAATCATATAACATAAGCAATCTAACTTGGGTTTGAACTCATTTTTGATGCAGGATCAATCAAAGCCTAACACTTCTTCAAAGAGGCTACATTTTGATGACCCCCCTACGACATAGGATGTAGTTTTAGTTTTGTGGTCATTTAGAGATGCCACTTGGCACATTTTGAGATGGCATATATGCCACATTGTACACCTTGAAACATTGATTTTGTAGATTTTGAAATGGCATGTGTCATATTTGTATATGGAGATACTTTTGATACTTTCTATATATAGAACATGTTCATTTTTATGTTATATTTACGTCATCTTTCATATAAATATTTATTATTCATGTTTATGAAATTGAATGGTGAAGTTATATCTTGATTATGATTATCATTATGATTTAAATTATATCTTGTTGAAGTTACATTTATTTTTCTTTACTCTGGAATACCCTGTTCATGGAGCTTATTATGTTTGAGGTTTAACTTCTATAGATTTTCTATGTTCTTATGTTTCATATCATTATATATACTCACTTGAGCCACTTAGTACTACATTGTTTCAATAATATGTATACACTCACTGTGTATATAATTCATCATATTGGGGTTTACTAAATGCACAGAGAAATGTAGCACTTGTGCTATTAGGTCACTTGGGTTGAGCATGGTCATGAGTGTTCCAGTGACTCCGTGGATGGAATGGGGTTGTCACTAGTGTTTACTCGGCCAACTGGAGCTGATGGAGCAGATGGTTTGATACAATGTCAGATGGTTTGAAAGATACGCTACTGAGCCGCTTTCAACTGACCCTCACTGCAAATTTTGGCATCGACTGAGATCATCTTGCCAAATGCAAACGAAGTCGAATCACCCAAAACTAAGAGAGGTTATTTTAGACTTCAAAAACATGATCCCATAGCCCCTAATAGTTTGTTGATACCTCTCACAAGGTCTGAGATATGAGCCCCGGAAGATCGCTACACAATCGTGCTTAGTGCACCTTGGGGTCACTTGGGTTGAGCGTGATCGTGAGTGTTCTGGTGACTCCGTGGGTAGAATGAGGTTGTCACTGGTGTTTACCCAGCCAACTAGAGCCAATGGAGTAGATGGTTTGATGAAATGTCAGACGGTTTGAAAGATACGCTACTGAGCCACTTTAAACTGACCCTCACTGCAAGTTTTGGCATCGACTGAGATCATCTTGCCAATTGCAAATGAAGTTGAATCACCCAAAATGGAGAGAGGTTATTGTAGACCTTGGAAACATGATCCCGTAGCACCTAATGGTTTGTTGATACCTCTCGTGAGGTCCGAGATACAAGCCCCAGAAGATCACTGCTCAATCATGCTTCACACTGATGAGCATGGTCGCGAGCTTTTTGGTGGCTCCATGGATAGAACGGGGTTGTCACTAGGTTTACCTGGCCAACCAGAGTTGATGGAGTAGATGGTTCGATGCAATGTTGCACGGTTTGAAAGATACGCTACTGAGCCACTTTCAACTGACCCTTACTACAAGTTTTAGCATCAACTAAGATCATCTTGCCAAATGCAAACGAAGTCAAATCACCCAAAACCAAAAGAGGTTATTGTAGACCTCAAAAACATGATCCCATAGAACTTGACGGTTTTTTGATACCTCTCACGAGGTTTGAGATATGAGCCTTGGAAGATCGCTACCCAATTGTGCTTAAAGCACTTTGGGGTCACTTGGGTCGAGCGTGGTTGCGAACGTTCCAGTGACTCCGTGGTAGAATGGGGTTTTCACTAGCATTTACCCAGCCAATCAAAGCTGATGGAGCAGATGGTTTGATGCAATGTCAGACAGTTTGAAAGATACATTGTTGAGTCACTTTCAACTGACCCTCACTACAAGTTTTGGCATCGACTAAGATTGTCTTGCCAAATGCAAATGAAGTTGAATCACCCAAAACTGAGAGAGGTTATTGTAGACCTCAAAACATGATCCTGTCACACTTGATGGTTTGTCGATACCTCTCATGAGGTCTGAGATACAAGCCCCGGAAGATCATTGCCCAATCGTGCTTAGTGCACCTTGGGGTCACTTGGGTTGAGCGTGGTTGCGAGCGTTTCGATGACTCCATGGGTAGAATGGGGTTGTCACTAGGGTTTACTTGACTAACTGGAACCAATGGAGTAGACGGTTCAATGCAATATCAGATGGTTTGAAAGATATATTGCTGAGCCTCTTTCAATTGACCCTCACTACAAGTTTTGGCATCGACTGAGATCGTCTTTCCAAATGCAAACGAAGTTGAATCACCCAAAACCAAGAGAGAGAATTGTAGACCTCAAAAACACAATCTCATAGCCCCTGATGATTTGTTGATACCTCTCACGAGGGTCGAGATACAAGCCCAGGAAGATCGTTGCCCAATCATGCTTAGTGCACCTTGGGGTCACTTGGGTCAAGCGTGGTCGTGAGCGTTCTGGTGACTTTGTGGGTGGAGCGGGGTTGTCAATGGTGTTTACCCAACCAACTGGAGCCGATGGAGTAGATGGTTTGATGCAATGTCACATGGTTTGAAAGATACACTCCTGAGACACTTTCAACTAACCCTCACTACAAATTTTAGCATCGACTGAGATCATCTTGCCAAATGCAAATGAAGTCAAATTTCCCAAAACCAAGAGAGGTTATTGTAGACCTAGAAACATAATCTTGTAGCTGTAATACCCCAAAATTGGCACCTATTTAATTTCATCAATTTTGGTGCATTATCTCGATTTTACATCATCAAAGTCCTAGTTCACTAGGCAATTTTATCTCTCCTATCTGACTTAATTTGACTTGATGTCAATTGCAAAGACCATAAATTGCAATAATCAAATGCTAAAATAATTCCTAAGTCCTAGACTTTATTTGGCTAAATTATCTCTATGATAAGTTAATTTAATTATGAAGTCCTAAGTACTTTTAATTAAATTAAACTCCACCCCCTTTAGCTAAATACCCTTGAAAGGAATTAATAAATATTTAGTTAATTGAATGGACACCTCTTTATTTGAATTTAATAATTCAAATTACTCGAAAGGTCACCTCCCCACATGTGGCAAATTCCATTCTTTTAATTAAATAATTCATTGTCTTTTTGTCTCAATTAGGAATGAAGAGTCCACCGTTTCGAATCAAGAAACTCTTCATTCCTCTTTTGGCTTGGTCTATTTAATGAACCTCTTTTTCTCATTCAAGAGAGAGCAATTTTTGAGAGCATCCTTACTATAGCATTTTTTAGTCTTATTTGATTCATTACTTTCAAAGCTTTTTATTGCATTTATTAGATTAATATCTCATTATTAGTATAATCTTTGCATCACATTTTAGATTAAATTTTCTTACTTGTTCTTAGTCTAGTATCATCTTTATTTCAAAATCAAATAAAAATCTGCATTTCATCTTTACTTTCAAGCATCCTTTTTAGATTAATTGCATCTCATTTTAGTTTAATTTCAATTAGATTGCTCATTTTCATGCTTTTGAAAATTCTCCATTGTTGAATTGGTCTCCCGGCTGTTGGCTCTCATTCTGAGAGTATTCAAACACCCCATTCACATAGGAGGCAACAGGTCGCCTCACCATGGAATTTGGATTGAGTTCTTCATACTCTCTCCCAAATTCTATCAAGTGAATAATGACCATGTTGTGTTGTGCCTGATTTAGAGGTCACATTCAGTCACATACATTTTGGCGCCCACCGTGGGGCAGAAAAGATCAATTTCTAGCCTCATTCTTGATTAGTTTTTCAATTTTAATGTTGGTTCCAGACCTTGTACGGCCATATATAGCCTAAAAACCTTATAATATAGTAATTTATGGATAGAATGATGAATCTTCTTTCTCATGCTTTTGGTTTGGTTTATTTTTATAAAGAAATGAATAAGTTATGATCATTTTGGTGAAATTGGGTATTTGCAGATTTGAGATTCTCTGAATACAGTCAGATTGAAACATCTGGTACGGACAAATTATGAAGAATCAGGATCTTTAATAATATTCATTGGAAAGATAAGTGAATTAGCTTTCATTTCCTTTTGGTTTGAGTCATTTTTATGAATATTTGTGAAAGTTATGACTATTTGAGTGAAAACTGGTTTTTAACAATTTGTATTGGAGTTGCAGGCAATGATTTATTCTTAGAAAATGATTTATGAATGGGAAAAATAAATGGCTTACATATTTGGAAACTAGATTCATTAATAGTTATTGTGAATTTAGTTTGGTTTTATTTTGATTCTTTTTGAGAAAGATATGTGACTCCCTAGGCAGGGCCTGTTGTTTTAAATCTGATTTATGACAGAACAATTGCAGTCTGAAAACATTATTGGTTGAGGAACCAAATGAAATCATAAGACCTTGTAACTTTGGAAAATGGTAGTTCTTGATATTTTCTAAAAAATTTATTCTTTCCATAAATTTTAATATTGTGATTTTATTGGTCAAATAAATCAATCTTTAAAGACTGTCTTGAAGACAGCAATGTTACATATCTTACGATTTGTCATTGATTTGTCTTGATTCTATACTTTCGAATGTGTGCTAAATGCTGGATTGAAGATCTTTGGACCTAAGGTGAGTTCTTAAAATCTCTAAAACACTTGGTTTGGGCATAAAATTAACCTTTCATGTGTTTGGCTTGAGTGTTACATGCATTCATAGAACACATTTTAATTGATGCTCTTAATGGGAAATAAACGAACATAGATTTGCTTTCATAGAAGTTTGTGTTTAAGTGCATGCTTGTCTTTTAAACATTAAGTAATTCTTGGTTCTAATATCAAATATCTCATTGAGTAATTGAGGGCATGGATTCATTCCTTGTTTACATGAAGAGTTAAATGCACCACTTTGTGGACTCACTTCATGTTTACTTGGAAAGTTAAATATTCCATGATTCAAACCCTCTTGCACTTATGAGTAGTATTGATTAGCAGTCTTAGATTACTTGTGATTGATCTAGATTGGTATCTTGGGTTATTGGACTCGCTAATCCGCCGGCCCCTCATTTCCACCCTGTGGTTGCAATCCCAGCGCCACATTAAAGGGGAGGGGTCTATAGGAAAGAAGCGTTAATTGTTCCACTTGGCAACCCTTTTGTGCTTTTTGGAACTCACTTGTTTTCTAAGGTGTGGACTCACTTTGAGTTTGTGTGAGGAGTTAAATGCACCACTTTTTGGACTCACCTCACATTTACTTGAAGGGTTAAATGCACCACCTTTAGTGCTTTTCAATACTTTTTGATAGAGAATTACTTACTTTTCATTTTTTTAGAAGGCCTGCTTGGGGATTTCATCACCTCAAGGGACGACCTTAACTCCCGTGTTCCGGCGGAGTATAAATATCGGGAGGTGAATCCAAAGACACCTCTCTTGGGAATGAGTTAGATTTCACTCTTGGCTAAGCCTCAAAGAACTTTATACCTTTGAGAAGTGAAGGAGGAGATTTGGGTTACCGTCTCCCCCTGGCTGTGTGATTTCAAATTCTTCTCATCTACGGATTTGTGCCTCACGTACCTTGCGTATATCGAGGACTCCCTTTAGAAAAGCCATGTATATCCTTGTAGACAACTTGCTAGGATGTTGTCGTGTTTTAAGTGCTTGCTAAAACATTCTCAAGAACATACACAAGTAGAGTCCTTACGGAGTAGAAATACTAAGTCACTATTCATGTTCATGCGCAAGGTTGCTTTGTCCCTTGCCCATTGCTTGAAGACTATTTGCTTGAACTCCTTGATTGTTGTCTTATGTGCTTGATCAATGATATAAATCTAATCTGCCTTCTGTCTGTGATCTATTTTTCTATTTTCCTGTCGTTCACCATCAAAAACTAGTTGTCCTGAGTTAGGAATCGATCGATCTTTGCTTTGACTCGTATTGTCTCTCATTAGTCTACCTTATCTCATTGTGCTCTTGTACCTTGCGTTGCGATTGTCTTATCTCGGCTGTTCTAGCCATCTTTTTTTGACAATTCATACCAGGTTCATCTTGCATCTTGGCTGTTCTAGCCATTTATCTCCTTTCATTATCTTTGAGACAGAGTCTAGCTTTATCCTGAATCTTTGCTCGTTACATCTTCGTTTATGACTGTCACGACTTGAAGTGGCAAGACTTATCCCATTCAGAATACTGATCAAGATCAAAGTAAACCTCATAATCAAGACATAGATCATTCCGAATCTGTTGCAAAATCTGAACTTCGTGAGGAATCCTCACATTCCTCCTCATTCCAAGAGCATTACAATCCATTGTTTCAGATACAGTCTGACTTATTATTTCAAGAATATTATAACCCATTGTTTCAAGACCAGCAAGACTCTGAAGGGTCACTTTCTAAAATTAAACCTATTGATCCTTTTGAACCTATCAACTCTTTCATGATCTCTCATAATACTACCAACAAGATGGGAGATCCAAAACCTTCAAAGTTGGTTTTCAATCTCAGCTCTAACATGCCAAAACCTTCAAAGTTGGTTTTCAATCTCAGCTCTAACATGCCAAAACCCTCAAAGTCTATCTTTAATCTTAGCTCTAGCATGCAAATAGTCAATGCCACTGAGAAGGCTACGACAAAAGCTCAACCACCTTCTAGATTTGCTAGAAACAAACCTTGGATCTCTCACTGTGACATGATCATTGCTCCAGGGAGTGAGGATACTCCTAAACCCAAAACTCCCTTTGTCTTGCGAGGCCCTACATCTCCCTCTTATAACTCCACACAGTCTCCAGCTTGTGTGAATGCTATCACTCAATCTCGTGCAAAGATTGTTCTCAAAGGTCCTGAACCTTCCACATCTAGACCAAAACTATCTATGGATAAAGCCCTCACTGAGGAAAACGTCCCCAAAGATCTTGATCTCAATCAGTTCCAATCAATGGTGGGTCATTTAACTTTGCCTCACTATTTGTGCTTTTCCAAAGAAGATGATCATTCCTTAAGCCATCCACATGATGCTCCCCTACACACTGAAGTTATGATAGGCCGCAAGAGTATCCCCTGCGTCCTTGTTGACAATAGTGCTAGCCTAAATACTTGCTCTGCTAAGATGCTTACCCAAACAACAGACAGCTTTGTTCCTGCCAATAGAGAATCCATTGAGTTCTATGATGCTAAGCTTAAAGAAATAGAAAAGACCTTGAAGATCAAAGATATTGACATGGGGGAATATCAGATTGAGTCTGTCTTGTCATTGACAACTCTCCCTCCATCTCCACATTCCTATGAGGAACCTTCTGAAGATGGATTTGGTATTAGCTATCAGAGCTATGAGCTTGACCAACCTAGCTGCAGCTTGCACTCACATGAAGAAACACAGATTCAGCCTATGACATATGAAAGACCTTTGAATGATCAAAATTTTGATTCAGACTACCAGAAAGAGTCTTATCTACCTTCTCAAGTGCTTCAAGAACATGATCTTGGTCCTCACCAGGAGGATTTTATACACTCTACTGAACAGATTTCTACTACTGCAACTACTACTGAATATGACACTGCCTCTAATGGCACACATACTGATTTGGAGCAATTGTTGGATGCTTCCCTTATCTTTGGTATGCCTCAAGGTATGCCTATTCTAGATTGTTCTACCACTTCTACTGTTGAACAAAATCCTACTACTGCCGATTCCAATGATACACATACTGATTGGGAGCAACTGCTGGATGCTTCCCTTATCTTGGGTATGCCCTGGGGTATGCCTACTCTAGATTGTTCCACCACTTCTGCTATTGAACAAACTCCTACTATTTCCAACTCCAATGGCACACATACTGACTGGGAGAAACTATTGGATGCTTCCCTTATCTTGGGTATGCCCCAAGATATGCCTATTCCAGATTACTCTACTGCTTCTACTACTGAACAAGATCCTGCTGTTGAAGAAACATTTCCTTTGATAGATGATAGTGATGAAGAAAGTCTACCTCCGACTATGTCTCTAGCTAAATCAGACTCTATATCAGATGCTACAATGGAAATACCAGTTGATGCTATGCACTTATATGCTAGTCTTAACAACTCAGAAAGAGGAGAAAGTTATGATCCTCCAGATCAAGCTATTGATGATGATCCTTTCCACCCTCCTGTGGAGATCATTCCTATGGCTCCTAGGCCATCTGTTCCAAGTTATACTCCTACTACTCCTACAAATCATGGGTATGTAAGACCCCATTCTGTTACAGCTTCATGGAATATTGGAAGATCCAAAATTGAAATGGTTCCTACTCGTGCGCTCTTACCACCTGAAAGGGGACCTGACTCTTGGATTAGGTTATCTTGGTTAGGCTCACATAATATTCCTCCAAACTTATCTAACTCTTCTAAGATGACTCACAATCGACAATGCTCTATGGAAGATTACTTTCTTGATCTATCTAATGCATCCATGAATGATGAGGATGATACTAATATATTTGCACTTGAGCCCATCCCATCGATTTCTCTTCCCTCTTCATCTCCCAGAAAAGTGGCCCGTCCACTTCCATTTCCACCTCTCCACCTGAACCAGTCATATAAGCCTCTTTCATCCATCATCCCTGAGTCTTTTGGAAGTAACTTGGATGTGCAACATAAAAATAAAAATAATGAGAATCCACTTATATCTCAAGGTCACCATGTCCCATCTAATCGACATGTGACTATGAAGAAAGGAAAGAAACAAAGGTGTTCAAAAGACCGCAAAGGTCCTCAAAAAGAAGAAGACAATCAAAAGCCAAAAAATAAAATAAAAAATGGATCTCGAAATCCATTCTACAGGCATTGTCATCAAAAGCACCTCAAAGTAAAGAAGAAAAAATTCAAAAGCTATGTGGATTCCAAAGAACGAAAAAATCAAAGTTGTCATTCGAGCTTCCAAAATTCTCATGCTTCCCTCCATTCCATCACCCTTGCCTCTCATAATTTACCCTCTTCACTCCATCTTGCCTTGTCCCAAAGTGCATATCAGCATCTCCTCATTGCTAATGACATGACTAAGAGAAATCTAGAATGTACTCTCCCTAAGCATTTAGAGCGTGGGAAATTTGACGAAGAGTTAAGGTGTGTCCATGAGGATATTTGTGGGTCTCACTTAAGTGATCTTTCCTTGACTATGGATCTCTTGACTGTTGGACACTACTGGTTGGCTCTCCTGTTACTGCTACAACATCTGGTTCTGATTCTGCAACTTCTCAGCTGGCTACTGCTACAAATGACTGTGTTCTCAGAGATTCTTACTAAAGGAGAGAAACTCAAAGAGCCCATCAACACTCTTCATCTAAGAAGTTCTACAGCTGACATTCTCAGTATGCTCATGTACATATTTATTGATCCTGAAAAAATCCTAAAAATTGATATGTTGCAAAAAATCCTAAAAATTGCAAAATGTCCTGAAAAAAATGATCATCTTAGTGAAAACCTGGCAAACAGGCGCTTTGATGTATCTATTATCCTGGTGAAAACCTGGTAAACAGGCGCCTTGATAATACCAAAAAAAAATAGAAAATGTGAAAAATACAAAAAAAAATGAAAAGATCAAAAATACAAAAAAAAAATGAAAAGATCAAAAAATACAAAAAAATGAGATATTCAAAAAATACAAAAAAATCAAAAAAGAGAAAAGTACAAAAAAAATTGAAAAAGAGAAAAATGTGCCATTGATGAAAACCTGGTAAACAGGCGTCATGGTAGCAAAAATAGAATCTCTGCCAAGATGGTGAAAACCTGGTAAACAGGCGCCTCTTGTTTTCCTGAAGTAACATCTCATCTCAGCGTCGCTTGGCTCTTAGTTTCCTGCTTTAGTTTCCTTCCTTTCCCGCTTTAGTTTATTTTCCTGCTTTCCTGCTTTAGTTTGTTTCCTTCTTTGGTTTGCTAGCTCATGCGCTTGTCTTTGAGTTTTCCTTGACTCTTCATGGATTGGAACTGGTTCACACTTGGGGGCACCTACTTGGTCTAGGGGGCATTGTCCTATCACTTTCGGAAACTCTTTTGAGCATTGGTCGCTAGTGGTTCCCACTATGCCTGCCTGCTGATACCTAGCTTTCGTTCGACCTCTCACTTTCAGGACCTTTCTCCCTTTTATCAATCACCAGTGATTCTCACTACGTCTGCCTACTGTCATTATCTCATTGAGACTTCGAACGTTATCTTTCCGAATTGTCTTCAATCCGCTTGAACACGAACTTAAACTGAAACTTAAACTAAATGTGTGTTCCTTTGAGGCTTGCTGAGCTTTGTTTTTTTTGAGTGCTTTTTTTGTTTGCTTTGCTTTCTTTGCTTTTTTGCTTGTTGGTTTAGTTCCAACGATCCAAAGAATTCATTTAAGAGGGGTGTCCGTCTGTAAGAGCCTCTATCTCGTATTGGATGGCCATATGTACCTCGACTCCTTTATATGGATGCTTTGGTGAGGTTGGTTCTTCTCCTTGTCTTTTGAGTGACTTCTTTCTGCTACTGATGAAATTGTAAACGCTCGTCCTGTTAAGTGAACGTAAGGGTCACTGCGAGCAATCTTTGGCAAAAGAAGGAACTCCTGTGTGCTTGGTGTGTTTGTTCGCAAGAGACATTCAGGTCATTCTAGCAAATGTGCTTTGATGCTTATGTTAACTTGCTAAATTAAAAGGAATAGGTGTTCAGGTCATTCTAGCTTCTTGTGCCTTAATGCTTACACCTCATTCCAAAAAATTTAAGACTTATGTCATATTCATATTCTCATGTTGGGGAGAATTGTATGGCATCTTGTGATTGTCCCATGCTTAAATGAACTCAATGATGATAAATATGATGAGTCCAACAGCCGAGTCTGGAGGATTGCATTTGTTCATCCTAGGCCTGCATTTAGACTTGCATCTTTCATTCTAGGCTTGCATTTGGAGCGCTTTCTTGTTGCTCTCTTGATTGCTTTCTTCTAGATCTGCTCATCAAAGGTTCTCATCTTTTGTCCCAGTCTCATCTTGGCTGCATCTTTTTTCGGGATCGAAATCGAAATCTGACATCTCTAAGTGGCTCAAAATCGCGTTTTAAATATTAGACTTCTTCTGGATCGGATGCTTGTGCAGTCAGGCTTCTGGTGTCATCTTCCTGCCAGATCCTCATCTTTGCATCATGTTCTCAAATCTTTGCTTCTTTTCATCAAGTCAACCCTAGTCAAAATTTGGTCAAACTTGGTCAACAGGACCTCTGGTTTACACCGTTTCACTTCTGTAGCTTCACAAATCTGGTCTAATTGCTTTTGCTCTGCAATCTCTTGTTGTTTATCATCCTTCTGACATGTCATCTTTCAATTTCGCTCCCGAGGGGGCAGGATGATTACATCATTTGAATCTTGTCGAATCTATTCTTGAATCAGTCTGATTTGAATCATCAGTCCTCATTGCTAGGGGCATCTTCGCACCTCACATCTTGTCATCTTATCATCTATCTCTTAGGTATCTGAGCAATCTAACTCGGATCCTCAAGGATCACTCTTCGTTTTGGAGATGGTTCTTGAAATCTTTTGGGTATTGGGGAAATCTAACCCTAATTCCTGGGAGTCAAGCTTCGTTCTGGAGATGACTCTTGAAATCTCTTTTAGACCGTTATCTGGGCAATCTAACCTGGGTCTCGGAGGACTAAGCTTCGTATTGGGGCAATCTAACCCTGATTCAGAGATAGTCCTAAATCTGCATCTTCATCAATTGGTATTGGGGCAATCTAACCCTGATTCTGGTTCTCTTCTAAGATCGTTGTCTTCGCAATCTAACTTAGACTTCGAAAAATTTATGCTTTGATCTGCTTTCATCTGTCACTTCAGACTATTCTTTGAATCAACGCGCTGTTCGCACATCAATTCAAAGAGGGGCAAATGTAATACCCCAAAATTGGCACCTATTTAATTTCATCAATTTTGGTGCATTATCTCGATTTTACATCATCAAAGTCCTAGTTCACTAGGCAATTTTATCTCTCCTATCTGACTTAATTTGACTTAATGTCAATTGCAAAGACCATAAATTGCAATAATCAAATGCTAAAATAATTCCTAAGTCCTAGACTTTATTTGGCTAAATTATCTCTATGATAAGTTAATTTAATTATGAAGTCCTAAGTACTTTTAATTAAATTAAACTCCACCCCCTTTAGCTAAATACCCTTGAAAGGAATTAATAAATATTTAGTTAATTGAATGGACACCTCTTTATTTGAATTTAATAATTCAAATTACTCGAAAGGTCACCTCCCCACATGTGGCAAATTCCATTCTTTTAATTAAATAATTCATTGTCTTTTTGTCTCAATTAGGAATGAAGAGTCCACCGTTTCGAATCAAGAAACTCTTCATTCCTCTTTTGGCTTGGTCTATTTAATGAACCTCTTTTTCTCATTCAAGAGAGAGCAATTTTTGAGAGCATCCTTACTATAGCATTTTTTAGTCTTATTTGATTCATTACTTTCAAAGCTTTTTATTGCATTTATTAGATTAATATCTCATTATTAGTATAATCTTTGCATCACATTTTAGATTAAATTTTCTTACTTGTTCTTAGTCTAGTATCATCTTTATTTCAAAATCAAATAAAAATCTGCATTTCATCTTTACTTTCAAGCATCCTTTTTAGATTAATTGCATCTCATTTTAGTTTAATTTCAATTAGATTGCTCATTTTCATGCTTTTGAAAATTCTCCATTGTTGAATTGGTCTCCCGGCTGTTGGCTCTCATTCTGAGAGTATTCAAACACCCCATTCACATAGGAGGCAACAGGTCGCCTCACCATGGAATTTGGATTGAGTTCTTCATACTCTCTCCCAAATTCTATCAAGTGAATAATGACTATGTTGTGTTGTGCCTGATTTAGAGGTCACATTCAGTCACATACAGTAGCCCCTGATGATTTGTCGATACCTCTCACGAGGTCCAAGATACAAGCCCCGTAAGATCGCTGCCCAATCATGCTTAGTGCACCTTGGGGAAACTTGGGTCGAGTGTGGTCGCGAGTGTTTCAGTGACTCCGTGGGTGGAATAGGGTTGTCACTGGAATTTACCCAGCCAACCAGAGTTGATGGAGTAGATGGTTAGATGCAATGTCACATGGTTTCAAAGATACGCTGTCGAGCTACTTTCAACTGACCCTCACTGCAAGTTTTGGCATACAACCCCGTTCTGATGACTCCATAGGTGGAATGGGGTTGTCACTGTATACACCTAAAAATGGTCATCTAGACTATTAGCCCCTTTTGCTAAATCATCAATTGCTTATTCTTGATCAAATCCTAGTTCTATCATTTATTCGATTATTTTCTATGGGCTAACCATTTTATCCTAAGTCTTTATTTATTTAAAAGGAATATTTCCTCCCCTTTTAAATAAATAAAAGCCCTCACTTTTCCTCTTATCCTAAGTTGCACAAATAAAGCATTATTCTTATTTTATAAAAAGAGAAAAGCACTTTTGTCTCATATGAACACAAAAGTCAACTCTTATTTTCCTATTGGAGGATACTTGTGCACATGGATTGCTCCTCTTTTAAGCTCCACCGTTGATTAAATCTTTTGCCTCTTAATCTCCATGGTCCATTCCTTCTCATTTCCTATAAAAGGAGAGCTCTCTTCCTCATTTGCACACACAATTTTTATGTTATTGTTATGCTACAGGTTTTCTAGGTCATCTTGGAGCTTTTGGAGATATTCTTGCATCTAGGGTTTGAAGATTTGGAGCATTGTTGGCATTCATCTTGGATCTTCATCAACACTCTATCTTCTTGTCTTCATTCTTGCATCATCATGGCTTTCTTGCTTCATAGTTAGATTTCATTTCTTGCATAGTAGCTTCATTTTCATGGCATTCTTAGCTTAGATTTCCTTTATGCTTTAGATTAATTCATCTAGTTTAACTAGGAGGCTTTGTAATACTTGCATCTTTCATTTCCATAGTTTAGCTTGCATTTCCATTCTTAATCTAGCTTGCATTGCATTTCATTCTTGATTCTTGAAGATATTGGCATTCTTGCCCTTGTCTTCATTGAATCTCCCATTGCATGGTTTACTAGCAAGGTTATTAGCTAAATAGCTCTAGCTGAGAGCATTCTTAAAACCCTTGCACTCCATGCCTAGGGAGCTATGGATCGATTTGTGAGGGCTCATTCTTGAGTTTCCTTGCATGTAATGATCCATAGAAGTGTGACACATTTATAGCACACATTTTTGGCGCCCACCGTGGGGCAGAGTAGACTAGCTTTGTCCCTTCTTTTTCTGCATTTTCGTCATTTTCTGTCAATTTTTCGGCAAGTTTTTAGCGTAATTTTTGTTCTCTGGTTTTTTGTCTCAGAATATCGTGCGATACTTGTCAAGTATATCGCGCGATACTTCTCAGGTATATCGTGCGATATACCTTACTATACGCGTGTGATACTTCGCGCTAGAGAAGAATCGCACGGTAGTATTGAGGTATATCGCCTGGTCTCAGGCGAAGTATCGCCTGGTCTCAGGCCAAGTATCGCCTGGTCTCAGGCCAAGTATCGCCTAGTGTCAGGCGAAATATCGCGCGGACTGATAAGTATCGCCTGGTGTCGGGTGAAGTATCGTGCGATACTGTGTCTGAACTTGGCAGTGAGCTATTTTTGGGCTATTTTATCTATCTTGCAAGTTTTGGGTTGTTAGCTATCTTTTTGAATTTTTTTGAAATTTCCAGCGTTTTCAAATCCGTGCCACCCTGGAAAATGGGTGCCCATTTTTTTTGAAATTTTGCAAATGGTATCAAAAGTTTAAGTGTGATATATCGTTGGAAAGGTCTTTCCGAGCCCAATCCAACCATGATGGTTTCATTTTCAGATTTTATCATTTGATCAAGTATTTTTGCAGATTATCAGATTTTTCATGTGCTAACCATTGTGGGTCTAACAAGTTGTGGTTGTAGGTGCACTTGCTTGAGATATTTTGCCAAAAGAACGCATGTCAAAGAGGGCTACTAATGGTTTTTGTAGGCCTGCCCTAAGCATAAAAACTAAATCAAGTGCTTGTTTAATTGCTTTTTTTTATTAAGTGCGGCATATACTAGTTGTTTCATTTCATAGGCACTTAATACTTTGTGAAAGGAATCTTGGGGTGGTAGGAGAAGTATGCTCTTCACCTTTAGGTGAATCAGAAAATCTTGACCCATCTTGAGGTTTTGGAAGCAAAGGGGTAATTGGATCTTGCTTGGTGTGTTTGGGAGAAGTTTTTGAGATAGGGGAGTATGCTCTTCACCCTTGTGGTGAATCAAAAACCTTGAACCTCAAAAATCATCCATTCTTTGTTTAGCTTAGGATCTTTTAGCGGGCTTGCTCTTGAGAAATCAAGAGGAACGACCCAAGTGGGGACAACCTTGTCATCATTTTCCTTGGTGGCAAGTGATTCCAACTCACTATAATCTCAAGGCTATCAAGGACACAAAATCTTGGTAGACATAGTACTTATCTTCGCTTGATGTGAGTAACTTGTGGGATTGTGACCATGAGGAAAGCATTACGCAAGAATGCTTAAGGTACTCTTGAGGCCGTGAGGTCCTAGTCCTTTATGAGGAGCAAGAGGGGTGCTATGAACGGAAATCCTTACTATGAACCATTAGATAGAGGCCACCTTCTTTTAGCCGCTTAGCTTCTTAGTGCAAGGATTGATCCAAGTGGACTTACCCGGATCACCCCAAGACACTCACCATATGTGTTCCTTTGGTTGTGTTTTTGACACTTCCATGACAATGCCAATATCTCTTGTGGGCAACCACTTGGTGTGAGGCAAGGGAACATCAAGTTGTGGGCCACGTTGCTAAGTAATGAGCCTTGTCCTTTTAGGTAGTAATTGCTTGAATTGTCTTCGATTGTGCTATGCCCATGTAAACGTTCTTAACATTCAAACAAACGGTAGCATTCATAAGGTTCTCTATTTTGATATCACAAGTGCTTGTCTTGGCAAGGTTGCTTTTGCCCTTGTTTCAAGTGTTCTATGACATGTTTGATCCCATACTGTTTGCAAACCTGTCTTTTATCTATTGCTACTGCTTGTCACACTGAGAAATTGCACTGTTCAATCTACAAATTTGGTCCAAGCGCTTCAAAATTGAGTTTTTCACGTTCACTAGTCAAGAGTCATATGATATTGAAGTATCCTTGCATACCCTCAACAAAGAATCCTGAGTCATTTCTACTATCCTGTCATTGCTGCAATTCGGAGCTGCTAAACTTGCATTTTAACCTGTCGTAGAGTGTCCTTTTCTGTTCTTATCTGAAGCTAGTTTGTTATCTACATGCTTAGATTTGTTCTAGACTGAAACAAATGAGCTAAAACTATTGGGTTTGAGTTTAACGAACGCTACTCTTGATCACTTGTCGCATCACGGTTACCTCTCTAGCTACTTGCTTATTGAGCTTCTTGCTCGCTGCTCGGCTTTAGTCAATTGATTGCTGTAAGTGCTTGAGCACTTTTGACGAGCCATCTCTCTATTGTTCTACTTTGACAAGTGATCTTTATTAGCTTTGCTTATCTCAAATCTAAGAAAATTTGTCTCATTCTATTAGTCAACCAACATCTCTTTTCATGCCGGTTACAACTCGGTCTCAATTTGAGTAGGAGAGTCATCCTCCGTTCAATTATACACAGTTACCTTCTCCAACTAGACGTTCAAAAGCACCCATTAGCAACAACAGTTCTAGTTCTGACCAATCTGAGAATTCTAAGGCTACACCGTGGTATAAAGGAGGTTTCCTCTTTTCCACATTCAAGACCCCCAAAAACACAGACAGTGTCTCACTCACTTTGACTGAACAAGAAAAGTTTCAACTCTTGCAAGAACACTTTGAGCGTAAGGATAATCAAGCGCGCTTAGACAAAGAACACAATCAACAAAAGATGGATGCTACTAGGCGCATGGCTTATAGAGGGACATTTCATGAGCAACCTAAGACTAGTAATCATGAGCATAGACCTCTTTTTAACAATGGCAACAATGGCAACAACACGCCACCAAGATCTCCTCCAAGGCCAACTTTTTCTATGCCTTCTTCACCACCTAGACCTCCTCCCTCTCAACATGAGGCAGAGGCTAATGATGAGATTTCTAGTGAGGATCTTATGAGATGTGAACAAGATGTGGATTTCCAACGAATGATGCATAAGCTTTTAGAGCGTAATGGTGATCAATATTTTCAATATATGACTTTTAGAGGATACAAGCTTCCTCTCGGGTATGATGTCAGAAAAATTGTCCAACAAAGAGTACCAACTGAATTGGAAGTCCTTCAAGAAGAATTACGTCGGACAAATCAACGCCTTACCCAAATGGCATTAGAAAGAGAGCCTCCAAAGGTCTCTTTTGTAGACTCAATTTGTGCTCTTCCTTTTGATAAAGATCTATACATGGTCCTGTTTCCTAAGGATATTGAGGTTCCTAAATATGACAAGTATGATGGAAATGGTGACCCTCATGACCATGTGCGTCATTTTTATGCTCTTAGTATGGACTTTCTTCATGAAGACACATATCTCCTACGCTTATTCCCTCGAAGCTTAAGAGGCCAAGCTTTGGAATGGTTTGCGAAATTGACACCACCTCTTAAGACTTTTGATGAGTTGGCTCAGCGATTTACCCAACAGTACTCTTACAACATCCAACAACCTGTCACTGTGATAGATCTCGGTAATCTAAGACAACATCAAGGTGAGCCATTTGCAACTTACTTACAACGTTGGAGGTCATTGTATTCTCGATATCCTCGTCAGCTACCTGAAAGAGAAAAGATTGACATTTTCGTCAACACACTTGTGCCTGAGCTATTTTATGATCTAAGGAAGCAACTGTTCTCCTCCTTCCATGACATGGTTGAAAGTGCATATCGGATTGAGGATGTAGCTATAAGAAAAGGGGATATTGTTATTAATAAAGATGTTAAAGGCAATGGAAAAGACAAGAACAAACCTTGGAATAAGAACAAGTATGTTGTTAATGATGGGGTTGTTGATGCTCCTAAAGTTAAAGAGCCTGCTTTCAATCTTTCCAATGCTATCTATGCAGCAAAACAACAAGAAGCTGCCAACGCTCATAGTGCTCCTAAACCTCAATATGTAGATAAGCCTAAGAAGTCATTTTGAAAGCGAGTCTATACCAAGTTGGCAGAACCTTACGATGTGATCCTTAAGACTTTGGTTGACAATGGATATCTTACACTTCCTGATAAACCTGGTAACTGGGATCCGATAAATAAGCCTGATTGGTGGAGAGAGGATCATTACTGCCATTATCATAGAAACAAGGGACATCCAACAGACAATTGTTTTAGGCTTAAGGATGATATTCAGGATCTTATTGAGAATGGCACAATCTCCACTGATGGCTTAACTAGAAATTCTGATCACACAGCTTTCAAAGATCCTCTACCTAAGCATGATAAGGGGGAAACCTCTCAAGCACATAAGAAGAATCATGATGCTAAGATCAATTACACGTATCCTTCTAATACACCTGTGATCAACATGGTAGAGCCTGTTGAGAGTATTCTTATGATGAGATCTCAAGATGATAATAAAGCCAATCATGGTAAGCCAAAGTTAGTCTTGCAAACACGTGGTAGTTCATCTTCCCGAAGTGAGACACTGAATGCTGTTACTAGGGGGCAAGCCAAGATTGTCCTTAAAACTGCGTAAGATCCCAAGAAACCTTTGCCTTCCAAACAAGTGGCTCCTTCAGCCACCCCTAGCTATGATCTTGTCCAACATCTACAAAAGACACCAGCACAGATATCTATCCTTGAGTTGCTTCGGTTATCCCCTTCGCATAGAGAGATTCTTGATAAAGCTCTACGTACAACATGTGTTCCCAATGACATTGATCCAGATCAATTTCAGGCTATGGTCAACCACATTTCATCTCTGCTATCTCTCTCCTTTTCTGCAGAAGATGACATATCTATTGCTCACCCACATAATCTAGCTTTACACATTGAAGTTCTAGTCTACAATACCCGAGTCCGCCGAGTCCTGATAGACAATGGTGCAGGGTTAAATATTGTTTCTTTCAATGTCATACAACAATTGGGTTTGTCAGAATTCACTGTGGATTCCAAGAAGAAGATTACTATAAAAGCTTATGATGAAGTGGAAAGATCTTCCAAAGGTCTTGTCACACTACCTGTTCGAGTGGGCCCTGTCATGAAAGATATTAGCTTCCAAGTATTGGACATCCCACTCACATATAACATTATTTTGGGTCATCCTTGGATCCATGACATGCAGGCTATTCCTTCCACTTATCATCAGTGTGTCAAATTTCCATACAATGGCACTGAAGTTGTGATTCTTGGAGACCATACTATTGCTATCAATGCTCTTGCTGCTACTGAAAAATTTGTTCCTCACAATGAACCTACTGATGATCCTAGTACGTCTCTAGTTGCTGCTGAGAAATCATTTAAGATGATGAGCCTTGGTATGGGTGAATATACACTGGGTTCCTTTGCTTCTATACCTGTTTCTCCTAGGTCATATGGGAGACTTTCTGATCAGATGCAGCCTTCCACTTCTGCTATGGTGATCTTTGATACTTTTGTTCCTTCATCCGTTCCTTTAGAAGCAGAAAGAGAAGAACAAGCTATTCAAGAGTGGATCTATAGAGAGGATTCTAGAAATACTCCCATGCTTAGTAATTCAGACACAAATATAGATGAGTCACCGCTACACACTATGGCTCAAATGGGAGATGATCTTCCTTCTACTTCACTCCTTTGGGGAGAAGAATGTATATCTACTGATGATATGGCTAAGGCCTCTATGTCTAGAACCTATGTGCCTAAAGAATCATTGCACTATGATAGACAACGTCGCAACATTGCACGACTGCTACAAAGAGGTGATCTCTCACATCATGACATGAGTATCTCTACTTCTCGGCATCTTAAGCCTCTTCCAGAAGATCCTCCCATGATAGATATGGATGTTGATGTGGTTCATACCTCTTGTAACCCACCTGACATAGTTGATGAGTCTCGTGTAGGGTCTGATGAGTTTGTTCCCCATATTGCCTTAGTAGACTATGTTGGTCCTTCTATGACAAGTCTAGATCTAGCTACTTTTGGAGCCTACCCTATAGGCTCAACCTCTCTTGTTACCAGAGATGACATCCCTCGCATAAATTCTATTGAACCAGTCACTCCATTTCATCTTGCATCAACACCTGTTACTTCTTCCACCAATGAACTAGCCACAAAAAAGATTGAATCAGCAATCAAGCATCACAGTCATCAAGTCAAAAGAAAAGAGCAATGGTCAGATGGCGAAATCCACATTGTGGCGGTATCCGAACCTAAGAAAGGTAAAGATAAAAATTTTCTCAAAAATAATGACTCCAAAATAAAAGATGAGAAGTTGATTCTCTACAAACAAATGGTGCATTACTTCAAGCATGATCTCATATCTGTTATACTTCAGCCCATTCCTAGAGCTGAGAACAAAGTTGCTAATGCCTTGGTTGCTTCGACATCCATCTTACAAATGAAAAAGCATAAATTTCACTTCAAGTTCCTGGTGGATGAATTACGCTATCCTGCTCACAAATCTTACAATCCTACCATCTTTTCATATCTTCCACCTCATATTCTCCCTGAAAATCCACCATGCCATTCTTTCCGCCATCCCTTACACTTTTCCTTTGTCTCTGGTGGCTTGTATAGGAAGGGTCTAGATGGAACTCTCCTTAGGTGTCTAGAAATAGAGGAGTCAGAAAAAGTACTAGCTGAAATCCACGATGGCATATGTGGATCACATTCTAATGATCCTCCACTAACTCAGACATTGCTTAGGGCTGGTTATTATTGGTCAAACTGGTTGAGACCTCCTATCATCACAGCTGTAGCATTTGGGCCTGGGGCCTATCAGTTCTCTACATCAAAGGAAGCAGATCTTTAATGCCCGTTCCTATCTGGGGCATTCCTTGTATATACTTTATGATCCTGAAAAAATTACAAAAAAAAATCATATATGATGCTGAAAAAAACCTAAAAAGCATATAAAGTACTGAAAAAATGAGCATCCTAGTGAAAACCTAGCAATAGGCACTTTGATGTCTCACCAAAAAAAAATAAAAAAATTCAAAAAATTCAAAAAAAAATAGAAAAAGTGCCTTGGTGAAAACCTAGAAACAGGCGCCTTGGTAGCAAAAATACAAAAAAATTATAAAAAAGTCCTGAAAAAATCTATCAAGTGGTGAAAACCTGGAAACAGGCACTGCTTGAGACCCTCTGCACCTATGTCTATCAGTCTTGCGTGGCGCTCTTTCGCTCCACTTCTCGCTTTGCCTCTCCTAGCCTGGAATTGATTCTTGTCTTAGTCTAGGGGGCACATGTTGCTTTAAGCTTATCTTGGGTCTCTTTGTGCGTCTGGGTTTCTTGGGCAACTTGGTTCCAATGGTGTTTTTCAACACCACCCCAATGATGTTTTTCAACACTACCCTTGTGTCGAGTGTTTCTCAACACTTATCAGATGTCCTACCTGCAGTCTAGTATGATGCGATATTTCTCATTTGCAGATGCAATACTCAAAGTTTGACTCTATGACCTACACACACGCACTTGACTTGCTGAGATTTGTTTGAATTTATTTCTTTGCATGTTGTCTATGATGATTTCTTTACTGAGTGGTCTCTCCCTGAGAAGTTTTCGATGATGCATAACTAGAAGACTGAAGGTATGAGAACATGTTTTATTGCTTTTTCTTCTTGTGGGTATATTTTGTTGATCCTAAAAATGGTCATCTAGACTATTAGCCCCTTTTGCTAAATCATCAATTGCTTATTCTTGATCAAATCCTAGTTCTATCATTTATTCGATTATTTTCTATGGGCTAACCATTTTATCCTAAGTCTTTATTTATTTAAAAGGAATATTTCCTCCCCTTTTAAATAAATAAAAGCCCTCACTTTTCCTCTTATCCTAAGTTGCACAAATAAAGCATTATTCTTATTTTATAAAAAGAGAAAAGCACTTTTGTCTCATATGAACACAAAAGTCAACTCTTATTTTCCTATTGGAGGATACTTGTGCACATGGATTGCTCCTCTTTTAAGCTCCACCGTTGATTAAATCTTTTGCCTCTTAATCTCCATGGTCCATTCCTTCTCATTTCCTATAAAATGAGAGCTCTCTTCCTCATTTGCACACACAATTTTTATGTTATTGTTATGCTACAGGTTTTCTAGGTCATCTTGGAGCTTTTGGAGATATTCTTGCATCTAGGGTTTGAAGATTTGGAGCATTGTTGGCATTCATCTTGGATCTTCATCAACACTCTATCTTCTTGTCTTCATTCTTGCATCATCATGGCTTTCTTTCTTCATAGTTAGATTTCATTTCTTGCATAGTAGCTTCATTTTCATGGCATTCTTAGCTTAGATTTCCTTTATGCTTTAGATTAATTCATCTAGTTTAACTAGGAGGCTTTGTAATACTTGCATCTTTCATTTCCATAGTTTAGCTTGCATTTCCATTCTTAATCTAGCTTGCATTGCATTTCATTCTTGATTCTTGAGGATATTGGCATTCTTGCCCTTATCTTCATTGAATCTCCCATTGCATGGTTTACTAGCAAGGTTATTAGCTAAATAGCTCTAGCTGAGAGCATTCTTAAAACCCTTGCACTCCATGCCTAGGGAGCTATGGATCGATTTGTGAGGGCTCATTCTTGAGTTTCCTTGCATGTAATGATCCATAGAAGTGTGACACATTTATAGCACACAGTCACTGGCATTTATAATGTCATGAAAGTGAACCACCAACTTATAGTCCACACCATTTTTAGTAACAAAAAATTTAACCCTTTTACTCTCCTGTGCAAACTCATAAAGCATGTCTTTTACCGACCATAAAACACATGATGCATTATGGTACACTAGGCAGTCTACAAGTAGTTGTATTTTACAGATTGAGTAAGTAGTCCTTGGGAACATGTCCTTGTCTACAGTGGAAACACTTAGGTTTTCATTCTGAAACAAGAGAAGAACCAAATGGGAAAGCATGCACACTTCTTTTCTTGACCTAGTTCCCTTGCAATGACTGTTAGTGGTATGTTTAAAATTTGAACTGTGAAACTAATCATGATTAAGCTTGTGAAATTTGAACTGTGAAGCTTATTATGTTTGAGGTTTAACTTCTATAGATTGTTTGAAATGATAAAAAATAATATCCTTAAAACATTAGAAACAACAATCAAACATGTAAGAATTCAAACCATGCAAATGGCATAAGTAAATGACATGTAAGATCCCTTCTTGGCACTATTGGCCACCCATACATGATTTTGGTCATAAGTCCTTATCAAGACTTCTAGGACATTTAACTTTTAAATTAAATTGATTGTTACAAATTGCCATTATAGGCTTCAAAAGATCTCAATTAACCATTAAGGATCCTTTTGTCCTTCTATCTATGATTGGATCCATGGTGACCGTAGGTGTCTTCATAGGTGCTCTTGCACAAGTTACAATCCACATACAAAACCAAGTTTATTGACTCAAAATACAATCTAAGAAAGGTGAAATTAATGTATTGAAATTAAGCTTAACGAACTTAGAAAATAATGCACTAAGTTAACTTATTACCTAGTCAAGTGTTCCTATAGGGTCATCTCTTTGCTTCAGGGTCTCCAATAGTGCTTCATGATCAATAGTACTAATAGTCCAAAGTTCTTTTGTCTTTGGTCTTCCTTGACGCTTTGAAAACTTGACATTTGTTGCTATAACAAGGTGTGAATACATGAGAATAGTTTTGTTCTTCTCATAGTCTTCAAATGCGGGAATTCCATTCTTTCTAATCATGTATGTTCACAGCCATGTTCCCACAACAACAACTGAACCAGTAGGATATGTGAACCCATCACCATCTATCATCGATTGTACAAGTTTCTATTTACTTCATACACAACGTGCTAACCAATAATCTGACCTCTCATCATTCCCCTGCAGTGAAACCAATGAAAAAACATCTCATGGCTTCAGAAGATCTAAAAGATGGTCATATAGAACTGAAGTGTCCATGTCATCATTTCTTATAGAGAGTGTCAAAGATAAAGGAGTTAGATACTATGGAACCCATGTATCCACCCACTCACTCGACTCACAATGATCCCAATCATACTGAAAACACATGAGGCAAAAAACAAGCCAACTCTCATGTCCAAATGGTCCATGTACTACTATTGGAGCTTCGGAATGAATGCATTTTTGAAGAGTCTTTCACTGTTTGACAATCCAATCTATCTCCTATAGTTACCTCCTCAACCAACCAAAAGAATATGCACTGTAGAATCAAGAGTCCCCCCATGTGACAATGGTAAAGTACACCAATCAACAATAGAATGAGCATCAAGAAGTACAACACTTGAAATCCTCAATTGCTCCCTAACTAGAGCTCTCTTCACACACGCACCTGCTCCATCATGCTCCCCTTTCCCATGCCCTAACTCAAAAAAACTCCAAATATGAGGTACACCTCTCTCCACATGTATTCTACACAACCAATAAAACATTCTAGCATTCTTAAATTGACCGGTGCAATAATCTGACCAAATGAGATGCCTATCCATAGCAATACCATTTTCCTACAAGAAGTCAAAATAGTTCTGGAAACAATGTTGAACAAAATCATGAGAGTGAGACCTATCGTCGCTCATATAAAAATGGTATTCTTTGATTATCTTTCACTCATCTTTTGTGCTATCAAGGGAATCTCTATATGTGATGTGTACAAAAATAGCAACCTGACTGGAATTGTAATATTGAGCTTGAGTTTCATTTTGGGGCTGCAATGTATAGTTCTCCACAAAGTCTACAATGGATATAATAGTTCCAATGGGGAAAGTGTCCTTACATGTCCTGAATTGTTGATCCAACCATTGAGACATGTGACTATGCCTTGCATACTTGTAAAAAAGATTTGTCTTGAAATTTGAGATAAAATAAGCAACATTGTATTCTTTTGCAATTAACTCACATCTAGAGCCTTCACCTCCACTCTTCAATGTATATTTCATTGTTTCATATACCTTTTTTTGGACGAGTGTCTTTCCAAAATTGTGTTCCAAACCCTCATGAAAACATGTTCTAAACTTGGACAAGCCACCACATTCTGAACACTTGGCATTTAAGCAATCTTTTTTAGAAAATAAACAACCATCATCTCTATGACATAAAGATTGATCTAGCAAGTCTCTTGATGATTTGGGAAGACCACTTGCACCACAATCCTCTAGCATTTCATTAGTATGCAAAGTAGAATGAATGGACCGTAATAATTCATGATGCATTGAAAACTCAACATGATATTTGCAACAACATATATTCTGAATCTTAAGGGGTACACAATAAAATGGCTTCACGAATTCGAAAGAATCTTAAGTTAGCATCCCAAAATTATTGAATTTCATCCTTGACAACATCTGTTAGCTTCTTATCGAAATGTGGAAGTCTCCCACCATAAGCCCATGTATCAATTTGAAGCGGATCATCAAGTCTTTCTCTTCTTGCAAGTGCTCTACCCAAAGTTTTACGGTCTATATTGAAGTCAACACAAGTTTGTCTCATCAAACAAGACTTTCTCAACTGATGACTTACTAAGGAGGTTGTAATAACCCTCTGAGAAACTCTCTTGTTTTTTTCTTTGCTAGTCTTCCCAATGCTATTGAGAGCATTGAAAAGATTCTTCACAACAATGGCA
Source organism: Chamaecyparis obtusa (assembly GCA_027943335.1). Lineage (NCBI taxonomy): Eukaryota > Viridiplantae > Streptophyta > Pinopsida > Cupressales > Cupressaceae > Chamaecyparis > Chamaecyparis obtusa. The sequence continues at coordinate 2,394,018 of BSBK01001219.1, forward strand.
TTTCTCTCCATTTTCTTGTTCACACGAATCTTCAATTTCACAAGCACAGGTCTCATCTTTTGCATCTTTAACAACTGCACAAAAAATTGACATTACTCAACCAATGTCTTGTTTCCAAAAAAATGATCATAAAGTCTTGAAGCCCACAACCTAATGGTTCTATGTGACCTCTTTCCTTCCCAATTATTCATAATGTTCTCCTCAATTTTAGTTAACCATTTAGGTGTTCTTGAAAGCCCCGAATTTGAAGATTGATTATCTTTATTGCAAGGGACTTCATTTGGCATATAATTTGGAGATGTGTAACGTTCATATGGTTCTTGTGCAACATTTTCATTCCCCAAGTCTACATTTTCAATCTCCATCTGTACATTTTCATCTTCATTCCATTCATTGTCATTCCCCAAATCTATGTTTTCATTCCCTAAGTCTACATTTTCATTCTCCATCTCTACATTTTCATCTTCACTCCATACATTGTTATTCACAAAATTAATTTCCATATTATTTTCAAATTCAACATCCTCTTCACTTACAACTACATTTACGGGGTCACCTTGATTAATGTTTAACATTCCTTCTCTCCTTCGGTGATTTTCCCTATCTTTTTCCCTATATGCTTGAATTTCTTCATTCATCACCTTCCTCTTTCGTTTGGCCTTTCGATGACTACTGCTTTCTAGGGTGAGACCACAAGTTGACAAAACAAAAAAATGGGCTCCAAATCACATTTTTTTTCCTGCAACCTGTGAAAAAGTCTAAAATCTCAAGCTTGTCTGGTCTATGGGGACAGGGAATATTTTGGTCAAATATGACCAATCAAAAATAAGGTACTCGATTCCAAATCGGGTACCCAATATTTCCAAGCAGAAGAAAAAAGGGTGGGAGCAAATGAAAAAATTGAACTTTTACATATAAAATGGGGTATATAATATATATATCAGAGGCATAATATACATTATATATATATATATATATATATATATATAATGTATATTATATATATACTAATACATATTATATATACTAATGTATATAATATATATAATACATATTATATATATATATAATGTATTTGATAAGGCGTACTAGGAACCCTTGTAATTTTGGTGGTCTAACTATACTAAATAAGTAGATGTCATCATCTGTCCTAGAAACTAGTACTAGGACCCCTAGGAAGTCCTCTAGGAAGTCGCCATGACCCCTTTTGACATATTTGAACACTCAAGTGTGTTCGAATGCATCGTAGGACCCCTTAGGAAAAACTTGAGTGTTCCAATGTGTCCACAGAGGTCACGGGGACTTCCTAGGGGTCCTAACGCGTGATAAGGCCTATTAGCACCCCTAGGAAGTCCCCATGACCCCTTTTGACACATTTGAACACTCAAGTGTGTCTGAAGGCATTGTACGACCCCTCAGGACACACTTGAGTATTCTAATGTGTCCATAGGGGTCATGGGGAATTCCTAGGGGTCCTAATGCTCGATAATGTTTCCATAGGGGTCATGGGGACTTCCTAGGGGTCCTAACGCCTGATAAGGGTGTTAGGACCCCTAGGAAGTCCCCATGACCCTTGTGGACACATTAGAACACTCAAGTGTGTCCTAAGGGGTCCTACGACCACTTCTGACACACTTGAGCATTCAAATGTTTCAAAAGGGGTCATGAGGACTTCCTAGGGGTCCTAGTACACCTTATCACGTGTTAGGACCCCTACGAAGTCCCCGTGACCCCTATGGACACATTGGAACACTCATGTGTGTCCTAAGGGGTCCTATGATGCCTTCAGAAACACTTGAGCATTAAAATGTGTCAAAAGGGGTCATGGGGACTTCCTAAGGGTCCTAGTAGGCCTTATCGCGTGTTAGGACCCCTAGGAAGTCCTTAAGACCCCTTTTGACACATTGGAATGCTCAAGTGTGTCCTAAGGGGTCCTACGACACCTTCAAACACAATTGAGTATTCAAATGTGTCACAAGGCATCATGGGGACTTCCTAGGGGTCCTAGTATGCCTTATCACATGTTAGGACCTGAAGGAAATCCCTGTGACCCCTATCAACACATTAGAATGCCCAAGTGTGTCATAAGGGATCCTACAGCCCCTTTGAACACACTTGAGCATTCAAATGTGTCAAAATGGTTCATGGGGACTTCCTAGGGGTCGTAATGTGTGATAAGGCCTATTAGGACCCCTAGGAAGTCCTCATGACCCCTTTTGACACAATTAAATGCTCAAGTATGTCTAAAGGCATCGTAGGACCCCTTCGGACACACTTGAGCATTCTAATGTGTCAAAAGGTATCATCAGGACTTTCTAGGGGTCCTAGTACACCTTATCACACGTTAGGATCCCTAAAAAGTCCCTATGACCTCTGTGGACACATTGGAATGCAATAGGACCCCTTATGACACACCTGGGCATTCCAATGTATCCATAGGGGTCGCAGGGACTTCCTAGGGGTCCTAACATGTGATAAGGCATACTAGAACCCCTAGGAAGTCCTCCTGACCCATTTTGACACATTGGAATACTCAAGTGTGTCCAAAGGGGTCCTACAATGCCTTCAGACACACTTGAGCATTCAAATGTGTCAAAAGGGGTCATGAGGACTTCTTAGGAGTCCTAATAGGCCTTATCATGCGTTGGGACCCCTAGGAAGTCCCCATGACTCCTTTTGACACATTTGAATGCTCAAGTGTCTCTGAAGGGCCCGTAGGACCCCTTATGACATGCTTGAGCATTCCAATGTGTCCACAGGGGTCACAAGGAATTCCTAGGGGTCCTAACCAGTTATAAGGCCTATTAGACCCCTAGGAAGTCCCCATGACCTGTCTTGACACATTTGAATGCTCAAGTGTGTCTAAAGGTGTCGTAGTACCCCCTAAGAAACACTTGAGCATTCCAATGTGTCAAAAGCAGTCATGCAAACCTCCTAGGGGACCTAACATGCGATAAGGCCTATTAAGAGCCCTAGGAAGTCCCCATGACCTGTTTTGACACATTTGAATGCTCAAGTGTGTCTGAAGGTGTCTTAGGACACCTTAGGACAACTTGAGCATTTCAATGTGTCAAAAGGGGTCATGGGGATTTCCTATCAGCCCTAACATGTGATAAGGCCTATTAAGACCCCTAGGAAGTCCCCTTGACCCCTTTCGACACATTGGAATGCTCAAGTGTGTCCTAAGGGGTCCTACAATGCCTTCAAACACACTTGAGCATTCAAATGTGTCAAAAGGGGTCATGGGGACTTCCTAGGGGTCCTAATAGGCCTTATCATGTGTTAGGACCCCTAGGAAGTCCCTGTGACCCCTTTTGACACATTGAAATGCTCAAGTCTATCCTAAGTGGTCCTACGATGCATTGGAACACACTTGAGCATTCAAATGTGTCAAAAGGGGTCATGGGGACTTCCTAGGGGTCCTAATAGGCCTTATCATGTGTTCGATGTCCTAGGAAGTCCTTGTGACCCCTGTGGATACATTGGAAAGCTCAAGTGTGTCCTAAGGGGTTCTACGACCACTTCGAGCACACTTGAGCATTCAAATGTGTTGAAAGGGGTCACGTGGACTTCCTAGGTGTCCTAACATGCAATAAGGCCTATTAGGACCCATAGGAAGTCCCCACGACCCCTTTTGACAAATTGGAATGCTCAAGTGTGTCCTAAGGGGTCCTACGATGCCTTCAAACACACTTGAGTATTCAAATGTGTCAAAAGAGGTCATGAGGACTTCCTAGGGGTCCTAATAGGCCTTATCACACGTTAGGACCCCTAGGAAGTGTTCATGCCACCTTTTGACACATTAGAATGCTCAAGTGTGTCCTAAGGGTCCTAAGACGTGTTCAGACACACTTTAGCATTCAAATGTGTCAAAAGGGGTCATGGGGACTTCCTAGGGGTCCTAAGAGGCCTTATTGTGTGTCAGGACCCCTAGAAAGTCCAAGTGACCCCTGTAAACACATTGGAATGCTCAAGTGTGTCCTAAGGGGTCCAATGACCACTTCAAAAACACTTGAGCATTCAAATGTGTCAAAAGGGGTCATGGGGACTTCCTAGGGGTCCTAATAGGCCTTATCACATGTTAGGACTGCTACAAAGTCCCTATGACACCTTTTGACACATTTGAATGCTCAAGTGTGTCCAAAGGGGCTGTAGGACCCCTTATGACACACTTGGGCATTCTAATGTGTCCATAAGGGTCATGGGGACTTCCTAGGGGTCCTAACATGTGATAAGGTATACTAGGACCCCTAGGAAGTCCTCATGACTTCTTTTGACACATTGGAATGCTCAAGTGTGTCCGAAGGGGTCCTACAATGACTTCGGACACACTTGAGCATTCAAATGTGTCAAAAGGGGTCAAAGGGACTTACTAGGGGTCCTAATAGGCCTTATCACACATTAGAACCCCTAGGAAGTCCCCATAACCCCTTTTGACACATTTGAATGCTCAAGTGTGTTCAAAGTGGTTGTAGGACCCCTTAGGACACACTTGAGCATTCCAATGTGTCCACAAGGGTCACGATGACTTCCTAGGGGTCCTAATGCATGATAAGGCCTATTAGGACCTCTAGGAAGTCCCCATGACCCCTTTTGACACATTTGAATGCTCAAGTGTGTCTGAAGTGGTCGTAAAACCCATTACAACACACTTGAGCATTCCAATGTGTCCACAAGGGTCACGGAGACTTCCTAGGGGTCCTAACGCAAGATAAGGCCTATTAGGACCCCTAAGAAGTCCTCATGACCCATTTTGACACATTTGAATGCTCAAGTGTGTCCGAAGTGGCCATAGGACCCCTTAGGACACACTTGAGCATTCCAATGTGTCCGTAGGGGTCATGGGGACTTCCTAGGGGTCCTAACGCGTGATAAGGCCTATTAGGACCCCTAGGAAGTCCCCATGACCCATTTTGACACACTTGAATACTCAAGTGTGTCTGAAGGTGTCGTAGGACCCCTTAGGACACACCTGAGCATTCCAATCTATCAAAAGGGGTCATGGGGACTTTCTAGGGGTCCTAATGCGTGATAAGGCCTATTAGGATCCCTAGGAAGTCCCCATGACCCCTTTTCACACATTTGAATGCTTAAATGTGTCCGAAGGGGCCGTAGGACCTCTTATGACACACTTGAGTGTTTGAATGTGTCCATAGGGATCACAAGGACTTCCTAGGCATCATAACATGTGATAAGGCCTATAAGGACCCCTTGGAATTCCTCATGACCCCTTTTGACACATTTTAATGCTCAAGTGTGTTCGAAGTGGTCATGAACCCCTTAGGACACACTTGAACATTCCAATATGTCCACAAGGTTCACAGGGACTTCCTAGGGGTCCTACCACACAACAAGGCCTATTAGGACCCCTAGGAAGTCCCCATGACCCCTTTTGACACATTTGATTGCTCAAGTGTGTTTGAAGTGGTCATAGGACCCCTTAGGACACACTTAAGCATTCCAATGTGTCCATAGGGGTCACGAGGACTTCCAAGGGGTTCTAACATGTGATAAGGACTATTAGGACCCTTAGGAAGTCCACATGACCCCTTGTGTCCACAAGGGTCATGAGGACTTCCTACACAAGGGGTCACAAAGACTTCCTATGGGGTCCTAACATGCAATAAGGCCTATTAGGACCCCTAGGAAGTTGCCATGACCACTTTTGACATATTTGAATGCTCAAGTGTTTTTGAAGTGGTTGTAGGACCCCTTAGGACACACTTGAGCATTCCAATGTGTCTACTGGGGTCACGAGGACTTACTAGCGGTCCTAACACATGATAAAGCATATTAAGACACCTAGGATGTCCCCTTAAGACACACTTGAGCATTCTAGTGTGTCCACAGGGGTCACAGGCACTTCCTAGGGGTCCTAACGCACGATAAGGCCTATTAGGACCCCCAAGAAGTCCCCATGACCCCTTTTGACACATTGAATGCTCAAGTGTGTCCGAAGGCATCGTAGGACCCTTTAGGACACACTTGGGCATTCCAATGTGTCAAAAGGGGTGATGAGGACTTCCTAGAGGTCCTAATGTGTGATAATACCTATTAGGACCCCTAGGAAGTCCCCATGATCCCTTTTGAGACATTTGAATGCTCAATTGTGTCCAAAGGGGCCGTAGGACCCCTTATGCCACACTTGAGCATTCCAATGTGTCCATAGGGGTCACAAGGACTTCTTAGGGGTCATAACATGCGATAAGGCCTTTTAGGACCCCTAGGAAGTCCTCATGACCCCTTTTGACACATTTGAATGCTCAAGTGTGTCCGAAGTGATCGTCGAACCCCTTAGGACACACTTGAGCATTCCAATGTGTCCACAGGGGTCACAGGGACTTCCTAGGGGTCCTAACGCATGATAAGGCCTATTAGGACCCCTAGGAAGTCCCTATGACCCCTTTTGACACATTTGAATGCTCAAGTGTGTCTGAAGCGGCTGTAGGATCCCTTATGACACACTTGAACATTCCAATGTGTCCACAAGGGCCATGAAGACTTCCTAGGGGTCCTAACATGTGATAAGGCCTATTAAGACACCTACGAAGTCCCCAAGACCCCTTTTCACACATTGGAATGCTCAAGTGTGTCTAAAGTGCTTATAAGACCACTTAGGACACACTTGAGCATTCCAATGTGCCGACAGGGGTCACTGGGACTTCCTAGGGGTCCTAATGCATGATAAGGCCTATTAGGACCCCTAGGAAGTCCTTGTGACCACTTTTGACACATTTGAATGCTCAAGTGTGTCTGAAGTAGTTGTAGGACCCCTTAGGACACACTTGATCATTCCAATGTGTCCATAGGGGTCACGGGGACTTCCTAAGGGTTCTAACATGGGATAAGGCCTATTAGGACCCCTAAGAAGTCTCCATGACCCCTTTTGACATATTTTTATGCTCAAGTGTGTTCGAAGTGGTCATAGGACCTCTTAGGACACACTTGAGCATTCTCATGTTTCCATAGGGGTCATGGAGACCCCTAGGAAGGCCACTAGGAAGTCCTCATGACTACTTTTGACACATTTGAATGCTCAAGTGTGTTCGAAGTGGTCGTAGGACCCCTTAGGACACACTTGAGAGTTCCAATGTGTCGACAGGGGTCACATGCACTTCCTAAGGGTCCTAACATGCGATAAGGCTTATTAGGACCCCTAGGAAGTCCCCATGACCCCTTTCAACACATTTGAAATCTCAAGTGTCTCCAAAGTGGTCGTAGGACCCCTTAGGACACACTTGAGCATTCCAATGTGTCTACACGGGTCACAGGGAGTTCCTAGGGGTTCTAACACATGATAAGGCCTATTAGGACCTGTAGGATGTCCCCATGACCCCTTTTGACACATTTGAATGCTCAAGTGTGTTTGAAGTGCTCGTAGGACCCCTTAGGACACACTTGAGCATTTCAATGTGCCAACAGGGGTCACACGGACTTCCTATGGGTCCTAATGTGTGATAAGGCCTATGAGGACCGCTAGGAAGTCCCCATGACCCCTTTTGACACATTTGGATGCTCAAGTGTGTTCGAAGGCATCATATGACCCCTTAGGACACACTTGAGCATTCCAATGTGTCAAAAGGGGTCACGAGGACTTCCTAGGGGTCCTAACGAATGATAAGGCCTATTAGGACCCCTAGGAAGTCCCCATGACCCCTTTTGACACATTTGAATGCTCAAGTGTGTCTGAAAGGACCATAGGACCCCTTATGACACACTTGAGTGTTCCAATGTGTCCATAGGGGTCACAGGGACTTCCTAAGGGTCCTAACGCGCGATAAGGCCTATTAAGACCCATAGGAAGTCCCCATGACCCCTTTTGACATATTTGAATGCTCAAGTGTGTTTGAAGGGGCTGTAGGACCCATTATGACACACTTGATAGTTCCAATGTGTCCATAGGGGTCACAGGGACTTGCTAGGGGTCCTAACATGTGATAAGGCCTATTGGGACCCATAGGAAGTCCCCATGACCTCTTTTGACACATTTGAATACTCAAGTATGTTTGAAGTGGTCATAGGACCCCTTACAACACACTTGAGCATTCCAATGTGTCCAGAGGGGTCACGGGGACTTCTTAGGGGTCCTAACGCATGATAAGGCCTATTAGGACTCCTAGGAAGTCCCCATAACCCCTTTTGACACATTTGAATGCTCAAGTGTTTCCAAAGTTGTCATAGGACCCCTTAGGACACATTTGAGCATTCCAATGTGGCCACAGGGGTTACGGGGACTTCTTAGGGGTCCTAACGTGCGATAAGGCCTATTAGGACCCCTAGGAAGTCCCCATTGTACACACTAAGATGTGCACTTCTCTAAGTCTTTTCTTCCAAAGGAATCCATGAATGGGAGACCTTGGAAATCAACCTAGAGCTCCCTAGGCATGGAGTGCAAGGAAATTAAGTGTGCTCTTAGCTAGAGCTATTTAAGCCTATGACCTTGCTAGTAAACCATGGAATGGGAGATCCCAAAGAAGACAAGGGCAAGAATATCAATATCCTCAAGAAATCCAAATGGAATGCAATGCAACTACACTAAGAATGAAGATGCAAACTAAGCTATGGAAATGAAAGAACAATGGAACTAAGCTATGAAAAGAAAGAGCAAGTGTTACAAATCCTTCCTATTTAGACTATGTGAGTTAATCTATGGCATAATAGAGACTAAGCTAATAAAGCATAAACATGAAGCTAAGCTAGGAATGTAAGAATGAAACTAAGATGGAATGTAAATGCTAAGAATGCTCCAAATCTCCAAAGCTCCAAAATCACCTAGAAAACCTACAACATAACATTACTATTCAAAACATGGATGCAAGAATGAGAAGAGAGCTCTCCTTTTATAAGAAATGAGAAAGAAATGACCATGGATATTAAGAGGAAAAAGATTTAATCAATGGTGGATCATCAAAGAGGAGCAATCCATGTGCGGAAGTATCCTCCAATGAGAAAATAAGAGTTGACTTTTGTGTCCATATGAGACAAAAAGTGTTTTTTCCCTTTTTATAAAATAGGAATAATGCTTTATTTGTGCAACTTGGGATAAGAGGAAAAGTGGGAGGCTTTTTATTTATTAAAAGGGGAGGAAAATCCTTTTAAATAAATAAAGACTTTAGGATAAGATGGTTAACCCATAGAAAATAATCGAATAAATGATAGAATTAGGATTTGATCAAGAATAAGCAATTGATGATTTTAGCAAAAGGGGCTAATAGTCTAGGTGACCATTTTTGGGTGATTACATTTTCCCCTCTTTGACTAATGTGTGATCGATTTGGGAACACATTACATCAAATAATAGATCAGCCAAGAAGGCAATAGAGATCTGACTCCAAAGAATGAAATGCAGAGAGATAGAAAATCCTACATGGTCAGCCTGGTAGCAATAGTACTAAACACTTAGGGAAGAGATGGACAGTATCAGAACTTGAGATGAGAACTAACATGTCAAGCACAAAGATAGATTGATCAGAGAAAATGGAATAGTCAAGCATATGATCTGGAGAATAGCCAATAGGATATGATGTGTCTACCCCCTCAGGATCGAAAGTGAAATCAGGTAGAGGGAATGCAGAAGCAAGAGCAACATGATCAAATCACTAGAAATCATAATCAAAGATGAAAGATGAGAGAATAACCATCAAGAAGTGGAGATATGCCCCAGTCAGGACCTCAGAGAGGGATGCATGAAATGAATGAAAGATTAGAAGGGTGAGAGAGATGGAGATGAAGAAGGAAAGGATGCCCCAGCGAAGATCAAAGGATCTGGCCTCAAAAGGTCAGCCAACTGCGCAGAAGAAGGAGAGATGTGATTTGGATGATCAAGGTGAACTCAGATTTTAGTTTTGATCCTGAAATGAAGAGAAAATGATGTGATATAAAAAAAAGAAGCGAAAGACATGATCGGGAAGAAGCGAAAGGTGAGCGTAGTTTGACTAATAAGTCCATGAAAGATGAAAGGAGAGCTCTCTCTATATGCAAGATGCAAAAATAACTATCATGAACTTAAGAATGCAAGGTACTATGAAAAGTGGTTTACTTGCAAGGTTACAAAGTTGTTAGACTCTAATCATCATCATCGAGTGTTGTTGGTAGCATCAAAAGATCATAAAATACACACTAGTATAACTATGTGAATCTGAATATGATCTATATCAGATAGGAATGTGGGAATCCCACCTAGGCACCAAAGACATGTAAGTCAAGATGACTAGTGTAGTGAGATTTCTTAAGTTTAATATGGAAAGATTATAATCGCATCGAGACACAAGGAAAGTCAAGATGGCTATAAGTATTCACTCATGAAAAATAGTCAAGCATAATACCTTGTAAGTCCTAATGTCAAGTGGGACAAGCATAAATGCTAATGATAGTTAGGACCAACAAAATATACCCACAAGAAGAGAAAGAAATAAAACATGTCCTCATGCCTCCAGTCTTCTAGCTATGCATCATCAAAAACTATTAGGGGGAGAACACTCAGCAAAGAAAGCATCATAGACAACACACAAAGAAAGAAAGTCAAACAAGTCTCAGCAAGTCAAGTGTTTTAAGTGCTTGTGTGTAGGTCATAGAGTCAATCTTTGAGTATCACCTCTGCCGGTGGAAATATCGCATCATTTTGGACTATGGGTAGGATATCTGATAAGTGTTGAGAAACACTAGATGCTAGGGGAGTGTTGAAAAACACAGTTGGGTAAGTGTGACTATTTCTTGGGATTTTGAATTTTTTGATTTTTTGGTATTTTTGAAATATATAATTTTTTTGGAGATATATCAAAGCGCCTATTGCTAGGTTTCCACTAAGATGATCATTTTTTCAGGATATTTTCTAATTTTTAGAATTTTTAACAATATATCATTTTTTTGGGTTTTTTTCAGGATCAATAAATATGTACAAAGGATGCCCCTAGACAGAACATGCATCAAACTCCCAAGCAAGATCAGATTGTGTAGTCCCAATGTCTAGCAAGATGGAGGACAAGAAGGATTAGCAAGCTGGTGGAAGAGATGAAAGACAAGAGAATGAAGGAGAATGAAGGGAAGAAATCCTCAAAGGTAAACTCCTCAAGAGTACCTAAGCTAGGGAAAAATTATCATGTAAAGCACATTTGGACAAGCAATGAAAGGGAAGCATAGGATAAGTCACAAAAGCGTAATGAAAAAGAAAGAAAAGATGCAGTCCAAAGGAGTAGACATGTCAAGAGGCTTCATAGCATCATTTTTTACTCTTTTTTATTAGATCAAGACCAAAGGGGAAAAGGATAGCGAAAGGATAGAATGGATAGAGGAAAATAAATATGAAGGCTAAACATGAATGGAATGAAAGAAAGATCATCATAAGATAGCTCACAAGATGGCCAAATGTTCGTGTATAGATCAACATTGTCAAGATCAATGAGAGAAGACAGAATGGATGAAATATGTAGAAGAACTACGCATGATGCTTGATTGCCAGGTTTTCATCATGGTACTTATCCAAGGTGCCACAAGGGAGTGGTTTTCACCATAGGATGAATTTATTTCTCTTTACTTTTGCTACCAAGGCTCCTGTTTCCAGGTTTCCACCAAGGCACATTTTCAATTTTTTCATTTTTTTTTGTTTCTATTTTTTTGAATTTTTTCCATTTTGGAAGAAGGCAAGCTTTTTAGATAATGCTCCTTGAAAGGATAAACCATGATATGTCAAGGATTCAAAATGACATGCTCAAAGATGCTGATAGGAAAAGGAAGATGGAAAAAAAATGGAGAATAAGGTTTTATGTAAAGCGAGTGAGGTTGGAAGATAGGAGGAATAGGCAAATGAGGAAAAAGGATAGAAGGTAGAAGGATAATGAATGGAAGGATTTTGAAAGGGTAGATGGAAAGGAAGGCAAGATCAATATCAACACACACCTTGAAGGGTGGCGAGAGGATGGAGGAAATGTGAATGAAGGAACATGAGAAGGAATATGGTGAATGTTTAGCAGAGGTTGCAGTTCAGGCGCATGGAATGGAAGAATGTTTTTGGAAGAAGATGAGGTAGAAGCCTTTGGAAGCTTGAATGTCAACTTCACTTTTTGTTCAATATTAGAATTTTTTAAGAGAGACTTTGGAATCCATATAACCGTAGGCTTTTCATTTCTTTTTGATGATTTAGACAGAATATTTTCAATGATGGATTTTGGAACCTGTTAGTCCCAGTTTCTGTCTTGATCCTTGGTTTTTCTTAAGCAAATGCGTGTCCTCAGAATTATCTCTATGTCAAAATATGCCTCTCACAGAGTTCCCTTTGATCTTTGTAATTAGTTCATTCATTGCTTTTGTCTTCTTGGTCACTTAACGTTTCAGACTTAGAATGGTCTTGAACACCCCTGAACACCAGCGAACAGTGTAGAACTGAGTTCCCTTAGGTTCAAAGATGTTCACATTTTTTTTAACATTTTGATTAAGTTTGCACTTTTTCAGGTGATCGGTTGTTTTCTTTGAGAACACCATAAAGGGGATAAAACATAAGGCAATTTGAATCGTAAGAAGTTTCAACTTAATGATTTCGGGTTTGGAATTTTGCCTAAAGTTTGCCGATAGTAAAAAGTCTTGAACAACAAAGAACGGTTGAGAACTCCAGAGAACTTGGTTCATGTATGTTCAAGAGAGTTTAGTGACGTCAGCCAGAGCATGAGTTTCTAAAGCCAGCGGTGTGTTGGGACCCACAACAGAGGGAATTAAATGCTAGCACGTAACGGACTTAATGAAGTACCTCCTTGGTTTGCGCAACCATAATTAGAAGTGATGGCCTCGGGACTTGTTTGAATAATGATTACGGTCTCTTGATTTAAATGTCAAATCAAATCCATGGCATTAATGGCAAGGATTTGTAATAAATTTAGGTACCCTAAAGGTATACTTAAGCTTAATTCTATGTTCATCTTATTACAAAAGCGTGAGTTTTCTTCAAGAGCTGGTGCACAGAGGTAGTCTTAGCAAAGCTTTGTACTCAGGGGTGTCTGCAATTTAGAGGTGAGTTGGCTATGGTCCTTGTTCTTTTTATAAAGATTTATGATCAGTTGTGAAGGGTTCGGGGTTATTTACAATGAAAATGAAGTCAGTTTTTCATTTGTTTGGAAATTCTTCCAGTCTAGTGTGTGATGGTCCTACAATTATAGACACTGATTTAGAAGGGTATGACATTGAAAACCTGCATTCCCGGCTCTTGAATTCTTTAGATGACACACCAGCTCTAGAAATTCTACATAGTGATTTATGTTCTGCAGCCACATTTCCTCCCGCTATTGCCTGTCCTGAGCTCATTTTTAAGTGTATTCAATGTTACGATGCGAGGACTGAATCTATAAAGAAGAAAGATGGCTCCATTCTGATATCCATTAAGAGGGATTTAGTTGCTCAAGCTCTACAAATACCAGAAAAGGATTTCTCCACCTTCTCGCCAGCCCAATCTATTATAAAATTTAATGAAAATAGAGATGCAAACCACACCTCTATGGCTAGAAACTGGTTACTGAATCCTCAGAGGGGTGGTTCCCACCTCCCAAAGAAGTTTAATAGGACCCATGTTCATCCATACATCAGTGACCTCATAGTCATGTTACACCAGGTCAGTGGTTCTCAGGTTGCCTTTTTATTTGCCGACTAGATGTACTTTTATGTCTAGATTATCTTGGATGGGACCCAAACTCTTGATTGGGCTGAGTTAATCACAAGCTCTCTAAGGGAATAGCTTAACGCATCCAAGTTAACAGAGAGTGACTTCTTTATGTCCTCGTATCTCATTTACTGTCTTGCATGTAGTAGATCCTGGCTCGGTCTCCCTCATGAACCCTTGGTTGCAAATATGAGTGTGTATGAATTCTATCCCCTTTTGCAGAAAAATAAAGCTATTGAAGATTATAAAAAAGTCCATGATACCTTTCTGGGTAAACTATGTTATTAACTGGTTAGTACACCAGGTAAAAGAATCAGTCCTGAAGCTCAGACTTTGATAACCAAGTATGGGAGCTACTACATTCAATTCCCAAAATTTACCTATATCAGGGTTGGGGGTTTTGAAGATCAACCGTTAAGGCTTCCTAGGTACACCCTTGAATGTTTTGTATTGGCTGAAATTTGCCGGTAGTTATCAACAGTTTTGAAAAGATTTTTACCTGAAGATGAATGGATAAAAGTTTTTCCTATTTCATTAGGAAGACTATCATGTAATACCATGGTGGATGTTGTTAGCATTAGGTGCGGTATCCATCATTTCCGCTTCAAATTTTATGCAGAACGGGTGGGGTTTGACAATAAGAATTATGCTAGTGGAGTCCTGGGCCTTAGGGCACATATGTTTCCCATCCCTCACCTAGAAGATTTCTGGGAGGATTGCAAAGATGAGTCACAGGTAGAAGAAAGAGAACATAGTCGTTTGTGTATTTCGCAGATTCAGTCGATGAGGTTACAGATAAATGTAGAGGGAGTCACTGATGATGGGTTAGATATGTTTGATCCTAATTACAAAAAATCTATTGAGAAAAATGAAGTGATTGTTGACTGGTCTAAAAATGAAGAAGATGACTTTGAGGAGAGAACTTCACATGTGATTCGCTTAACCAATGAGTGGCTACAGAGAAGAAGGAAGAGAAAAGGAGTTAGAGTAGAAAAAGAAGAAGTTGCATTTTCTCCTTTAGATCCTTCTGTTTCTATTTCTAATTCACCTCCACATATTGGAACTGCAGGGGCTTCCAAGAAATCTCGAGTTAGGAACTCAAAGAAGAAGATTGTAACTGATTCTCTCCCAACTATTTTACCACAAAGGGTAACAAGATCTAGAACCAAGTCAAGGAAAAATAAAGATATGGCTCAGACAGAACCTCTGATGGTAAACCTAGATGATGATAAAATGGAAGATATCAGTTTCCATATATCAGAAAATGAACAAATAGGAAAGGACCTCTTCGACTTGGATGATGCTACATTGGAAGTGATATCCACGCCAATGAAGACACCCAAAAAGTCCTTGAATTCTGGAGTTTCACTTCCCTGGCCGTTAACTAATGTAATTAAAAAGTGCAATTTAGTTCCTGCTTCAATTCCTTTTAAAGATATTGTAAGTAAATATGTTCAAAAGACTCCAAAGACAAAAAAGGTTAAGAGCACGGCTCGCATGTTTACTGATGAGAAAACTGGAAAATGGACCACTGAAGACTTTGAGATTACCAAAGTAGAGTTGGGAAACATGGACAGGGCTGGCAAAAATAACTTATTCAAAGAGACTGCACAACAAATGCTGAACTCTTCTTGGCAGGATGGAAAAGAAAAGAAGGAATTGAAAAAAACTATAGTGACTCTGTCACAATTTATTAATACCTTCTGTAGCTTTGATGCCACTCCCTTAGTTCAATCTCCCCAAGTCTTTGACCTAGAATCAGCCGAAAGCAAGAATTTTCTCAACCAAGTTCAAAAGGGATGTGCTCTAGTAGTTTCTGTGGAGGAGTGGATTTTTGAAATCCTTAAGAGCGGTTCTAAATACTTAAAAGAGGTGCATGAGGTTCTACATGATACAAAAGTTTTGATAGGAGAACTATAATCTCAAAGGTAGGTATGGGAGAGGGATGAAGAAAAATGGTTCGCCGCCATGTCAAAGTTTCTTGAAATTGAAAAGTATGGCTATGTAAAGTTCTGCACAGATCAGGGTGTTAAAGCACAAGATGACTCTATCTTCTTTGTTCTCAGGAAAAATATAAGTTGGCATTTGAGCACAGTCAGAAGTAGTATTTCTGAGAATAAGGACAGTAAGCATGAGATCAAGTAGTTACAAAAGGCTATGATCACTAAACTTAAGGTGATAAACTTTGCTCATACATATACAACTGCTATGGGAGAATAGGAATAGAAAATAGCCCTTGCTGTGTTTGAAAACACCATGAAGAAACTTAAGGACAAACTAAATCCTAAACCCTCAGACTTAACTCAGGTTGCCCGAGTTGAATCAATGCTCTATCTCGGTGTGGACCAGTTTCCTTTAACCGTCGAGAAAGTCAGGAAAGTAAAGTGGACCAAAGAAGCTGCAATGTTTAGGATCATGAACTTGAGGGTACTGCACATGCCACACACCAAGGAACTACTGCAGGCACATAAGCAGCTGGAGATGACAAAGTAGACTGTAGCGGAAGGAGAGAATATTGCTGGAGAAGAGGAGCGCACCTCCGAGAAAGATGCAGAGATTGACATTTAATCTTTTCTGTTTCATGTTTTAAAACTCATGGGGCCAGGTGTCCTTTTAACTCTTTAAGCTATTTTAACTGTTTAACCGAGAGGTCGAGTTTTTCGGGAGACCTCTCGGCTTTGCTCAAACTTTAAGTAGCTTAGTTTTTGTAGAAGCAGGGGTTGGAAAATTTTGAAGGTAGACTTAGTATTTTTGCTTTGAAGAAGTTTTCTTTGAAATAGTACTCTAAAATTTTTCGAGTAAGCTGTATAAGGATTTATTTTCTGTTGCATGTTTTGATCTATGTTATGGAAACAACAATCTGATTATATATCTATACTTGTTCTGAATCTTTGCAGTTTGAATTGGATGAACATATATCCTGTGTTTGATTGATATGTTCATTTCTAGTATATAAAATCTTATCCAGCATTCTTGGGGGTTTTTGTTAATTAGTCATTAAATCATTACATTTTAGTTCTAGTAAATTATATGTTTTGGAAATGGGAAATTGTGATTTTCTGTTTGATCAAATCTTTCTCATAAAGTAGTCATTTACATGCTGAACATCTAAAGAATGTTATAGCAGCTTTATAAGCTTTCAGGTCAAAAGCTAAAACCAGAATAGTTGTTAGAAAAGAAAAACTTGAATTGCAAATTCAATTAGGGAGCTGTACCTAAGAAAGAATTCAGAGGGAAGTGGAGAGCATCCAACACTTACCCAATTCTTAGTAAAAATTGCTCTTAAAAAGGGCGATAGAGAAGAATTATCAATAGATAAAATTAAGACTAAATCTGTTTACTAACAGAACCCATACTTGTCTTGTAGTTTTCTTCTTAGATATCTCTTTTGACTTTATGCCTCCATGTCGATTAGAGGAGACATGGTTCTCTTCTCTTTTTGATGGATTCTTGTATTGCTTCTTTTTCTTGTATTGAACATTCAAGTTACTTCCAAAAGACTTGGGACTTGTGGAAGAAGAAAGACGATATGACTGGTTTAGATGGGTGGATGGATGAAAAATATTCAAGGGTATGCATCTATGTTGATCTTGAGGAAAGATAGGAGATGAAGGGACGTAAGGACCCAAGATGGATGATGAATTAGGAGATTTTGGAGAGGAAAGTGAAGGGACATAAGGGCCCAAGATGGAAGGAAGATGTGAAGCCTTTGGTATTGGTGGAGGAAGTCCAAGGATGGATGTGGAAGACTCAAAAGGATAATCAACCAATTCATCAACATTTATATGACAACCAAGGACATCAGCATATTTAGAGTAAGCATTAGGATTTTTGATAGGATCATGAACATCTTGAATAGCAGCAACTTCTTCGATAGGATTGTTCAAAGCTTGCAAAGACTTAGGAAGAGTAGAAAGTGGAAGCGAACATGGAGTGGTAGAACAAGAAGATGGGTGAATTTGATCTTGAGAAGGAACTTTGGATAGCATAAGCATATAATTTTTCTCTTGATTTTCAATAGGCTTAACATTATAAGTAACAACACTATTTTTAATAACCTTAATGGAAGTATCATCTTTGGAAAGTGCAGGTGGAGTAAGGTTATTTTGATTGTCAATAAGCTCGACAGTGTAAGCAGTAGCTTGATCTTGCTTAGGAGAAGACTTAGGACATGGTGGAATGAATGAGGAAGGGCGTAGAGGAACAAAAGGACCATGAAATAGATAAGAGACATCATGAAAAGAATTGAATGACATGGAGGGTTCTTGATCTTGATCTTTTTTTATGTTCTTTTCTTTATTTTTAGAGTCCTCTTGACATGAAGCCACTTCTAAGGATAAGGAAGCATGTTGGAATTGTATGGAAGACTTTGGAAGAGATAGTGAAGGACTAGCTGAAGTAGGCATTATAGCGCATAAAGGCTTAGGCTCTTTAGGTTTAGCATTTGTTGAAAGTATTTTCAACCAAGTGAAGGTTAGCTTGAGTTTCTTTAAGAGGTAGCCCTTGAGGATAACTATAGGGAATCGTATGAAAAGTATTAGGATCTTTGATGGATGAAGGATTTGTGAAAGATTTGGAAGACTCCGAAGCTTTAGGAAGTGTATGGGTTTTGGAGGAAGCATAGAAGGGAAGGGAACCATCATAAGAAAAAGGTTCAACATTGTCATGATCTTGCTTGAGAGTGTAATCTTTATCTTCAGCATGAGAGTTCTTAGAGGAAGGATTCTTATAATATTGACGTTTCATATTAGCACGGTACATTTTATATTCCTCAACAGAAGTGGATGCATCATCTAGGTATTGTTGACAGAAATCATCAAAGTCTTGTTCAAAATCAGAATCATATGGATCACCATCACAATCTATCAAATGTGACGACCCATTTCTAGTAAGCACAAGCACATGATTAGGAGGACTCTTAGGGCCCGTTTGTTCATTTGTTTGCTGGAATTGACCTGGAATTTGAAAACATGAATTTTTGATTTGGTACGGCCAAATTCTCATTTTGGTCCAAAATGAGAATTTGGCCGTACCAAATCACAAATTCTAGGTCAATTCCAGCAAATAAATGGGCCCTTAGGAATAGAGGTATCATAAGGACTATCATATTGCTCATCATGGTATATCTTGATAAGAGAAGTAAGACTCTTGGGAGAAGAGGAACTAGATCGTGAAGAAGAGGAAAGAAAAGACCTAGTGGAGGAAGAAGACTTGGATAATGAAGAATGCGAATAATGTCTAGAAGAGTCATGGTAAGACTTGGAAGATGAGGAATAATGAGAAGACTTAGAAGATGAAAATTTTTTGGAAGAAGGAGGTCGTGACAGGATCATGTTTATGATCCTACAAAGGCATCTGATTCAAGCATCTTTTCTTTTATTCTTGTCTTAAGTTTATCATCCATGCAATATCTAGAAGGATTATTGGAAGAATAATACTCTTCGAATTGAGCAATGAGTTCAAGATCATCTATTCTCAAGAGAGGTTCCATAACAAGACATTTGAAATTCATAGTTCTAGAAGAGGAGGAATCAAGCATGGAAGAAATGAATAGAAGAGATGAAATAGAAGAAGGTAGACTAGATAATAAGAGGAAAAGAATCAAGAAGACATGAAGAATTTAGGAAGAAGAGGGAGATGTTGAAGAAAGAAGACCAAGAGTCATTTTGTGCAACTTGATACCATTTAAGTTCATTTGAATGTTGAGCAACATGTCAGAGCACCTAAGATCTGACCTGGACTGACCAAGGGAGACAGGAAATAGGACACAAATCAGCTTCAAATTGCAGACAACTATGAGGCAGAAAAATAACTCTGTGCGATAGTTCTCAGAGTAATAGGGCGATACAATTTTCCAGTGCAATATTTCACAAGAAGCAGTGCAATATTTTCCATGCAATGCATGTGATATTATCCAGGCAAGCAGTGTGATGGTTGTGCAGCAATGAAGTGTCGCATGATAATTGACCAAATAGTGTGTAAATCTTAGTTTTGAAGGCAATTCGGTCAATGTTTCAGTTTGATGGTTCAATTTTTCAACTCCAAACATAGTACTAGCAGTAATCAGACAAGTTTGCAAATAGTAGGTGATCAAACATGTCATAAAAAAATTGCACAAGGGCAAAAGCAACCTTGCCAAGACAAGCAATTGTGATATCAAAGCGAAAAATCCTATGAATGCTACCGTGATGTTTGATGTTTGAGAATGTTTACGCAGGTAGATCACAATGAGAACACCTCAAGAACTTACTAGCCTAAAAGGACAAAGGCTCAATACTTAACAACTTGGCCCACACTTGATGTCCCATCACCTCACACAAAATGGTTTCCCACAATAGATATTGGCTTTGTCATGGAAGTGTCAATGACACAACCAAAGGAACACAGATGGTGATTAATCTTGGGGTGATTCAGGTTAGTCCTCTAGGATCAATCCTTGCACCAAGATGTTAAGCAGCAAAATAGGGTAGCTTCTATCTATGGTTCTTAGTAAGGGCTTCTATTCGTAATACCCCTCTTGCTCCCCAAAGGGACTCCTTACCTTGTGGCAAGTAACAGACCTTGTGGCCACAAGAGTAGCTTAAGCATTCTTGTTCAACATTTTCCTCATGGTCACAATCCCACAAGTACTCACATCAAGCGAAGACAAGTACTATGTCTACCAAGGTTTTGTGTCCTTGATAGCCTTGAGTTTATAGTGGGTCGGAATAGCTGGCAAAAGGCTTGTCCCCACTTGGGTCGTTCCTCTTGATTGCTCAAAAGTAGGCCCGCTAAAGGATTCTAAAATCTAAACAAAGAGTGGATCAACCTTTGAGTGTGAGGACTTCTGTTTCACCTCAAGGGTGAAGAGCATAATCTCCTAGCTCAAAAATATCTCCCAAACACACCAAGAAAAGATTCAATTACCCTCTTGGTTTCAAAATCTAAAGATGGGTCAAGATTTTCTAGTTCACCACAAGGGTGAAGAGAATACTTCTACCACCCAAAGATTCCTACAACAAGATATTAAGTGCCTATGAAATGAAACAACTAGTATATGTTGCACTTAAAAATGAAAGCAATGAACACAAACACTTGATTGTTTTTATGCGTTGGGCAGTCCTGCAAAAACAATTAGTAGCCCTTTTGCATTTGGAGCTTTGACATGCATTCTTTTAAGCAAATATTTCAAGCAATGAAGGCACCTACAAGCACAACTTGTTAGCCCCACAATGGTTAGCACATCAAAAATCAAATAATCTGCAAGTAAAATAGCTGATCAAATGACAAAATTTAAAAATGAAACCAGCATGGTTGGATCGGGCTCAGAAAGAGCTTTCTAATGATATATCACACTTCAATTTTTGATATCGTATGCGAAAATTTCTTAAAAATGGGTGCCAGTTTTGTGGAGTGCACGAATTCTGAAAACATTGAAATTTAAAAAAAACAAACGAAAAAAAATAGATAACAGAAAACCCAAAACTTGCAAGATAAAAGAGCTAAAAACAACCAATTCCAGGTTTGGGCAACATTTTAGTTGCCAGAAGAATTGTGCGATACTTCTCTGTATACTGGTGCAATATTTTCATTCTAGGCGACAGATCGCACTATGTGTAGGCGATAAACCTCTGTATGTCTATGTGGCAGAATGTCATATAGGCACGCGTTACTTTTACTAGAAAAGTATCGCATGGCTATGTAATAAAGTATCACATGATACTGGAAGACTGTCATACAATAATCCTATCAGAAAAAAAATAGAGAGCCGAAACAACAAGCAAAAATTGATGAAAAAATAGCGGAAATGCATGAAAAGAAGGACAAAACAGAGTTGTTCTACCCCACGGTGGGCGCCAAAAATGTACACACTAAGATGTGCACTTCTCTAACTCTTTTCTTCCAAAAGAATCCATGAATGGGAGACCTTGGAAATTGACCTAGAGCTCCCTAGGCATGGAGTGCAAGGAAATTAAGTGTGCTCTCAGCTAGAGCTATTTAAGCCTATGACCTTGCTAGTAAACCATGCAATGGGAGATTCAAAAGAAGACAAGGGAAAGAATGCCAATATCCTCAAGAAATCCAAATGGAATGTAATGCAACTACACTAAGAATGAAGATGCAAACTAAGCTATGGAAATGAAAGAACAATGGAACTAAGCTATGAAAAGAAAGAGCAAGTGTTACAAATCCTTCCTATTTAGACTATGTGAGTTAATCTATGGCATAAAAGAGACAAAGCTAATAAAGCATAAATATGAAGCTAAGCTAGGAATGTAAGAATGAAACTAAGATGGAATGTAAATGCTAAGAATGCTCCAAATCTCCAAAGCTCCAAAATCACCTAGAAAACCTGCAGCATAACATTACTATTCAAAAGATGGATGCAAGAATGAGAAGAGAGCTCTCCTTTTATAAGAAATGAGAAAGAATGGACCATGGAGATTAAGAGGCAAAAGATTTAATCAAAGGTGGAGCATCAAAGAGGAGCAATCCATGTGCACAAGTATCCTCCAATGAGAAAATAAGAGTTGACTTTTGTGTCCATATGAGACAAAAAGTGTTTTTTCCCTTTTTATAAAATAGGAATAATGCTTTATTTGTGCAACTTGGGATAAGAGGAAAAGTGGGGGGCTTTTTATTTATTAAAAGGGGAGGAAAATCCTTTTAAATAAATAAATACTTTAGGATAAGATTGTTAACCCATAGAAAATAATTGAATAAATGATAGAACTAGGATTTGATCAAGAATAAGCAATTGATGATTTTAGCAAAAGGGGCTAATAGTCTAGGTGACCATTTTTGGGTGATTATACCCATGACCACTTTTGACACATTTGAATGCTCAAGTGTGTCCAACATGGTCGTAGGACCCCTTATGACACACTTGAGCAATCCAATGTGTCAACAGGGGTCACAGGGACTTTCTAGGGGTCCTAACGGGCGATAAGGCCTATTAGGACCCCTAGGAAGTCCCCATGACCCCTTTTGACAGATTTGAATGCTCAAGTGTGTTTGAAGGGGCCGTAGGACCCCTTATGACACACTTGAGCATTGCAATGTGTCCATAGAGATCATGGGGACTTCCTAGGGGTCCTGATGCACAATAAAGCCTATTAGGACCCTTAGGAAGTCCCCATGACCCCTTTTGACACATTTGAAAGCTCAAGTGTGTCTGAAGTGGTCGTAGGACCCCTTAGGACACACTTGAGCATTCCAATGTGTCCACAGGGGTCACATGGACTACCTAGGGGTCCTAACACACAATAAGGCCTATTAGGACCCCTAGGAAGTCACCATTACCTCTTTTGACACATTTGAATGCTCAAGTGTGTTTGAAGTGGTCGTAGGACCCCTTAGGACACACTTGAGCATTCCAATGTGTCCACAGGGGTCACGTGAACTTCCTAGGGGTCCTAACATGTGATAAGGCCTATTAGGACCCCTAGGAAGTTCTCATGACCCCTTTTGATACATTTGAATGCTCAAGTGTGTCTGAAGGCATCGTAGGACCCCTTAGGACACACTTGGGCATTCCAATGTGTCAAAAGGGGTCATGAGGACTTCCTAGGGGTCCTAACGCACGATAAGGGCTATTATGACCCTTAGGAAGTCCCCATGACCCCTTTTGACACATTTGAATGCTCAAGTGTGTCTGAAGGTGTTGTAGGACCCCTTAGGACACACTTGAGCATTCCAATGTGTCAAAAGGGGTCACGGGAACTTCCTAGGGGTCCTAACGCGTGATAAGGCCTATTAGGACCCTTAGGAATTCCCCATGACCCCTTTTGACAATTTTGAATACTCAAGTGTGTCCGAAGTGGTCGTAGGACCCTTTAGGACACACTTGAGCATTCCAATTTACCATAGGGGTCACTAGGACTTCCAAGGGGTCCTAACACATGATAAGGCATACTAGGACCCCTAGGAAGTCCTCATGACCCCTTTTGACACAGTTGAATGCTCAAGTCTATCCAAAGGTGTTGTAGGACCCCTTAGGACACACTTGAGCATTCTAATGTGTCAAAAGGGGTCACGGGTACTTCCTAGGGGTCCTAACATGTGATAAGGCGTACTAGGACCCCTTTGAAGTCATATTATTTTCATGCATTACTTCATTAATGTCTGCTCTGGGAGGAAGATTAGAATTTCTATATTTCCGTAAGCCCTAAAATATTTTCATCATTATCACTCTCTGCCTCTGCTCTCTCAATTTAGTTCTCTCCCTCTCTGTTGCACTCATCTTGGCCATCCTTACCTACTCTTTAACAAAGATTCTCCAAAATTTGCAAAATCCTTACCCGCTGTGAAATCCTGGCCTATGATGTGCAAAATGAGCGAAGCAAGTGAAATGAAAGGGAAGTATGGATCAAATAGTGAAGGTGCATCAAATTGGATCAATATCATAATGTATGCAGAAAATATTGTTATGGACAAAAATAGTTCTATAAATTAATTGGAAAGAGTGGGAAGAGCTTCTTGGACCCATGATAGAAACTATTAAGGAATTGCATGATATATTAATCAATGGTGCAAGGAATATTATTGATGAACATGGGATTGCAGCTACATCTATTCAATATACAGAGGAAGATATAGAAAATCTTCTTAATAGAGAGATTAATGTGAGAGAAAAGGACATTTCAGAAGAAAATGGTTATCTTGGTGCCATCCAAGGTATGCCAATTACTCAGGAGTAAGAGACAAAGTCCACAATTAATGGGAAAGAATGGGAAGAGCTTCTTGGACCCATGATAGAAGTTACAGATAAGGAGGAAGAGCTAGGAAGAGGAAAACAACAAAGGAAAGAAGTAAGATATGCACGTGTGAGCCTATGTCAGATGATGATGATGAGTACTCACCATCTACTAGTAGCTCAAGTAACAAGTGTTGTGGAATTATCCATAGAGCAATGTGAAATGAAGCCTAAAACTAGTTTAGCAGGCAAAGAATTTGGTCATGCACTTCATTCTAGCACCACAAATATTTCTATTAGAAATGCCTATTCATCAATGACCTTGCATTTACAGGACTTGGGAAACCAGGCTACTCATGTTGGGCATTATCCCTCAAATGTAAGTTCATTGTCACCTTTGGCAAGGCAGTCTCACTCCTCATTTTACAACAAAGGGCAGCCATCTATGGTCCAAGGTTTTAATTCAGTTGATAAGTGGAGAGCTTCTCAAGGTACTAATCTCTTTCGTAGAAAAGTTCCTGATTCATCTCAAGGTTCTCGTTTAGGTGACCAACACCTTGGAGGTCCACAAATAGACCCATTGATTTCCCAAATTGGTAAAAGGGTAGATGCAATTTTGGAAAGAGTATCCCAATTGAAGAGAAATTGAAATTCCAGTGAGCATAAAGTTATTGTAGATCCAATGGGTGTATCTCATCCACTAACAAATATAACTACTTCCAGAGACTTGAGTTTAAATGGAGACTGTCTATTCCCAAACATGCCCCAATCGAGCAGATGAACCAGATGTTGCTTGAGTAAAGAAGATAGTGGTTTATTAAAGCATCTGCATTATCCCACTTGCTATCAGTTACTACTTTTTTAGCAGCTTTCCAGTTGCTTCTATGTAGGATTTCTGTAATATATAATGTCCTCATGCAAGATGACAGTTTTTGTAAACATTTTCTATTGTAAAGGGTTAGTGAGCAATATCAAAGAAAAGGTTCTTGCATGTATTATTTAGACACATATCAATTAGGAAACCATTTTTCTCCCATTACATGGTAGAAATGCCTAGATTCACTTTGTGGGTATCAATAGGCAACAAGATGAGGGAATAAATATTTGAGAAGAGGAAGTACAAATATTACTGTCGAAAACCATTTGGAGAGTAATATTCTTCTCCTGATTGTAATAAGAAACTCAAAATGTAGAAAACAAATAGCTGGGGCATTTATTTCCTATGATCTATGTCAATTTCAGTTCAATTCCTATTGATGATATTCTCAATGTGTAAAAATAAATTGATGTGTTATTTTAAAATGGTGTTGGCTGAAATTTATGAACATATGTCAAATATCCATTTTTTCCAGAATTTGAAATAGAACCAGTGGTAATATAATCAAATTTGTGAATTTCACATCCAATCATTGGATGTTAATCAAAAGTACAACACAATAATATTTTTGAACCAATAGACAATCTTAGTCTTACTTCAAACCTACTCCTGTGTATGTGGGTTCTTGGAGGTATCTACTAAGCAATGTGTGGATCTGTAATGTCCCTATCCAGGACCTTACTCACTTTGCTTAAAACTACTAATTAGAATTTGGATTTCTAATGCCTACTGTGATATTATTTAAGTTTGCCTTGCTCCTTATTGATTAATATTGTAATGAATTGGTTATCCTTCCCCTTCTCTCTCTCTCTCTCTCTCTCTCTCTCTCTCTCTCTCTCTCTCTCACATCACCCTCTCTCTCTCTCTATCCTTTTCACCTTCTCACTCTCTCTCTTCCTCTATGGCCACCCATGAATTTTTTAAATGGTTGATTGATTTCCTTTATTTCTTTCAATGGCCATCCATGATTTTTCTGCAATCTTCCAACCTTTCGTACATAGTTGTAAAATACATATTAATATATATTATATATGTATAAAACAATATGTAATATATGATATATATAATGTAACATTTAATATTAATATATATTAAATAATAATATTTAATGTAAAATGTATATTATATAATATTTAATATATAGTTGATATTATATAATATTTAATATATATAATATATAATCTAATATATAATATAATCTAATATAGGATGGAGAAATGGGATGGAGAAAGGGGAGGGAAATGTGAAAAATCAAAATTTTGCCGGCCTTTTTGGGTACCCAATTAGGCTCGGTATTGCTTTGTGCACCAAACCTACATGGTCAACTATTGAAATGTCTCAAAAATGTCTTTTTCCCCTGTTTCTCTAAGTTCCAGACTTTGACCATGTAGCTGATGAATTTTTTTTCACCCGAATTTGATGAAATGAAAAGGGTATCTTAAGGAGATTATTAGCTTTCTATCGATATAATTGCTATCAATTTTTTAATTCGGTAAATAATTATTAGTTATTTTCTAATTGAGTTACCTCTAAAGTGATGATTTATATACTGATTGAAAAATGACTAACTTTCAAAAAGTATAACATTTTTTAAATTTGAAAAATGCATCACATTCTATGCTTCGCCTACTATAAGGAAAAAAAAATTGAATTTTGTAAAGTTTTGAATGAGTTAAGGTGGTCAGACACAATTTCTTTATTCTAAAAATGTTATAGCAAAAAATTTCATAATTAATTTTTTTTTGGAATAAAATTACAAAAAAATATGCGTCACATCCGGGCATGAGTCTACTACTTATATATAAAATCTTATAATAAAATATTATCATTTGATTATGATTAAGGTGGTCAAACATACACCTACTTATTTTTTTCTAGAAATTTTTGTACTACTGCATTGAAATCTATACTTTTCACTAATCATACTAACTTTTTTCCAAAAAAGGCCTAGTAGTTTAGAAACTACATTCAATTTTCTCTAGATTCTATTCTTACAACTTTTTGATATTAGGTTGATAGCTAGTTGAAATTTTCACGTCAAGTTGACTAACCCTGATTTGTTGATTTTTCATTGCCACTTAAGGGCATAGTTTGGCCTCTCATGATCTTGCACATACCCAGCAGAGACAAAGAACCACCAAGGCAAGGACTAGGGGTCCTTCCCAAGTAGAAATAAATCCAACACAGAAGGGTATGGAGCCATCGCTATGATCTATTGGTGGCTGGTCATTGATGGGTAGAAGCACTGTGAGGTTTGACGGATCTGAAGTGACCGATGGTGGAGGCATAAGAGGGTCGCTTCACACATCAAGCTGGGGGTGAGGGCAAGAAGAAATCTATAATGAGCTACTCGGTGACCTACTTTTGGGGAAATAGAAGCTGCAGAGTCTGTTCATGGAGCCATATTGTCTCTTGTAAATAGAGTGCTAGACATCTCTAATCAAAGTAAAAAAAAGAAGTCAAGGAGCAACATTCTTTCAATAAACAATAGAATCTCCCTCTAATCTCATAGTATATAGGGAAGCGAAAAATGAAATGTACCTCAGTCTCAATCTCAAACAATGTGCATAAACTGCAAATGCGATCCTCTCTGTCAATGTGATGATCAATCTGTGCTCACAGGCAATGAGAGTCGACTCTGAAAGATCCCAATGTGATTCAAAGAGCATGCCACCAACGCTGTGATAAATACTTGGGTTGAACAATGATCCCATCATGGATGTGTAAGAAGTGCTCGACATAAAAGGCCATCCTCAGACGTAAGCCCTCACTAGGGTTGGTCTAGGTTGAGATGATGTACTACCTATAGATGTCAAGTCTGACATGCTCATTCAACTCCTGTTTGGAGGGGAGAAGATGAGCTAGAGCATCCAAAGAGAACTAAAAGGGGGGTAAGCGATCAATATCAATCCCGATGGAACCGAAAAGGGAAGTGGCCTAAGCATACCAACAACGAGCTCTAGAGGAGGTGTCAGATCTAGCCAGCTCAACATAAGAGCAATAGAGATCATATTATGTTTTCTTCCCTCATATTCATCTTCAAAACATGAATATCTTAAAAACATTTGTATACACAAAG
The DNA here is from genome assembly GCA_027943335.1 of Chamaecyparis obtusa. NCBI lineage: Eukaryota > Viridiplantae > Streptophyta > Pinopsida > Cupressales > Cupressaceae > Chamaecyparis > Chamaecyparis obtusa. The sequence continues at coordinate 2,422,291 of BSBK01001219.1, forward strand.
AATGGCAAAAGATGAGTGCCAAATTTATTTCACATTTATACACAATAAATATCAAATCTACAAACAAAGTAGGCCAAAGATAGCTTTCAAAGATACACTCATAATTATAGATGAATTCATCCAAATACACACATATACTGACACAAATTTATTATAAGTATTTTTTAATATTGAATGAATTCCAAAGTTCAAATTGAAATGTGTGTGCATGTGCATAGAGTGAATTATATAGTGTTAATTGAGACACACATATACACAATGATACCAAAGATAACTTTTGGACCTGCCTACAGACACAATGAGTGATAATAGTCATTCAAACATTCACATTAAGAGCGAGAGAACACACATGTACATGTGCATTCATTCAATCAAACACACAATAAGAGTGAGCATGCAAGCACAAACATACACCCTACACACACATCATAGAGAAACATTGAGTATCAATAGTCATTTAAACATGCAAATTAAGAGTGAGAGAACACACATGTACATGCGCATTCATTCAAACACACAATAAGAGTGAGCACACAAGCCCACACATACACTCAACACACATACAAATCATAGAGAGTGAACATTATACAAACAATGAACTTCATCAAAGTTTCACATACAAACATAATGAGTGACAACAATCATTCAAACATTCACATTAAGAGCAAGAGAACAAACATGTACATGTGCATTCATTCAATCAAACACACAATAAGAGTGAGCATGCAAGCACAAACATACACCCTACACACACATCGTAGAGAAACATTGAGTGCCAATAGTCATTTAAACATGAAAATTAAGAGCGAGAGAGCACACATGTACATGCGCATTCATTCAAACACACAATAAGAGTGAGCACAGAAACACACACATACACATCATAGAGAGGGAACATCATACAAACATTGAACAAACAATGAACTTCACATCATCAAAATTTCACATACAAACACACAAACGCATGTGTGCATGCATGCACACACAAAGAAAATGACAATCACAGACATATTCAACAAACAATTAGCTTCACATCATCAAAGTTTAGGCACCCACACACATGCACATGTGCACATGCACAAACAAACACACATGGACACATGCATTCATTCTAAAACACAATAAGAGTGAGCCAACAAGTACACACATACACCCAACATGTGCACACACACACATACATAGAGAAAGTGAAAAATACACAAACGTATTAAAGAATGATGAACTTCACATCATCAAAGTTTCAAACATGCACGCCTGCATCTGCATGCATGAACACACATCTACACACACATTCATTCAAAAATACACAATAAAAGTGAGTAAGCAAGTGTGCACATACACCCAAAATGCACATGTGCACGCTTGTGCTTGTGTGTGTGTGTGTGTGTGTGTGTGTGTGTGTGCGCGCGCACACACACACACACACACACAACAAATAATGAGCTTTACATCATCAAAGTTTCACACACACACACACAAAAGTGAACATCAAATATAGCACGCACACACATAAAGTATAATTGAAGTTTGAAAGTATTATACATACACTCCACACAAACCAAATGTCAAAATGTTTTTTATATAAAGGATACAAAAAGTGGTAGTTGAACTACATTCATATAAAAAAAAGGAATGTCAAAATTTTCCCAAGAAAATACACAATGAATGGGTAAGTTACATTTCACACCTTGATCTCCTCACCTACACACATCACACTAAATAAATGAATGTTAAAATTTCATTCAAGTTTGAAGTTTGAAGTATTTTATGCATATGATTCACATAAAATTATAGTTGAAGTAAATATGTTTCACATAAAAGAATGTCAATGTTTTTTTCAAATATACACAATGAATGCCACCATTAACTTTCAAACCCCACTCCCCTTCCTTACACACAACACAATATGAAGTGTATTCAAACAAAGTAAATTTCATTAAAGTTTGAAAATATTTGTGTGCATACACTAAACACAAAATTAAAATTGAAGTACATTCAAACACAAAAAAGTGAATGTCAAGGCTGTTTTAAACATGCAATCAAACATTTTAGAGAAAGTGAACAAAGTATTTTTTTTGCACAGTGAATGTCAAAATATTCTCCTACATATAATCCACACAAAATGACAACTAAACTCCAAAACTATAGTATAGGCAAGAGCTAAATTATCTATTCTCATCCTTTCGACTTTCAACTCAATCTTAAATGAAAAGATTGGGTTGTATTCGATTAACTAAGGGACCAAATAGATGAACAAAATTCATACAAAAAATGAATGCCATAGTTATTTAAAAATATAGTTGCAACACTTAGTAAATGACAACTAACTTTCAGTTACACATGCATGTACTTCACATTAATTGAATAAATAATTAACTTTACAACATGCACATACATAGTCAATGCTAAAGTTCAAAGTTCATTATGGTTACATACATGTGTGCACACACAAACAATGAGCATAAATTTTTATTCACATGCATGCATGCACATAGTGAAGGTCAAAGTCATTTTAGACACACTCCATGACATCTATAATTTGTTCAAAATTTGTTTGTGCTCACATTCCACATAATGAACATCAAATTTCATTGTATACTTAACATAAAATAGTAACTAAACTTCTATCATACATGCAACAAAACAATGCCAATGAACACCAAAGTTCTTTCATACATTCCACACAAAATAACAACCAAACTTTATATACAAACGATAAAGAATGTCAATTCTTTCATTCACATTCTATACAAATTGAACATAGAAGTTGTCTCGTACATGAGCCATACAAAATATTTTTTAATTTCATTTATACACAAAAATTAAAAGGTCATGGTTCCTTCAAGCACACACAATTCATGCTTAGTTCAAACACACAAAGATTAAAAAAAAAAGTGCTATAAAATTGACTTTCAAAGACTCACAATTCAAACACAAAGTTAGTACAAACATGCATTAATTAAACACTTAGTTCATTCACAAGCACAAAATTCACATAAATAGAATTCAAGCATACTTCATTCAGACAATGTTAATTCTTTTTAGCACATTCCACAAATAATTAACATCAAAGTTCATTCATACATTCCAGAAAATATAACAACCAAACTTCGTTTGTACTAAAAAATTGTAAACTCCTTAAGCACAATCCTACACAAATTGAACATCAAAGCTCTTTCATACGTTCCACACAAAATATCTAAAATTTCATTTCTACACACAAAATATCTAAAATTGTCAAGTCTTCCAACAACATCCCTTTCAAAATGTAAATTCAATTATACACACCACAATAATGATGGCTAGAGTACATTTATACACCCAAAGGAAAGAATATCAAACCTTCCAACCACATTTCACATTTCACATAAAAATTCAATTATACAAATCCACATTAATGATAGCTAATTTCATTTATACTCAAAAGGTCAAAGTTTTCTTCAAGCACACACAACCACACACAATAAAAAGATATTTTAGTTCAAACACTTACACAACACAAGGTAAATACAAACATGCACGCACACACACACAAAGTTAATGATAACTGTGTGTGTGTGTGTGTGTGTGTGTGTCTATCTCTGTCTCTGTCTCTGTCTCTCTCTCTCTCACACACACACACAATCAAATCACATGCATGTATGCACGCACACACAATCACGTGCACACACACACAAAATTCACACAAATATAAAGTGAGACAAAATTTAAAGATAGTTTATTCTCACAAAATTAGTACAAACATGCATAAAGTGAACACCCAAATTCAAACATGCTATCAGTACACACCCACATGCACACAATTCACACAAAATATAAAGTGAGCCAAAATTTAAAGATAGTTTATCCACACAAAATTAGTACAAACATGCATGAAGTAAACACCCAAATTCAAGTACAAACATACATTATAATTGAACAATAGAGTTATAAACATGCTAAAACTACAAATGTACCACATATTGAATTCTTTTCAAGCACACCATATTTAAAATCATACAAATAAAATGTATCCTAAAACACAAATAATAATTCAATTTGAAGTTAGTTCATACACATAGAATGAATAACAAGTGCATACACATTGAACACACATAAAATGAATACCAAAAGCAAGCTCAAACAAATGATTAGATGACAAGTTACAAACAATAAGTGCACATAAAATGAGTAGCTAAAGCTTGAGCATGTCAAACAAATAACTAGTGAATGCTACAATGAAACACACTAAGAAAATGCAATTCAAGTGAACTCTAAGAAAACAACCAATGGAAGTTAAATACCAAAGATCAAACGCAAACTTCATGCAAATGATAAATGCAACCAAAAATAATTCAATTTTAAAGTTAGTAAATAATTCACAAACATAGAATTAATAACAATATTTCATGCACATTTCATACAAGTAACAAAGTTAATTCATACACATTTCACACACAAAATGAATGAAAGTTCTAAATGAAATCACTAAAACAACAAGGGATTTCAAAGTTCTAAAAAAATGGTTGGATGAAAGTTCAAACAGTATAAGTGCAAACAATGTGAATAACTAAAGATTAAACACACTAAGTAAATGAAATTCAAGTGCACTTCAAGCATTGCATATAATCAATGGATGTTAAACTTAAAACATACATAAAGTAAATACCAAAGATCAAACACCCACTTCATAAAAATGATAAATGCAACCAAAGAGAATTCATTTTTAAAGTTAGTTTGTAAATAATTCACATACAACAATGAATAATAAAGTTAGTTCATGCACATTTTGTACACATTTCACACAAAATGAATACCAAAAGCTCACTAAAACAATAAAGGGATGTCAAAGTTCTAAAACATGGTTGGATGCCAAGTTCAAAAAATAAGTGCACACAATGTGAATACATAAAGATCAAACACACTTCAAGAAAATATTTAGTGAATGCTAAACTTTAAACTAAAAAATCAAGGAAAAGTCAGAAATAATTAGTGGATGTTAAACTTTAAACCATATAAAGTAAATATCCAAGTTCACATACACTTCATATAAACAATAAATGCAATCAAAGAGAAGTCAATGTCAAAACCCAAACCCAAACTTTTACACAGATAAGTATATCAAAATAGAATAAATATCAAAGTACAAATCCAAGCTCCTCACAAATGATAAAGTGAATGTAAAAATTCTAACAAAAATTTCAATCAAACAATAAATAGATTCGAAAAAACACAATGCTAACTATTACAATATTTACTAAGCTTCATTATGATCCAAGAATATTGTGAAGCTTAATATTTTTAATAGGCTATTTATGTTAAGTCGTTAAATGTGATGGAATATAAAGAACTACGATAAATTTTATGACTTAAAAAATAATACAAAAATTAAAAAAACACCAATAGAAGCAAGGTTTGAGGAATAACCAACTTGCCATCCATCTCACCTTTTTAAAAAGACACAGGGCCTACTAGAATGGTCATGACCAATGGGTATTCCTCACAACAGTCCTAGGAAGGGGTCATCAATTCAACCCCTTCCAAATAAAAAATAATTTAAATTAAACAACAAATCAATTTACATATTACATTATTGAAATAAATCAACTTCAATACATTCTAAAATACAAACATTTTCTAAGTTTTATAAATCATTTTCAATGCAGATTTCTCATTCAACATTCCAAGTATTTCTAGCCAAACAATCAACATCAACCAATAAATTCAGAATCTTGTAAAATATATTAAACAATAAATTCAGAGTGTATTAAACAATAAATTCATGTGAATTTCTCTGCCAATAAAAGATACAATAATTGAACATACTCTTATTAAAATAAAATTATGACAGAAAGATTAGAATTTAATAAAACTACACCAATAATTGCCTAATATTGCAGAATCTTTTAGAAGACCAAAAAGCCTTTTAGAAGTGAAACAAAAAAATCCGACTATAAATCTACCAAATTTTGATATACACAATAGTAATTTAGACAAAGGAGCCTCTAGTATAAACTTAGCAAGACAAGCAAAAATAGATGGCCAACCATTGGTATACTTATCATTTTCTATTCTTTATTCGGTCTAGTATGATAAGATATGTTCTGACTGCCATAAAACTGTACACCCACCTAGATATTTTGAATATTTTTAGAAGTGTTTGGCTTGAACAACATTTTCTGAACTGAACTTTTTGGGGGGCATGAAAGCCCACAGAAAATACAAACTTCAAGTGCACTATAAGCCTATAAGCCAATTTTGCAAACTTCAAGTGAAATTTGATCTCATGCAAAAGCTTATCTTGGATATTCTCTAAACAGAAATAAAAAATTAGTTTTATGCTTTTTCTTTGTTGACCTATAAGGTCAGGTGCCCCTATTCTATTCTAAACTATCATTCATCTCTTGAGGATGTCATTACTAATATAAATATATAGTTTTTTAAAAAGTCAAACATTGCTCAACCGATGGCTAGTAAATGAAATGTTTTATAACCCTAGTCCTTATACATGCATAACCTTGCTTGATATAATCTGTGCCCGATTGAATAATTGAATGGTAAAATCCACCTTAAAGAATCCCACAACATAGTCTGTGGTTTGTTTGTACAAATATCTGCTTTATATTTAGAACAATTGGGTTTAACGTCTAAAGACTACTGGCATCTACTAATGGCTTGCAATCAAACGGCTGCCAGAACTTGGATGTTTTGAACAAATAATTAAATTGGGGTTTTACAGTTCATGGAGAGTAAGACGGTAAAAGCCATCAGGACAGTGTAAAATAGAATCTGAATCTCCAACTGATATACCTACATGGCTGTTGATCCCTCCCTAAGGCTACTTAGGAACCCAAAACTACATGAAGTAGCAAGAGAAAATATGTGTTAAGGCAACATATAAATGTTCTGATAAAGAATGCCGTTATATGTGTGTGTGTGTTTAGGCAACTTAAAAATGTGTGTGTTCTGTTAATGCATGTAAGAGTAGCAACTCATCTCAAGCAATGGTAGGTCTATTTTCTAGTTTATTTTCTTTGTAAGAGCAGCAGCTCTATCTTCTATAATTGCATTTTTATTTGTAAAAGCAATAGTCCTATATTATTTTGTATTGCATTGAGTCTTATCTATTTGTGTAATCTCCTTGTGTGATGGAAAAGCTGATATTTTAAAATCTGAATCAACTTATTTGCGCTGAGTGATCTATGTATCTCTTAAGACCCTTTTTTTGTTTATTAATGGAAAGAGTTGAAGCTCTATGTTGCTCGCTTGAACACCTGTGTTTTATTTGTTTTGAATTTATTCGTATCCCTTGGTTTTTCCTTCACTCCTTAATGGAAGAATTAATGGAAAGTCTAGGGAAATAGGATTGTGTACAGGGTTCCGACAAGAGGCAGGCTATTTCAAAGAGGCAGGGAGATGCTCTCATTGTGATTACTGGATAATTTATGGATATTTTATCTCTACCCTAAAGAGTCCATTATATGAATATTTATCTAAATATGAGTTGGATATATCTGCCCTGGCACGAAACCAAATCTCAGGACAGATAGAGAGCAAGATCTATTTCAGAGACAGTCCTCCAAACAGAGATGTTCTATATTTTGCACGCATGGCAGGTATAATTCCTCAAAATGTGTTGGACAAAGAAGTGGTAGCCAATGATAAAGTTCACACAAATGACTTAACAGATACATCTATAAAAAGCCCATCTTTGTCAGTAGGGAAAGACCAAGCGTCAGCCGGTGGTAAAAGTGAAGATTTTCTACCAGCGCCACAATGCACCTTAGAATGTATAAATATTTCAATTATGGATGCAAAAGTCACCCATGGAAAGGTAAAGCAAACAAGTCAATGTCCAAGTGTACTAGAAACGTTTTAAGGGTGCTGAACATAGTTCTTCAGGTTGATCTATGTCCCAAAGAAGTTGGGAGACAACATGTAGGACAAAGTGTTTCCCAAGATGAATTTCAACATGTTGCAAAAAATACTGAGAATTCTTTTTTTTAATGTGGCTCTGTAAGTATGGAAAATAACACTACTGGCTATAAAAATGGGTTGTTGGAAGAATTCTAGCTAAACAATTTGATAAATGTTGTCTAAACTCTAAAACAGAGGCATTCAGATGCCAGCATATATAATTTTGAAAAAAAACTATGAAATTTGACTAAATAATAGTGTCAATCCAATGGTGTTGAGCTCTCAAAAAATTCAAATTCTAGAAAATATGAAAAGTCATATGGATCTATATTAAATAATTCTAGTGATCAAGCCACTGTGTGAGGTCTCCAATAGGTTGTCAGTTGAGACTCTTAAGAAAAAATAACAACAACATTTCTTGACAAGATCTGTCAAATATTTTGCATACTCTGCTTATCAGGGTCACTGCAGCTATAACATCTATCATATACATCATTTGCACAATGAAAGTTTCTAATGCACTTCCAATAACTCCATACCGTGCATATCACAATCACTCTATTCCTTGGGATAATCTTCTCTGAGGTGTTTTATATAATAGTTTATTTTTTTCTACAATATATTTACATTTGAGAAAACCTCCTTTTATTGAGGGTGCCCAAGTCCTATTCCATAGTAGTGGAGGCAGAGGGAAGAGAATGCTAAAAAATATATGGGAAGAGAATGAAATATAGTTCTCAATCCTGATATGTATAATAGAATCTACCTTTTGCCATATCATTCTAAACCATCATCATCACCCAAGTTACCGATAAGAAGCAGCATTTGAGAGTTTAAATAACAAACAGTTAATGAAATCCGAATTAACCCTTAAACTGAAGACAACTGGCATTTGAAAAAAGCATATAGCTTATGGTCTCATGATTCGTTTCCTATATACACTACTATTTCTTATTTTTGTAACAATACAAATTAGTGAAGAATTCTTATTGAATTAGTTGTAAAACACCCATCAATTAACTTGTAAATTAAAATTTGGCACTGAAATATTAAATCTGCCTGTAATATGATTCAATTCTAAATGCAAATACTAAATCAAACCATGTTATTGAAATAGTAGTAGAATACCTATCAATTTATTTTTAAATCTAAAATTTTGCACTATAATATTAAACCTACCTGTAACATGATTCAATTCTAAATGCAAATGAAAACCAAGCCATATTTCCTTCTTCCCATATTCAATGCCCATGACTCTGGCTGTCTAGATTTTGAACCCCCTAACAATTTAGGCATCATTAACTTCACCTGAATCTAGCAAGATTTAGGTAGTATTACTCTTCATTGCATATTAGATGGTACCCATGTCTTCCATGGCAGCATAGGCATAGGTGGTGTCAGTAAGAGGCTAAAGCAATTTAAAATAACATGCAGTTAATGAAATTCGAATTAACCCTTCAAATTAGGGAGGATTAGAGGTAGCAATTAGAGATGGGATGCTTCTGCCATATATTTGTTAGAGGAGTATTTCACATAAGTAAAAGATGAAATTCCAATCATCAAGGTTAAAAGAGACCCTGGGCAATATTATCTAAGCTAATAAATAATGAGAAAAGCAATCCTATCACAATATCCTTTCAAGTCCCTGATATTCTTTTTGAGGCCATGATAACTAAGCAGATTGATTGGGGGCCTATATTTCTTTCTTGCAGTAAGAAATATTATAGGTTCTTTTTGAGCTTTAGAGTGATTTAAAATATTGTCTTCAACAAGAAAAAGAAAGCAGAATCTTAAACCGGCCTTCCCAATCTGAATCCATCCTTGACCAGATGATTAATGTTGTTGAAACACACAAGATTTGTATGGTCGATTCATTAACCAGCTTTCTTTTCCTGCAGAATTCCTCTTGGACTTTAATCAACAGTTTTGGATCAAATGGACAATTCATATGTTAACAGTTTCATTTATGGAATTTTTTATACTTTTAATAGATAGATTAAGACTTCTCTAACTTTGGTACTGGCATTGAATGGGTGGTAAATCTTAAAAGTCACATAGTTGTTTAGAATCTCGAAAACTAACTGAGCTCTATATGCTGATGTTTTGCATTTGCTTGATAAAATTCTGATATAATTTGTATCATATGCTATATAAATATATAAAACATCCACTGCACTATTGTCCTAGATAATATTATATAATTCTATAAAATTTAATGTCCTTGATGTTCATTGGACCACATAAGAATTAATAAGGTGTAATAGACTCAAAATACAACTAATAGCAATACCCAAAATTTCTTTCTATATTTCTCCAAACAATACAAATCCCAAGCGGTGAAATAGTACAAAGACTAACCATTAAGTGATGTGAAACAGGAAATTATTACAACATTTATGGCATGTTTATGGTAATTAAAACATTCTCTTATAAAGAAAGATTTAGAAAGAAGCCCTAAACAATGAGGAAACGTAGGGTAGATTTTTGAGAAAACATGTAACCACACTTTTACTTAATTTTAATCAAAAGAAACAAAAAGAACAGTGAAATTGTACTTGAAATATACGACAGAAGTAAATTGTACTTGAAATAAATATGTACCTGAAAGACAATCTCTCTGAAAACAATCTGTCTCTATTGCCATTGAAAAATTCTCACCCAAATTAAACAAAAACTGATCAAAAAACTCAAAACCAAAAACTACGAAAAGCAAAAAGAAGGCATGGCCACGCCAGAAATGAAACCAAACAAAAACAAAACCAAAATACAAATTGCCCTGCAATTGTCTGTATCTCAAACAAACTATATATAAGAAAGAAATCATGATTTTTTTTAACGGTAACCTTTTGCTTTTTTTCAACGGAAACATACAGAACAACCATTTGTGATTTTTTTTAATGGTAACCTTGTGCAGTTTGAGTGTCATTTGATGAGAAAAAACCCTCATCGACGGTTCATAGTAACGAAAAGATGAGGGGAAAAAAAAGCAAACTATAATTTTCTCTCTCACTTGTCTAATCATGTTTACTGAAGAGGTTTTTAAGATATGTTAGAAAATAATTGTTTATTTTTTTTATTTTTATTTTTATTTTATTTTTTATACTATTTTATATTACATGAAGTCTATTAGTAATTAATTTAGAAAATGAGGGCAATTTGTAGCTAATTAGAAAATGATGTTGGCTGTGCAACAAAGGTTTAGAATTAGGATCACATTATGTATGAAATAAGGAGAGAGAGCTTTGGCATGTTTATTAGATCACTCAGGACCTTACAGGATTAATTCTATCTTTTGATGATATACATAATTAGTATTTATTTGTAATAATTGATATCAAATAAATTTTAAGAAACTTATGCTTAAATTAAAGTATATCCAACTTGTTCTTTTGAAAAGGAGTCATGTGTGTTGTCTATTTAGTATGGGAGAAGAATTTATTAATGTTCAAATCTTATATTCATTCTATAAAATATAATTATATTTTTTTTAGTTAAAATTGAATTATCATAATTATGTTAGGGATGTATGACTTGAGTGAAAAAAAATATGTATAATGTTAATGGTACGCTTAAATCATTAAATGTAGATGTGAAAATATATTAGTTAAATTAATCTAATTTACTTGCCTCTATCTAGAAAATTTGATTTAACTTGATGATTTGCAATACTGGTACTCTGTGACACATAATCCATTCAATTCTATTCTTTAGAGACATGTAATAAACATGCTTAATTTTAACAAGTTAAGTTATTACTTTTTTGTTTACAATTGTAAATAAAATGGAAGATAACTTAATTAAAAGAAGAAAAGCATTTACAATAACAATATAATATATTATCTTCAATGTTTATTATCTTCTATGCATATTCCCAATGTTTTGGTTGAAGATTCTTTGGTATGGGAGTCCACCTCATATGGTTTCTTTTCTGTGACCAAGGCTTTTTAGATGTAAGTTAAAGTTATGTACATGTGCCCCTTTCGGGCTCTGGTCTAGAGTCCAGTAGTCATTCCTAAGGTTAGTATTTTCTTCTGGCTTTAAGTTCAGGATAAAATTTTGACTATTAATAATTTATGCAAAAGAGGGATGACTATTCCTAATTGTTGCTTCCTATGTTTGGAAGATGCAGAACATTATTTTCACTTTCTCTTTAAGTGTTATTTTGTGAGGGATGTCTAGTCCTATTTCTTAAAGCTTTGGTCTCTTTCTTGGATCTTCCTTGATTCTTTTTTGGAGTGCTAGATATAGTGTGCCTCTCTATCTTCTAGCAATTCCCTTTGTCTTTTTTGGTCTCTAATGATGCCTCATATAGCCTGGGGAATTTGGAAAGAAAGAAACAATCATGTTTTTAGAGACACTGCTTTCTCTATTGAGGTGGTGGCTTTGAAGATTCAATTAGCTATCAAAATGTGATTACTGGATAATTTATGGATATTTATCTAAATGTGATTACTGGATAATTTATGGATATTTATCTATATATCTACCCTGGCACAAAACCAAATCTCAGGACAGATAAAGAGCAAGATCTATTTCAGAGATAGTCCTCCAAACGGAGATGTTCTGTATTTTGCAAGCATGACAGGTATAATTCCTCAAAATGTGCTAGACAATGAAGTGGTAGCTAATGATAAAGTTGACACAAATGACTTAACAGATACATCTATAAAAATCCCAGCTTTTTCAGTAGGGAAAGACCAAGTGTCAGCTGGTAGTAAAAGTGAAGATTTTCTACCAGCGCCACAATGCACCTTAGAATGTATAAATATTTCAATTATGGATGCAAAAGTCACCCATGGAAAGGTAAAGCAAACAAGTTATGAATACAGTTCTTCAGGTTGATCTGTGTCCCAAAGAAGTTGGGAGACAACATGTAGGACAAAGTGTTTCCCGAGATGAATTTCAACAACTTGCAAAAAATACTGAGAATGTTTTTATTTAATGTGATTCTGTAAGTATGGAAAATAACACAACTAGCTATAGTGGGATGGGATGAATATAGATACAGACTTTTACAGATTAAAAAAAGAGTGCAGGAAGAATTCTAGCTAAACCATTTGACAAATGTTGTCTAAACAGAGTCAATCAGATGCCAGCATATATAATTTTGAAAAAAATATATGAAATTTGACTACATAATAGTGTCAATCCAATGGTGTTGAGCTCTCAAAAAATTCAAATTCTAGAAAATATGAAAAGTCATATGGATCTATATTAAATAATTCTAGTGATTAAGCCACTGTGTGAGGTCTCCAATAGGTTTTTAGTTGGGACTCTTAAGAACAAAGAACAACAACATTTCTTGACAAGATCTGTCAAATATTTTGCATACTCTGCTTATCAGGGTCACTGTAGCTGCAACATCTATCATATACATCATTTGCACAATGGAAGTTTCTAATGCACTTCCAATAACTCCATACCGTGCATATCACAATCACTCTATTCCTTGGGATAATCTTCTCTGAGGTGTTTTATATAATAGTTTATTTTTTTCTACAATATATTTACATTTGAGAAAACCTCCTTTTATCGAGGGTACCCATGTCCTATTCCATGGTAGTGCAGGCCAAGGGAGTGTTGGTAAGAGGCTAAAACAATGTATGGGAAGAGAAGTATAGTTCTCAATCCTGATATGTATAATAGAATCTACCTTTTGCCAAATCACTCTAAACCATCATCAACCAAGTTACCGGTAAGAAGCAGCATTTGAGAGTTTAAATAACAAACAGTTAATGAAATTCAAATTAACCCTTAAACTGAAAATAGCTGGCATCTGAAAAAAGAATATAGCTTATGGTCTCATGATTCGTTTCCTATATACACTACTATTTCTTATTTTTGTAACAATACAAATTAGTGAAGAATTCTTATTGCATTAGTTGTAGAACACCCATCAATTAACTTGTAAATTTTTGCACTGAAATATTAAATATGCCTGTAATATGATTCAATTCTAAATGCAAATACTAAATCAAACCATATTATTGAAATAGTAGTAGAATACCTATCAATTAATTTGTAAATCTAGAATTTTGCACTATAATATTAAACCTGCCTGTAACATGATTCAATTCTAAATGCAAATGAAAATCAAGCCATATTTCCTTCTTCCCATATTCAATGCCCATGACTCTGCCTATCTAGATTTTGAACCCCCAAAAAATTTAGGCATCATTAACTTCACCTAAATCTAGCAAGATTTAGGCAGCATTACTCTTCATTGCATATTAGATGGTACCCATGTCTTCCATGGTAGCATAGGCATAAGAGGCTAAAGCAATTTAAAATAACATTCAGTTAATGAAATTCAAATTAACCCTTCAAATTAGGGAGGATTAGGGGTAGCAATCAGAGATGGGATGCTTCTGCCCTATATTTGTCAAAGGAGTATGTCACATAAGTAAAAGATGAAATTCCAATCATCAAGGTTAAAAGAGACCTTGGGCAATATTATCTAAGCTGATAAATAATGAGAAAAGCAATCCCATCACAAATAATGGATCCTTCCAAGTCCTTGATATTCTTTTTGAGGCCATGATAACTAAGAAGATTGATTGAGGGCTTATATTTCTTTCTTGCAGTAAGAAATATTATAGGTTCTTTTTTATCTTTAGAGAGATTTCAAATATTGTCTTCAACAAGAAAAAGAAAGCAGAATCTTAAACCGGCCTTCCCAATCTGAATCCATCCTTGACCAGATGATTAATGTTGTTGAAACACACTAGATTGGTATGGTCGATTCATTAACCAGCTTTCTTTTCCTGCAGAATTCCTCTTGGACTTTAATCAACAGTTTTGGATCAGATGGACAATTCGTATGTTAACGGATTTCATTTCTGGATTTTTTTCCTATGGATATATACTTTTAATAGATAGATTAAGACTTCTCTAACTTTGGAAGTGGCATTGAATGGGTGGTAAATCTTAAAAGTCACATAGTTGTTTAGAATCTTGAAAACTAACTGAACTCTGTATGCTAATGTTTTGCATTTTCTTGATATAATTTGTATCATATGCTATCTAAATATATAAAACATCCACTACACTACTGTCCTAGATAATATTATATAATTCTATAAAATTTAATGTCCTTGATGTTCATTGGACCACATAAGAATTAATAATGGTGTAATAGACTCAAAATACAACTAATAGCAATACCCGAAATTTCTTTCTATATTTCTCCCAACAATACAAAGCGCAAGCGGTGAACAGTACAAAGGCCAACCATGAAGTGATGTGAAACATGAAATTATTCCAACATTTATGGTAATTAAAACATTCACTCAAAAAGAAAGATTTAGAGAGAAGCCCTAAACAATGAGGAAACACAGGGTCGATTTTTACTTAATTTTAACCAAAAAGAACAGCTAAAATCATGCATAATCAAAGAAAAATTGTTACTTAACTTTCACAAAGGAATCATAACTAAAATGAAATATAAGATAGAAGTAAATTGTACTTGAAATAAATATGTACCTGAAAGACAATCTCTTTGAAATCCTCTAAAGCTTAAAACTTAAATTCGTTATAATGCCACTCGAAAACAATCTTTCTATATTGCTCCTCCATGTGCCATTGAAAAATTATCACCCAAATTAAACAAAAACTGATCAAAAACTCAAAACCAAAACTATGAAAAGCAAAAAGAAGGCATGACCATGACAGTAACAATTCCAAACAAAACAAAACAAAAATACAAACTGCCTTGCAATTGCCTGTATCTCAAAGAAACTATATATAAGAAAGAAATCGTGATTTTTTTTAACGGTAACCTTCTATTTTTTTTTTCAACGGAAACATACAAAATAGTCATTCCTATTGCTGCAGTTTCAGTGTCATTCAATGAGAAAAAAACCCTCATTGACGGTTCAAAGAGATGAGGGGGAAAAAAAAGCAAACTATAATTTTATCTCTCACTCGTTCAATCATGTTTTCTCGAAGAGGTTTTGAAGATATGTTAGAAAATAATTGTTTGTTTGTTTGTTTGTTTGTTTGTTTGTTTTTTAAATTTATATTTTTCATACTATTTTGTATTACATGAGGTCTATTGGTAATTAATTTAGAAAATGAGCGCAATTGGTAGGTAATTATAAAATGATATTGTCGATGCAACAAAGGTGGATCACTGAAGACCTTACATTTTTTAGGATTAATTCTATCTTTTGATTATATACATAATTAATATTTATTTGAAATCATTAATATCAAATAAATCTTAAGAAACTCATGCTTAAATTAAAGTATATCCAACTTGTTCTTTTGAAGAGGAGTTGTGTGTTGTCTATTTAGTGTGGAAGAAGAATTTATCAATGTTCAAATCTTGTATTCATTCTATAAAATATAATTATTATTTTTAGGTAAAATTGAATTATCATAATTATTTTAGGGATGTATGACTTGAGTAAAAAAATATGTATAATGTTAATGGTAGGCTTAAATCATTAAATGTAGATGTGAAAATATATTAGTTAAATTAATCTAATTTGCTTGCCTCTATCTAGAACAATTGATTTAACTTCCAATGGTTTGCAATAATGGTACTCCATGACACGTAATCCACTCAATTCTATTATTTACAAACATGTAATAAATCATAGCTTAATTTTAACAAGTTACTATTACTTTTTTGTTTACAATCGTAATTAAAATGGAAGATAACTTAATTAACAGAAGAAAAGCCTTTACAATAAAAATATAAATATATTATCTTCAACGTTTATTATCTTTTGTACATATTCCCAATGTTTTGGCTAAAGATTCTTTGGTATCGGAGTCCACCTCATATGGTTTCTTTTAAGTCACCCAGGGTTTTTAGATGTAAGTTAAAGCTATGTACATGTGCCCCTTTCGAGCTCTGGTCTAGAGTCCAGTAGTCATTCCTAAGGTTAATATTTTCTTCTGGCTTTAAGTTCAAGATAATATTCTGACTATTGATAATTTATGCAAAATGGGGATGGTTATTCCTAATTGTTGTTTCCTCTATTTGGAAGATGTGGAGCATTATTTTCACATTCTCTTTAAGTGTTCTTTTATGAGTGATGTCTAGTCCTACTTCTTAAAGATTTGGTCTCTTTCTTGGATCTCCCCTGATTCTTTTTCGGAGTGCTAGATATAGTGTGCCTCTCTATCTTCTAACCATTCCCTTTGTGTTTTTTGGGCTCTGATGATGCCTCATATAGCCTGGGGAATTTGGAAAGAAAGAAACAATCATGTTTTTAGAGACACTGCTTTCTCTATTGAGGTGGTGGCTTTGAAGATTCAATTAGCTATCAAGGAGAATTTCACAATTGCTTGTAACAATACCAAAGTCATTGAACCACCTCTTCTTGTATCTCATGAAGACTTTTCTATTGTCCAGAATTGGAAGTTACAATAGGATATATCCACTCCTTTGGCCAAAAAAAAGCTTCCTAGAGATGATGTGGTGTATAAGGCACCTCCTTTGGGATGGATTAAAATCAACAAAAATGGGGCAGTGAAAGGGAATCATGTACCTATATATTGTGGAAGGGTGGTGTGTGATCACAATGGTAGGTTTGTCTCAGCAAGGGCCCTCTCTTTGGGTGTTCAGACAAACTACTTCACTGAGGCTTATACAACCTACATTGGTTTGAAAAATGGTAATTTCTAAGGGGTTTTATAAGGTTTCGTTAGAGAGTGATTATCTCAATATCATCAATTGTCTTAACGGTAAAGTTACCCCTACCTAGACAATTAAATATTTGATCTATGAGTGTATTCAAATGTTAAATTTATTTGATGATCATAAGGCCAATCATGTGTATCAAGAGGGTAATTATGTTGCCGATAGATTGGCTAATGTAGGGGTTAATTATCAACAAATGGTAAGGTGGGGATTTGATGATAAAGCCAAAAAGAAATCAAAATGCTTGTTCGTTATGATTATGGGGAATTTTAAATTGAATGCCTTTTCAAAAATGATGAACTCAATTGTGTGAAATAGTTTATTGATTTGGCCTTCATTTATCATGAAGTGTACAATTTTCCCTATTTATTTGAGCTTGATTTTTAATATTTGATGCCCTAGTTATTTTGTTTTGGCTTCTCTTGGTGACATTGGCAACTTATGGGAGGTGATAAGAATAGAATTGAGCCTAATTTCAACCAAAAATGGTAGAACAACCATATAGTCTAGGGTGATCTCTTGGTTGGTGGTCTCATTGATTTAAAAATTCTTTGCAAGTGACAAAAGTGTGGCCAAGAAGGATAAGGATATGGTTTCTTTACCTAGGCCTACAACCAAACTCTGAAGCAAGGATAAGGGGGATACCCCTATTGACCACATTGTGAATAAGGTTTGTAGCATCAATAAATAAATTACATGCATAAAAATAATAGTTTGTTAAAAAAATTGAAAGAACTTTTGGGTTTTATTCCCCTATTTTTCTGGTTTTGGTTAGTAGATGGTTAGCATTTGATTTTTTTAGCTAGATATTTATTTTGTTAAAGGATTTTTTGGTCCTTCAAAACTAATTTTCCTTTAATCAAAAATAATATTTGGGTAAGAGCACAAACATGGGGGACTAAAAATGGGTAATAAGATGTCATTTTCTCTAAAATCAACAAACTCTGAACTTCGAAGAGATATTGAAGATACTAGAGTCAAAATTTGAAGTTGCAATAAGAACAAGAGGTGTCGTACATTGAAAATAGTTTCCAAACTACTAATCTATTTTGAAAATGGTAGAGATCAAGGCCCTCAAAAAGGGGGAGAACAACAAGTGGTCCTTTTTGTGAAAAAACATAACATGGTGTCTGGTGTGCTCCCCAGGTAAAATGTTAACTTTTGTTTTTAATTTTTTTAATTCTATCAGTGAAAAGTTAGCTAACACCATGTAGTTTATCCCAAATTTTTCTGCTAGTTTTTTTATGTACATGTGAATTTTTATGAATTTCTAAAGTGGACACATCCTAAAAATGTGAAATTTGAGCAAGCTCCCCCTAGAAATCATTGAAAACTAATTGAAAATCAATTTTTTTAAAGCGTGTAGAATGGATTGCAGTTTCTAAAAAAGTAACTTGTTTCAAAATTTGATGAACGAGCCAAAATCTATGCCCAAAATGATACTTGTTGGTTTTTGACAAAAATCAAACATACTTACAAAAGAAATTAGAGATGAAAAGATTAACATAATAATAATAAATATATATATATATATATATATATATATATATATATATATATATATATATATATATATATATATATATATATATATATATATATATATATATATATATATATATATATATATATATATATATATATATATATATATATGGATGGATATATAACAGAGAGAACTCTATAACATTTTATTGTTTGAGTTTGTTGTTTTTGAACCACATGCAAACTTGACGGGGAGCATAGATAAAAAAAATGTGAATTTTTTGTATGTTTGATGGAAAAAACATCTCAGGCATGTTTGAATCGTCCAAGCCTTTGGGTTGGCTGCCCAAAGAAAATCCAAGCCTTAGACTTGGTATTTCCCAATGTAGTTAAAAAGGAACACACCATATGTATAAAATTGCTCTACATATGGCATGCGATATATATAGTGCACACTAAATGTTAAATATGAAATTTTCCATTCCCTTTGTCTCTCTCTATCCTACTTTGATCAAGTTTGTCAAACTCAAGTAAAAAATGCAATTATTAAGACTTATTCTGGTTCCAAAAATAAAGTGATTTGGAGGAATCTAGAGCATCTTAAAAAATCAAGAAAATGGTGTCTCCATGAAGTTTTGTGTGGTTCTCAAGGTGCTAATTTGGTCTTGGAAGTAGGGCTGCTGCCCTCAGATCCCTCGAGGGGAACTACCCCTAGACCCCACTAGGTGCACTTCCACTAGACCCCCACAAGGGACGCTACCCCTTGACTCCATCTTAGGGATGCTGCCCCCAAACCCCCATTAAATAATTTGGGGGGAAACTGTGCCAATAAAAGTGGGAAAAAAATATCCTTCAAGTCTGATTAGGATCCATATAACAACATTAGGGTTTAGGGTAAAGAGGAGAGATATGGGTGAGGGGTGGAAAGTATGGAGAGAAGGAAAAGAGGGAGAGAGGGAAAGAGAGGGGGAAAGAGAGAAGTATAAGGGAGAAAAGATTAAGGTTTGATTGATTATGGTTATATGTTTTAGGGTTAGTGGGGATAGAGAAAGGGAAATGTGTGTGTGTGTGTGTGTGTGAGAGAGAGAGAGAGAGAGAGAGAGAGAGAATTCTAGTATAGGGTTTGGATCTTATGGTTATAGGGTTTAGGTTTTAAGGGAAAGAGGGGGGAGAGAGGGAAAAGGGATAAAGGATGTAGGGTTGATGGGTTATGTTTATAGTTTTTATCCTCTCTTCCCTCTTCACATCCTCTCTCCCTCTCTTCTCATCCTCTATCCCCCCCTCACTCTCTCACTCTCCCCAATCTTCCTACCTCTCTCTATCTATATCTCTTTCTCTAAACCCTAAACCCTAAATCTTTAATCATTTTTACCTTTCTACATATCTCTTTTCTCCTCTCTCACCCTCTCCCTATTTCCCTTCTCTCCCTCTTCCCTACCTCTCTCTCCATCCATCCTCTATCTCTCTTCCATATCTTTTTCTCTTCTCCCCCTTTCTATTTCTCCCCTTTACCTTCCCCCCTCTCTTTTTCCCTTTCTTACTCTCTCAAACCTCCTCTTCTCAGCTCTTTCAACCTCTCTCTATTGTTCTTGTTCCTTTCCCCCTCCCTCCTATCTTTTTATCTATCCCCTTCCTCCTCTCTCTCCCCCTCTCACTTTCCCTCGGTCTCACTCGCTCCCTCCTTTTGTTCTCTCCCATTTTTGTACAACTCTCTCTCTCTCTCTCTCTCTCACACACACACACACACACACACACCTTACAACACTCATTACCCATTAATTTATCCTAGGAGTCCTAGGATACATTAAGGGGTCCTAGGATACCTAATGGGTGGTAAGTGGTCATAAGGGGTCCTAGGATACATTATTGTAACCTAGGACCCCTAATGACCACTTATGACCCTCACTATCCATTAATGTATCCTATATGACACACACCATTACCTATTAATGTATCCTAGGAGCCCCAAGATACATTAAGGGGTCCTAGGATACATTAAGGGTGTAAATGGGTCTTAAGGGGTCCTAAGATACATTAAGGGGTCCTAGGATACATAATGGGTGCTAAGTGTTAGAGTAGTCTTATGTTAGCTAATAATTAAATCATTTAATTATTAGTTTATCATACTCTAGGCTTAAGTTTCACTTAGGCGCTTTATAATTCTTTAGGGTTTTAGCCTTTAGGGTTTTGTGTTTCCTTTTATAAGGATTCACTTCTTTCATTTCAATAAGGAGATTGTATTGTAATTTCATCATTGTTAATAGAAGATTATTTTCTTGCAACATGGTTTTGCAGTCTCTGGCCTATTGGCCGCCATAGCTTTCTGTCTCTCTTCTGTCTTCATTCTTGTAGCAGTCTTTGCATGCAGGTGTTCTTGGGAAGATTTGATGGTTATCAAATTTAACATGGTATCAGAGCGGAGCGGGGCCGGGAGGCGGCTGGGGCCGCGGAGCGGAGGCAGCGGCTATGCAGTCGGCGGAGCGGCGGTGGGCCGGGCGGAGCGGGGGCCGCTGAATGCGGCGGAGCGGGGGTCGGGGCCCGCTTGAACGCGGTGGCCGCCCGGGCAGTGGCTGCTATGCGGTTGCTGCTGGGCGGCGCGGGGGTGGCCGCTGGGCGGCGCCCCCCAAAATTTTTTTTTTTAAAAAATTTTAAAAAAATCGCCGTTTGTACCCGCCTCGGAGTGCGTGCCAGGGCCGTACGGCCCTGGTATGCAAATTTTTTTTTGCCTCAGATGCCACTGTGTCCAAAATGGACAAGTTTTATATGGATTTAGGGGTTCTTGGGCCTTCCGGACACAATGGTGGTGTCCGTTTTTGCCCAAGGTGAGCCAAATTTTGGCTCCCCCCCAGATCCACAAAAAAAAAAAAGCCAAAAAAGCTTCTGAAACCCTCTGAGTCTGACAGCTTCAATAAAACTCGAACAGCCAGCAGCAAGATGGCTCTGATACCATGTTAGATTTGACAAATGCAAATCATCCCAAGAACACCTGCATGCAAGACTGTTTTCCAGCCCCTGGGGCTTAAAAAAATATTTTTTTTGTCCTTTAGAGCTTTTTCTAGGGGTAGCTGGGTTTTTTGGCCGTATCTTGTGCATACGGTATCGGTTTTCTGACTTCTTTATATCGTCGGAAAGCTCTTTCCGAGCTCTTTTCGATGGTGGAGGTTAGATTTTTTGGTTCCACCATTTCAAAAGTGTTTTTTGCTGTTGAAGTGTGATGTCTTTTTTTGCCTTCCGGGAGTCATATCTGGCTCATCCGGACTCCTTTTTCGGCAAACGAGATATCGTCGGAAAGCTGGTTCTGTGTACTATTCAGTGGCAGAGGTATTTCTTCAGATTCTGCTCCAGGTTTTCACTCCTCTGAGTTATGCAGTTTATGCCCTCTGGTGGTGTGCTTGGTTCTACAGGTCCGGGGATCTCTTCTTCTGGTTTCTTAGTGCACTCTTCTTTCTGACTTCTGAGCTTGCATGCTCTTTCTGATGTATCTTTGTTCTGTAAACGCACTGAGATAAAGTGCCCTCTTCTGCATTTCTGGGATTTTTTTCACCTGGTTCAGTTTTAGTATTCGCACTCAGTTATAAAGTGCCATGGGGGGGATTCTGATGCATTTGCCACTATAGGCGCATCCACTCTTGTCAAGTGAGCGTACCTTCCATGACATTAGCCCATGTAGACTGTGTCTATGACACCGCCCTTTATCCTATGTGTGTGCTTCTGTTGCACTGTTGGTGTTCCTGGTTCTTCTTCTGCAGCTGTTTCTGGTACTGCATTTCAGTGTTCCTGTCACCTCTCCCAGTTCATCATTATGGGGGGGTTCACCTGTTGGTTCTATTGCTTCCTGGTTCGATTGATCAGCTCTTCAGACACTTGTCTTCTCTACCTGGTCATGCACTTCAGTGGGGGTTCCAGCAGTATCTTCTGACAGAGTTTTCAGACATGCTTCAGAAGAGTTTCTTGCTCTCTTCTTGTTCCTTTCTCTGGGACATCTTTTGCTTTATGTTTGGGTACCTGATCAGGCCTAGTTGCCGGGACCCATCTTTCCTGCTTTCTGCAGTAGTTTAGCTTTTTTTGCTTCTCCCTAAGTTACACTTAAGGGGGGGTGTTAGAGTAGTCTTATGTTAGCTAATAATTAAATCATTTAATTATTAGTTTATCATACTCTAGGCTTAAGTTTCACTTAGGCGCTTTATAATTCTTTAGGGTTTTAGCCTTTAGGGTTTCGTGTTTCCTTTTATAAGGATTCACTTCTTTCATTTCAATAAGGAGATTGTATTGTAATTTCATCATTGTTAATAGAAGATTATTTTCTTGCAACATGGTTTTGCAGTCTCTGGCCTATTGGCCGCCATAGCTTTCTGTCTCTCTTCTGTCTTCATTCTTGTAGCAGTCTTTGCATGCAGGTGTTCTTGGGAAGATTTGATGGTTATCAAATCTAACACTAAGTGCTTGTAAGGGGTCCTAGGATACATTATTGTAACCTAGGACCCCTAATGGTCCCACTTACGACCCTCATTATCCATTAATGTATCCTATATGGCACACACCATTTGACTTGAGTTTAAAAACTTGATCAAAGTGGGAGAGAGAGATAGAGAGAGGGAATACATTCTTTTTCAGCAACATTTGGCACACACCAGATAGGCTTGGTGTGCCCAAACCTAAGGCTCGACACGCCGAACTATATGATGTGCGCTATATAGAACACACAACATATGCTTTTTTTGGGACCAAAAAGTTGAGTTGTATCTTTTTGGTCCCCCATCTTTGTGCACTTACCCATTTATATGTAATAATACATATATATATATATATATATATATATATATATATATATATATATATATATATATATATATATATATATATATATATATATATACTATTTATAAAAATATATTATATATATACTATTTATAATTTATATATTTAATATATATTTTTAAAGGTAAGTAAATACATTAAATGTATGTAAATATTATATGTATAACTTATATTTAATTACTTGTCCCTTATTTTAATAATAATTTTATTTTATAGATTAATATATTAGATATTTATATTAGTATAACTAAATTAATTATATAAAACCTAAAAGTTCAAAAAAATCATTTTAAAAATATTTTGTAAATCTATGTGTCATTTGAAAATTAAATAAAAAATCAAGTTAGATAATTAAAGTGAAGGGAAAAATCTCTCCATTGGATAGACAAATTAGGTAATTTTGTTGAAAATCTAAATATATTTCAAATATAGAATATTAAAAAAAAATTATTGATTTAAATTTTTTAAACAAACTTTTGAATTAACATAGAATACTAAAATACAACCTCATTTTTTAACAACATTAGATAAATGCATGTGCATTCGCATACATGCGTGTGTGTGTTCTATAAAAAATTATCATATCATCATGTGATTGATATGCATGCAAAACTATAAAATATTTAATTATCTAAAATTTGTAATAAGTCAATGGGCTCTTGGTGAAGTTGTTTGGTTCTTAATGAGCCCACCGGGGATCAAGTCTTGTTGAGTGCAAAGGTTTTGACACCATAAGGGATGAAGTCGAGATTGTGTTGTGGGTGGATTTTTGGCAAATAATCTACTTTCAATTTTCATCAACACCTCAATGATAACTCTCGTTGTATTTCATATATATTATTTATATTTAATGCATGTATGCTAGTATATATTCCTCTAATGTTTGTTAAAATTATTATGGGATGTGAAATAATGTCTAAATGAATGTACATTTAAATACCACAACTTAGCAATAATCATGCACAATAGTGCCAAGTCAACTCATGGTAAGATGGAAATGGATTTTGAATTGAATTTTTGGAGTGGGGAGACAACTCATTATGGGCCCGTTTGGTGCATGGAATATGAGCTCTAATTCTGGAATTAGATTTTCGGGTAATGTAATTCCATGTTTGTGTTCATCCAAAAAATTGGAATTGGAATTTCGAAATTCCAATTTTGCCCACAAAATGGGCATTTCATCTTCCACTCAAATAGGTGGAATTGGAAATTCCAATTTCTAATTCCAATTTTTATAAAACCAAATTTTATATTTCATGGGATCCGTGACTATAAGGATGTATATTATATTGCTATAAGGATGTATATTATATTTCTATAAGGATGTATATATATACATGTGTGTATATACATATGTGTATATACACACATGTGTGTATTTGTGTATATATATAAGGATGTATATATACATGTGTGTATATACATATGTGCGTATATACATATGTGTATATACACATACACATGTGTATATATACATAAATGTGTGTATATGTATATACACACATGTGTGTATTTGTGTATATATATACACACATGTATGTGTGTATATACATACACATGTATGTGTGTATATATATAAATGCACGTGTGTATATATAAATGCACATGTGTGTATATACATATGTGCTTATATATATATATATATATGTGTGTGTGTGTGTGTGTATACACATATGTGTATATGTATATACACACATGTATGTGTATATACACACATTTATGTGTATATATATGTGTATGTGTGTATATACACAAACATGTATGTGTGTATATATATGTGTGTGTATATATACACCTGTGTGTATCTATAAATGCACGTGTGTGTGTGTATATACACATGTATGTATATATAAACACACATGTGTGTATGTGTGTGTATACACACACATGTGTGTATGTGTGTATATACACATGTATACATATATACACATGTGTGTATGTGTATATACACATGTGTGCATATATGTATATATACACACACATGTATGTGTGTATATATACAAATGTATACACACGAATTTAAAGAAATTAAAATATAGAATTAAAATTCCTTATGCATCTTCTTAGACATCTTCCGGGTGAATCAAACAGGTCATCCCATATTCCGAAAATCATTTTCAAGATTTGTATCTTCCAGAATTGCAGCATCTTCCAAAATTGACTATATCTAGCATTTGGTATTCCATGCACCAAACGGGTCCTATATGTTTTGAACTGAATTTTTGGAGTGGGGATGGCAACCAATTGTATGTATAGGTTTCCTATTTAAATGACAATCCACCAAAACATGTAAACAACTACTTAGTCAATTCCTTCTATTTTGAATTTTTTTTATTATTATATAAGAATATTGTAAACTATAGAAAATAGTAAAATAAAATTATTTATAATATAAAGATTTAAAAAAAAATAAAAAAAATTAAGTATCAAAGGGACATATTTCTATTGTGAATCTTAAACAATAGAAGTTACTTTCTTTATTATATTTTCTTTCTAAAAATATTTTTTTAATTGTGAGATACGTTTCTATTATAAATTTTTAAAAATTAACTTCAAAAATTATTTTATTTGTGAATTTTATAAATTTCTTCAAATATTTCATTTTAAATTAGTTTCTAATAGCCACAATTTATAATTTTAGAATGTGTTTCTACTATAAATATTTCAATAATTGAACTTTAATTTTTATTATTATATTTTTCTTTAAAATGACCTTTTCTTTTTCTATTTTAATTTTTTTTTAAATCAATTTTAAAACTTATTTTATTTATTAACTTATTGAATTCCTTCAAATATTTTATCTTAAATTAGTTATTAAAAACTACACTTTCTAATTTAATAACAAAAGTTTCTATTATAAACTTATTAAAAATTAAAAATTTATTTATTTTTTATATTTTCTTGACCCTGAGAGTCCATCACAACCACTTAAGAGAAACTGCTTTGAGTTTCAGACTTCTTCTCCACCATATAATGCTCAACTATGGCACCATTCCACCATGAAGCAAACATCTTCTTCTTCTCTTAACCACATTGGGCAGCAATATGACCAATATTAAAGAATCTTCTACACCTGAATGGTAACCCTTCATAGTCCAATGACTGAACCAAGGATCCCTTCGATGATTAGAGTAAGATTTCAACATGCAACCCCTTAGACACATCCAAATCTACCAAGATACGAGAAAATCTAGAATGATATATGTCCGAAGACTCATTATCCACCATAAGGAAATCCCCAAGATCACCTCCCACTTCCTCCAAAAGAGAATCTACCCAAAGATGTAGGGGGAGATAAGGAAGTTGAACTCATATCAATATTTTTAAAAACATTTTGGTAGATGGATTGAAATCAACATTTTGTGGTTTAATCATAAGCATAAATTTATTCTCCCAATTGAAGAAACAACTACACATAATCTTGTTTCTATCTTCAACAATATCAAAATTGGCTATGAAAATGCCCCTTGCCATAGAGAAGATGTGTATTGTATCTGAGAGGAGAGGTTTCCAATTTTGAGATATCCAAGAGTGCAATTGAGGAAGACTAGGCCAGATGCCTCTAAAATGACAAATCACAACATGGGAAGAGAGAACAAAAATGTTGTGGTCTATTTCCTCCTTAGTTTATGATTCTAGATCAATGACAATACCCTTCACAGCTGGAAAAACTCCAGCATCAACAATGCACCTCTTTTTCGTAAGTGGAGCCTAAGTAGCAGAAAATGGTACCCCAGAAGCACCCTCCCTAATGGAAACCCTGGAAGAAGGAAAGCTAGAACTGGCTGACCCAACACCTTTTTCACAACCAAACAACCCCACCACCGATATCCCACCCGCCACAACCACGCTAGAGACAGTGGAAGGGACTAGGGAGGTAGAGGGCCCCAATGTAGAGGAAGCCTTAAGATGAATGGGCAAAACCTATGCAAAACTTCCATGAGAAGAGTCATCAATAGGACCAAAATTATTCAATCCTTGTGAAGCCCCAGTAGGATCCTTGCAAACGACTAGGCCAAGCCAGAGCCATCATTTAATATTTGCAAAGGGCATTGAGAGAATGCAATAAGGATAGAAATTGCAGAGGAATTTGGCATAGAGGGAATAACATACGACTTTAAAGTAGTCACACTTATTAAAGGGCCTCCAATAGAAATAATCTGCACTAAAGTCGCAAAGCCATGATTAGTCGTAGGGCTAGAATACTTTAAATTTGACTCCCTAACAAGAGCACCCACTTTAATAAGGTCAGAAGAATTCAAAACCTGTGGAGACCCAACTATCTTTCCAGCAAGACTGCCCGTAGTCAGCTAGGCCAAACTAGGGGCATAATTTGAATTTTTCACTAAGCAGGAAAGACCATTGGAAGTGTCCATAATAGTTAATACCTGCACATCAATGTTGTTTAATGAATTTTTGATCTTGATAAAGCCCTTAGGTTTTTGAAACTTTAGAAAATAATAGGATACAACATCATTCTTATTAACCAAAGCCATTGGAGTGGTGCTCTCAAATTGACTCCCATGAAGTTGATAATTATGAAGCACTGCACATAATTAAGTAAAGGAAGAGAATTTGGAAAGTAATATATTATCTCTAACTTCTTTTTGAAAATTAGAAATTAAATTATGTTGCATATCAATATCAGGTACAAGATAGGAAATCTAAGCATGCAAATATTTAAATCTACCAATGAAATCAATCACTTTTTCTTTAACACCTTGTTTATAATGCATCAAATTAGTCAAAGAAATCTTAGGACCTATATTATTTTGAAATTGTTGGATGAAATCATTAGCAAGTTTTTGAAATGAATAGATGAAATAAGGAGGTAAATAATAATACCATTGCAAGTCCTTATCTTGAAATATTCTAGTATTTACAATTTGTCTAGATGAGTTTATGGTCATGAGAAAAGTCACCGCACAATATTTGAAATATCTTCACATGAGTCAAGAGATCTCTTTTTCTAGTATAAGTCTCCAAGTGAGGTATTTCCATGTATTGAGGGACAACAACAATAATGCTATCCAAGGACAAAGGACTAACAATATCACAAGTGGGAATATTGAATTTGGATTGAGTCATGAAGATAATTTGTTCTTATAAGGATTGCACAATTTGAGAAAGACTATTGATAGTAGATTTGGTGGAAAGGTTGGTATGTGACATGTGCACAAGGTTTGTAAAATCATACAAAATTGAAGGAACATTGGAATATGAGAATCACACATTGTTATAGGTAGGCATGGGTGAAGGTTGGGAAAAACATAGAATACTTACATGAGGAGGAAAAATAAGATTAGGAATACTTCCAAGACTAAAATGTGGAGGATTTAACTTTGGAACGAATGTAGTCATGAGAGATGGAGCGTATGTAGAAACACTAGGCAATAAAGTAGTAATAGGGATATACGTCTCAACACTATTGTTAGGTTGAGTTAAACCAAGATCTTAAGCACAATATTTCACAGGTTTAACATTGATATGAATGAGTTGGGAAATAGCATGCAACAAGTCAACAATATTAGCATCATTGTGAATCATCTTCTTCATCATTTCTACTAAATATATGGCTTTCGTATTAGAATGTTCTTGTCGTAATCATTGCTCAAATTTTTCAAAGTCACGAGAAATATTTTTTGCTTGATTAAGAGACACTCTTAAGGTTTCATATTCCTCACGAGAAGAGTGGATAGAATGTGTATGCACCCTAAAATGGTCGCCTAGACTTTGGGACCCCATTCAACAATTTGTCAAATCCCTGAATCAATATTTTCAAATATCAACAATATCAATTATATCAATTTCCTTGATCAAATGATAATCAATTCAATATTTCCTAAGGTTTGAGCCTTATTTAATTTAAAAGAGAAAATAAAAATAAATTTTTTATTTAATTAAGAGAACATGCTCCCTTTTAATTAATTAAAAATCTCTTTTAATTAAATAATAAAATCACTTTATCCTAAGCCTTTATTTAATTAAATGAATTTCCTCCCCTTTTATTTAAATAAAAAAATCTCCACTTTTCCTCTGTAGACACCTAAAAATCCTTTAGAAAATAAAGTATTTTTTATTTTCTGAAAAATTCCTGATGACATCATCATTTATTAATAAATTATTTAATTAATTAATTAATTAATTTTTATGTCATTAAATCCCTTTATCTTAATTAAAAACATTTAATTAAGGAATCCCTCCCAAAATATTTAAATCTTATTTAAACACTATCTCCTTATTTATTAATTATTTTAATTAATAAATTGACCAAAAATCCCAAAATAAATAATTTATTTATTTTTTGACCAAAACTTGGCCAATTTCCTTAAGACCACTAACCTCTTCCAAAGTCTTATAATCCCTCCTTAATTTTGATTAAAAGGCTAATCCCATCTTTTCTAACCCTAATCCCAACTCAAAATATTTAATTAAGATTAAATATTTATTTTCATATTTATTAAATATATTTTAATAAATATTCCCAAAACCAAAAGCCTTTGGAATGAATAAAACATTTATTCCATAAAACCTAAGAAAACTCTAGACTCTTCTAGAAACTTCTCAACCCAACCTCTTCACCCATCCTAATCCTAAAATCCCCTAATCCTAATCCTAATTCCTCCCTTAACCTTGTCACATTCCCTAAACAAGGTTAGCCAACTCTTAAGCTTACCCCAAAGTCAACAAAGAGGGCTTCCCTTTTTGAAATGCATTGAAGGCATTTAAGGCCTCCTTATCCCTTTTACATGCACTTATGGTGCATTTAAGAAGCCCCTCACCCCTTTCTTACACCCTTTGACCTTAGGCACATTTCTCAAATTGTGCACATTCCTCCCATCTTTCAATCCAATGCCCTTGTGACGCTTGTCACAAGGAGGTGATCCCTAAACTAGCACAATCCATGTGCTCCCCTTTGAATGAATCTTGGCCTCTCTTAAGGATTTCAATCCTGGCCACTCATTCTTCCCTCCTAAATTCTATAAATACCCCTCTTTTCAAGAGCAAAATCAATTAGCTTACTTTCATTCTCATGCATTGTTATAATGCCATTTTCATGTTAGATCTTAGCAAATCATTCTAATTTAGTTTACTTTCAAGCATTTTAACTCATCATAGCTTAGTAATAATGGATTAACATAGTTTTTATTGTTGTTTTGCATAGCATAGCATCATATCACATCTCTATTTGGTCTAAAATCAATCTTAGATTCCTCATCATGTAGCTCAATCTCCATTAAAGCATTCTTGAGCCTCTTGAAGCCTTAGGGGCAAATCAGGTGTTCTATACCTATTTTTGTGCCATTTTTGGGTTTTCATGAGCTTCAAATCATCTTAAATGCATTTAGAGTATGCTCCAAGTGCTTAGAGAGCACACCCACATCCCCCTTATCAGAGCAAATCAAACAGTGCTTGGGTGCACCTGTTTTTGGCTCAATCTGAGGTGGCTAGCTTAGAGTTTCCTTATTATTGTTTTGATTGTATGCTAGATTAAACTCTTAATGTTTGATTGATTTGAGCCTTTTAAAACAGATAAGAGGTACCCTCGAAAGCCTTGCTCACATTCTGGCACGCCCGATGGGACTCAAACCACAATCAGCTTGATCAAATCACAACTTTTTCACTCTCTGTCGCAGGAAATGAAAAAAATCATGCCTTCAGAAAAAGAAATGTCACCTACAGCAATGAAATCATGCCTCTAACAAAACAAATCACGCCTTGAAGAAATCAAATCATGCCTACAGACACTATTTTCACGCCTGGTTACTGGCAGATTTCCGCCAGCGATAACTTCTATTCTGCTTCTACTTCTTCTTCTGTTGCTTAAATGTAATGAAATCACGCCTTTGTAGAAAGAAATCATGCCTTTGCAGAAAGAAATCACGCCTTTGCAGAAAGAAATCATGCCTTTGCAGAAAGAAATCATGCCTTCGAAGAAAGAAATCACGCCTTTGCATAGTTATCTGTCACCTGTAAAGGTACAAAATGTCGCCTGTAAGAATGAAATGTCACCTTTGCACTTTCCAGCGTCGCCTATAAGCTGGACAGTGTCACTTTTTGGTATTTTTCTATCTGGGACTGGATTTATTTTTTATTTTGCAAAAGGTCAAACTCAATCTTGAATGAAACTAAAGGAAAGAAACTTAGGTCCTAAAGTGTCATTGTCATTTTGAAAATCAAACCCAATCTCGAATGCACTAAAAGGAATGAACACTCTATTCCCTTTCTTGTTTCAGATTTCAAAAGCAAGTAAATGAACACAATCTTGAATGATCTAAGGATAAAACAAAGCACATTTTCAAAGTTCTTAAATCAACTCGCAAATATCAATCTTGAATGCCCAAAAGGAAAGAACTTGCAACCGCTCAAATCATTTACGTTTTGAAGAAAGAACAAATCAAAATCTAAGCACATGTGTCTTCATATTCAAAGTTCAAACATCACTTAATCAATTTGGGAAAATGAACAAACTTGCTTGATGTGCATCTAGGAGCTTTCATTTTCTGTAAATCCTTGTTAAAAGTAAGCAACGTAGAACATTTGGACTCGGCCAAGTTCACTTGTTCTACTTTTAGCGAGGCCTGTCTAGGGAGAAAAGCGCTTCTTTCTTAGAGAATGACCTCAAACCGGTATCCCCCCCGGCCGGTATATAAATAAAGTGAAGGCAAAAAGTACTCACTTATATCTCCTAATCCACAGGCGTCTTGTGCCAAATGCAAATGTCTGGGGAAAGGTAAATATTCCTCCCCCAGCGTTGTTGGCTAGGCTCTTAAGTGAGTCACAGGCAGTCAGCATAACCGGGTATGGAGACTCCACGGAACTATTAAAAACTTGATAAAATAGAGGCTACCCTATCTACATCCGAAAGTATCAAAATCCTTGTGCAAGGACCGATCCAAGGGGTTTACTGGATCACCTCAAGATTACTCACCATTTGTATTCCTTTTTACGGGGTACCAAGTTGTGGGCAAGCGATTTTGATACTCACCTTCCTTAGGTAGATCCGCTTGAAGTGCATGATAGTCAAATACTCCGTGAAAACACTTGTTGGAACATACACTTTCAAAAGCTTTATCAGAGTCAGTTATCTTGTTTGTATCCCACAAGGTTGCTTTGTCCCTTGTGGAGATTGCTTTTCCAAAATCTTTGTTGAAATCTATCCTTTTCCATTGGAAAAAAACATCAAACTGATCTACAACTTGGTTCAAGATACTAAAAAAAAAAAAAAAAAAGCCATGTCAGTCCAAATCCTCCCAAAATCCAGAAAATGTCCAATGCTTTCAAAATCTCAAAACATGGTCTTCCAGTCACATTCAATCCAGTCTTGTCATCCTTTCCTCCTATCCTAGGTTAGCAAAGTCATCTTGGTCATCCCCCATCCCCTTGTCTGTCTTCCTCTAGAGTCAGTCTTCTTCCAATCTTGAGCCAAATCCAATCCCAGTCTGATCCTGTCAATCATTCCAATCTGAGTCTTAGTCTTCCAATCCATCTTTGTCCTTCATCCTTATCCGACTCATCCACAAGTCAACATGTCTCAAAACTATTATGATGAGTTTGGCTATTATGTCTCTTCCCTCAATCCATCCTATCCCAAAGATGATGAAAGCCTTGTAGATCACGATGCATATTTTGAAAATCTTAGCAAGTTTGCTCCAAACATCCCCCAGCATCCAATCATTCCTCCAAAATATCCTATCATGCCTCCATGCTTATCCACTAGCACTCCCTTTCATGTCCTCGGCAAGGCAAATCCATTATCTTATCCATCCACACTTTATCCCTATCTTAAACCTACACATCCTCCATATGCATCCTTCGTACCTCCATCTCTTGCTATGGTCATATCCCAATCACCATCATCCCATAGAAACACATCTCGCTACTTCCCTTATCTAAAACCTCCATCCACTCATCCTCCAAATCACCCCCAAATCCAAAATCCTAGTCTTCCCATCCTTTATCCGAACCCTCCATCTACTTATCCTCCAAATCATTCTCAAAACCAAAAACCAAGTCTTCCAATCCTTTCTCCCAACCCACCATCCTCCAACTCCTCGTTTGCACCGTCAGCCCCTCAAGAAAGTTCACAATCTTCCACCCCATCTTCATATGAGGAATATCCTAGCTCTCCATCTCCTCCACATTCCAATCCTTCTTCACCATGAAAGTCTCCAAGGAGTTTCACAAGGAAGCCAAAAACAAATCCCACTCCTAAAGTTGAAGAGCCAAGCCATCTCAAACCTTTACATGAAACCATAATTGATGAGGCCCATCCATCACTCCCATCTGTTATCTATCTTCCATACATCCCACTCATTGATCTTCTTCCATCTCCTAGCATCATTGAGTCCCTTCCATCTGAGGTCTCCATCCCATCCCCACCAACATTACCTCCTCCTAGCATTATCCAAAGCATATCTGATGAGCCTCATGAATTCACCCCTCTTCCTACCATCACAGCTACAAAATCTTCCATCCGTTCATCCATACCATCTGAAGAGTTCTTCCTTCTTCCAGACATCACAGCTACAGAATCTCCCATCCTTCCATCCACCCCCTCTGATGAGTCCATCCATACATCCCCCATCACTCTATCCACACAAATCCTATCATGTCAAGATCTTTCCCAAAAGCATGTTGAAATACTCACAGAAGAAAATCAAGATCTAATCCCTTCACTTCCCCCATCACATGTTCTATTACCTCCATCACCCCCAATCCAAAATCCTACAATCCCAATTCTTCCAATCCAAGATCATATCATCCCAGTTTCTCCAACTGAAGATCTATTACCATCTCCCAATCCTAGTCAAAATCCCACCATCCTATCCTCTCCTCTTAAGGATCTTCCAATCCAAACTGTCCCACAACCATCACTCTATCCTCTTGGATCACTTACATTTTTCAAAGGCAGTCCACTTGAAGCAGAAGAAATTAGTTTCATATCTTCCATCAGGGAACCAGAAACTGGATGTTTATCATATTCCCCAAGTCAGAAATATCCTTGTTTGGATAAAATGCTCAAGAAATGGAATTATCAAGGCAAAGGCCTAGGCATCCATGAACAAGGAAATCTGGAGCCTATCCAAGACAAGAAACATCCAAAGTTATGTGGCATTGGTCACACATCAGAAGAAGGCACTGCCTCCAAAAATGTTGGTACAACTAAAGCTAAATTCAAGCATCCTTCCAAACCCACCATCACATCTTCCAAAGCATACAACACCATTCCTCCTCCTCCATCGTTACAACCAAAGACAACCTATCACATTCCTCCTTCATCCTCCAAATCCATTTTGGGTCCCTATGTCCCAAAATCTTCCAGCACATATCCTCTACATACCCAATCTATTTTGGGACCCTACATCCCAAAATATCATCCCCCATCTTATCCTACTCAATCTTTCATCCAAAATCCAAGCATCCCTAGTTGGGATCAACAAAGGCACCTTCCCACATATCCTATCTTCCAATCTCCTTCCATCTCTCCATCCATATTTCCTCCATCCCGCACATCTCCTCATATTCACTCCAATGCTCCCCGCAATTTGGATGCCATATCCAATATGCATAAAAGGAAATATCCACACAGATCTAAGGATTGCCATGTCCAGTCTAAACGACATGGTCAACCAAAGAAAAATCCAATCAAGCAATCCAAAGCATCCCAATGGCCGCAAAGGCCCAGCAAAGCAAAAGCAAAATCTGATGCATACCAATGGCCACAAAGGCCCACCAAAGCTAAAGCAAAAATGATGTGGATCCCAAAGAAAAAAGATGTAATGCATCTACAAGAAACATCCACAATGGCATCCAAAGTTGCTAATCCCCCAGCTACTCAGTCTTCTCCTCCATCTCCTAAATCTATTTTGGGTCCCAAAGATTCAAAATCTCCTAGCATAAATCCTCCATCACATCCACTTCTATCTTCCATGTCCTATCCACTTCATCCACCTTCCCCACGACATGTGCCAATGTTGGTCCTGACAGCATCTCCCTATCATGATCACTTTCCATCTTTCCATCCAAACACTTTCTACCACCATATCTCCCATCTACCCCATATCATCTATGCCTTTGCCTAATTCCTCCATCCTAACAAAGTTGTACCAACATCCAAGCACATCAGAAAGATCAATGAAGAAAGTCAGCGACAAATCAGAGAAATCAGCAGGTCAACAAAATCAGAAAGTCAGCGACAAATCAGAGAAATCAGCAGGTCAGCGAAATCAGAAAGTCAACATCAAATCAGAAGGTAGTACCAAATCAGAGAATCAACAACAAGTCAGAAATCAATTAGCATATCAGTGAAAGATTAGCACAAAGTCAGCAGAAAATCAGAAAATCCATAAAAATTGGAAAAAATCAAGAGAAAAGTATCAAAAAAGAAAAGAGAAAAACATTCGTCCTATGGTGAAAACTTGGCAATTCAAGCACCTTGGACAAGTACCATGGTGAAAACCTGGCAAACAGGCATCATGCGTAAGTCCCCCCCAATTCCTTTCTGTAGTTGGGGGCCATTCCCTTCTTCCATCTTATCCAACATCTCCTCCATCCCATTTGTCTCTCGCTTCCTTCATCCTCCTTTTTGGATCTTGATGACAAAATAAAGACTACCAGGTATACATGCTTTTGGGCACCTTCTTGGAATCCATCACACCTTTCAGCTACGTATCCTCTATCCAATCCATTCATCCTATCTTCCATCTACTTTCCTCATCCTCTTGTCAGCATATCTTCCATCCAATTGTACCCCATCCTACTGCCTCTGAATAAATGAACTATCCTAAGCAGGGGGCATCTTATTCCTTGGTAACATATTCCTTGGAGACTATCTTTCATCCAAAAACTTCCATCTCCCAAATCCTTAAGCAAATCCACCATCCAATCCTTGAGCATTCCTCTATCTAGATTCCTCAGCAATTCCTCCAGCATTCCATCTTCCAAACCTCAAGCAAGTCCGCCATCCAATCTCCCCAAATCTTCCTCTATCCAATCCTCAAGCGTTCTTCCATCCAAATCCAAATCTCCTAGCAGTTCCATCATCCTCATCCTTAGCATTTCCTCCACATCTCCATCACCTAGTATCTTCCCTTGTCATTGGTATCTAGCTATAGGCTAACCTCATTGTAATCCAATGCCATTCATCCTTATCCAAACATTCCTAGTAGTCTTCTAGCCATCTTCCAATCCTATCCACATCCTCTAGCTATTTAACATCCAAGATCAAGCCAACTGATCCAATCACATCCTTAGTCTTGTAGCAAGCCTTGATCTCAATCCAATCATCATCATTGGGATATGTCTTTCCCAAATCCATGTCATTTCAGGACACATCATCCATCACCAGTCCATCTTGGCCTTCCAGCACAACTGGGGCATCATCTTGCATATAGTTGGAGTTTTAGCTTCACCCTCAGGTTCTTTGTACATCCTAATCCTGAGTCTTGTACCATAGCATCAGTCGTGTCTCCACCTAAACTCATTTGTACATATGTGTCTTTAGGTCCCATCCTTTGTGTTAGTTAGCCCTTGTCATTGTCTTGTTGTACATATCCTCGTCAGTCCTGCAGCAGTATTTGATCAAAAATCTTGTCCTACCCAACCTCGCACTTCAGCAACATCAATCGTCAACTATCCTTGATCATCATGACCATCTTTGAACTTCATCATTTTCCAATCAGCAACACAGCATTCTCCCCATCAGCATCGGGTCCGCATAGATGTATGCTTCTGTTTTGTCTGACCTAAGCCTAATCACAGGTCCCCTCAGTTGTATCCTCCCTGTCTGACTTAATCTTCCACCAAGCACACCAGGTCTGTGTCGATGTATCCTTCCACACGTTCAGACCAATCTTCCCGCCATCAATCAAATCAAATCTCTCTCCTTGGCAAAGGTTGTCTTTTGGAGTTATCATTTTGGCCTTGGATTTTGTCCTTTGGGTCTTGTTAATCTTTTACAGCTTCTCATTGTTCTCTACTCAAAGTCACCATGATCCTTTATATCATGGTGCGCTGCGAATGAGGATAATCTGGGGCAAGGTCTTTTGATCTTTTACTTCTGCCTGTGAGTCAGTTGTGTGTTTGTGGTTTCTTCAGCATCGTTTCCACCATGCTTCCTCTTGGGTTCATGCGTGATGTTGGGGCAACCCTGCGTGTCTTTTTAGCGTCGGTCCTATGCAACACTGGTGACAAGGCCTCATGATCCTAGTATCCTTGGCAGGTCTCTAACATTGCTATATTAAACTAGGTTGTGCTCTCTAAAAGATCTAAAGCTTGGAGCTTCCCCAAATCCCCTGCATCTTGCATCATATAGATTAATCTTGCATCCTCATGTAGCTGCATCCTACATTTTGCATTTCATCTCATCTTGCATTCACCCATCTTTGCTCTTGGGAGTTTGGTTATTTATCTCCCCTTCTTCCTGGTCCTTCTTTCTCTGTTTCCTTTCGAGAAAATTCCCCAATGTTTACTCCTTGCGTTATTTTCTCGAGGGGGCACAACCCCTTATTTCCTCCAAATTCTAGCCTTGGGCATCTTATTTTCTTGTCTTTGAAGCCATGCCACTTGCGGCATCACATCAAAGAGGGGAAAAATGTAGACACCTAAAAATCCTTTAGAAAATAAAGTATTTTTTATTTTCTGAAAAATCCCTGATGACATCATCATTTATTAATTAATTATTTATTTAATTAATTAATTAATTTTTATGTCATTAAATCCCTTTATCTTAATTAAAAACATTTAATTAAGGAATCCCTCCCAAAATATTTAAATCTTATTTAAACATTATCTCCTTATTTATTAATTATTTTAATTAATAAATTGACCAAAAATCCCAAAATAAATAATTAATTTATTTTTTGACCAAAACTTGGCCAATTTCCTTAAGACCACTAACCTCTTCCAAAATCTTCTAATCCCTCCTTAATTTCGATTAAAAGGCTAATCCCATCTTTTCTAACCCTAATCCCAACTCAAAATATTTAATTAAGATTAAATATTTATTTTCATATTTATTAAATATATTTTAATAAATATTCCCAAAACCAAAAGCCTTTGGAATGAATAAAACATTTATTCCATAAAACCTAAGAAAACTCTAGACTCTTCTAGAAACTTTTCAACCCAACCTCTTCACCCATCCTAATCCTAAAATCCCCTAATCCTAATCCTAATTCCTCCCTTAACCTTGTCACATTCCTTAAACAAGGTTAGCCAACTCTTAAGCTTACCCCAAAGTCAACAAAGAGGGCTTCCCTTTTTGAAATGCATTGAAGGCATTTAAGGCCTCCTTATCCCTCTTACATGCACTTATGGTGCATTTAAGAAGCCCCTCACCCCTTTCTTACACCCTTTGACCTTAGGCACATTTCTCAAATTGTGCACATTCCTCCCATCTTTCAATCCAATGCCCTTGTGACGCTTGTCACAAGGAGGTGATCCCTAAACTAGCACAATCCATGTGCTCCCCTTTGAATGAATCTTGGCCTCTCTTAAGGATTTCAATCCTGGCCACTCATTCTTCCCTCCTAAATTCTATAAATACCCCTCTTTTCAAGAGCAAAATCAATTAGCTTACTTTCATTCTCATGCATTGTTATAATGCCATTTTCATGTTAGATCTTAGCAAATCATTCTAATTTAGTTTACTTTCAAGCATTTTAACTCATCATAGCTTAGTAATAATGGATTAACATAGTTTTTATTGTTGTTTTGCATAGCATAGCATCATATCACATCTCTATTTGGTCTAAAATCAATCTTAGATTCCTCATCATGTAGCTCAATCTCCATTAAAGCATTCTTGAGCCTCTTGAAGCCTTAGGGGAAAATCAGGTGTTCTATACCTATTTTTGTGCCATTTTGGGGTTTTCATGAGCTTCAAATCATCCTAAATGCATTTAGAGTATGCTCCAAGTGCTTAGAGAGCACACCCACATCTCCCTTATCAGAGCAAATCAAACAGTGCTTGGGTGCACCTATTTTTGGCTCAATCTAAGGTGGCTAGCTTAGAGTTTCCTTGTTATTGTTTTGATTGTATGCTAGATTAAACTCTTAACGTTTGATTGATTTGAGCCTTTTAAAATAGATAATAGGTACCCTCAAAAGCCTTGCTCACATCCTCTTATCCTAAGTTGCACAAATAAAGCATTATTCTTATTTTATAAAACGGGAAAAAGCATTTTTTGTCTTATGTGGGACACAAAAGTCAACTCCTATTTTCCTATTGGAGGATATTTGTCTACAAGGATCAAGCTTCTATTTTTCTCCATCGTTGATTAAGTCTTTTGCCTCTTAATCTCAATGGTCTATTTTCATCTCATTCTCTATAAAAGAAGAGCTCTCTTCCTCATTTTCACATCTTAAGTTTTCATGCTAATGTTATGCTGCAGTTTTCTAGGTCATTTGGAGCTCTTTAAAGACATTCTTGCATTCAAGCTTTGAAGACATTGTTGTTGCATTTCATTTAGCTTGTTTTCTTACATCATAGTTGCATGATAATGGCATTTTTAGTATAGATTTCCTTTATGCAATAGATTAATCTCACATAGCTTAATAGGAGGATTTGTAACACTTGTATTTTCCTTTCATAGCATAGCTTGCATCTTTCATTCTTATAGATTAGTTTGCATTGCATTGCATCCATATTGATTTCATTGGAGATATTGGCATTGTTGCCCTTATTTTCATTGTGAATCTCTCATTGTGTGGTTGACTAGCAAGGTCATGAGTTTATAGCTCTAGCTGAGAGCAAATTCACAATCTTGCAACTCCATGCATAGAGAGCTATGGATCGATTTGTGAGGGCTCATTGTTGAGTTTTCCTTGCATGTAAGGATTCATAGAAGTGCACAACTTTTGTGTGTACATTTTTGGCACCTTGTATGCAAACATTTTCAAGACGTTAATTGCTCATAATTTGGCACAACCCCAAGATCTTGCAAAGCATCGCATACCAGATCCTAAGCCTCATTGGTGGGATGAGAAGGCCTTTTGTGTCTTTCACAATGGAATTGGACATAATATAGAAAATTGTTTTAAACTTAAACATCTTGTCCAAGATCTCATTGAAAGTGGACGATTACAAGTTGATGGTTTAACCACTAATGCGGATCATAAAGCTTTTAAAGAGCCCTTGCCCAAATATGAGAAAGGAGAGAATTCTAACAACAAGAATGGCAAGGCTGCTATCAACTACACCTACACAAATGCTGAAAATGTTATTAATATGCTTGAAGTTGTTGGTGACAATGTCAACATGATGAGAGGGAAAGACCCTTATGGATATGATGTGGATTCGAATCCTATGCTTGATGAAGGACCTGTTGTGGTCCTAAGAGGTCCTCACTCATGAAGGATGTCTCAACCCCTCAATGCAGTCACTAGGAGTCAGTCTCAAGCTCCCATTGTTATTAGAGGTTCTAACTCTAGTAAGTCTAAGCAGCCAGTGTCAAAAGGTGTTCTTCCTAAATCTGTTGTTGGTCCTGAGTTGAATTATAATCTTGTTGACCAATTACAATGTACACTAGCGTAGATTTCAATCTTTGAACTTTTGGAATTGTCCCCTAAGCATAAGCGTGTCCTTGAGGATGCCTTGCGAGCGGCTAATGTCCCTAATGATATAGATGTAGATCAATTCTAGAATATGGTCAACCATTTGGCTAACCCTCACTACCTTACATTCTCAGAAGAAGATGACAAGTCATTAAGCCACCCACACAATTTGGCCCTTAATATAGAGGTTATGATCCACAAGACCCGTGTCAGGCGCGTGTTGATAGATGGGGGTGCTGGGCTTAATATTTGTTCTTTGAGCTTATTGAAGGCTTTGGGTTATTCAGAAGAAGTCATTGACACAAGGAAGAAGATAAATATCAAGGCTTATGATGAAGCAGAACGTAACTCTAAAGGATTGGCTGTTCTTCCTATCCGAATTGGTCCTGTAGAGAAAGATATTTTGTTTCAGATTGTTGATGCCAGTCCTTTGGCTTACAATATTTTGTTGGGTAGACTTGGATACATGAGATACAAGCAGTC
The DNA here is from genome assembly GCA_027943335.1 of Chamaecyparis obtusa. Classification (NCBI taxonomy): domain Eukaryota; kingdom Viridiplantae; phylum Streptophyta; class Pinopsida; order Cupressales; family Cupressaceae; genus Chamaecyparis; species Chamaecyparis obtusa. The sequence continues at coordinate 2,464,184 of BSBK01001219.1, forward strand.
CCATCTACTTATCATTAGTGTGTGAAGTTCCCTTACAATGGAGTAGAAGTTTGCATACCCGGGGATAGGGCATTGCCAGTCAACACAATTTCAGCATGGTCTCACATTCCTTTGAATAGGGAGGCTGACACTTTTGATACTACATTTGAACAATGCAAAGAAAAATTCAAAGCCATGGATCTTGGCATGGGGGATTACAAAATTGATTCATTCACAAAATTGCCAATTTCCCCTAGGTCTTATGGCAAACCTTCTCAAGATATGAAACCCCATCTTCAGCCATGACATTGTTCGACAAGTTTGTAGAATCCTCAGTTTTGATTCAAGAGGAAAAAAAAGAGGTTGCCATTAGGGACTAGATTTACCGAGAGGAGAAATACTGACATAATGAGGATTTTGCACCTTCCCCTCGAGCTTATGGGAGAGGGTATACATTGGTCAAGAATATGGGTTATCCAAGACATAGTCCCCTTAGTCATCGGTTGGATGCCAAAGCTGAACCTCTTAACCATGCCCTTTTTGGACGAAGGAATAAATCAACAGTTGGCTTAGGTTTTTCAAATAAGAAATAGAAAAGTGTCCCGATCTTAGCTGCGATGAATAGTGACAATGACTCAGACTACACACCTAATCTCTCTAATCAGCAAGACATGTCTGATGATTGGGTTCCTTCAACAAATCTCCTTTGGGGAGATTCAAAAGATTTGACAATTGATAGTCCTACTATCCCAGCTGCGATGGATAGTGACTATATGAATGCTAGATTGACAATGGAAAGTGTTGCTATCCTAGCTGTGACAGATAGTAACAATGCTAGTGCTAGAGAAAGGGAAACCTTTCCTAACCTTGAGGCTTCTACATCACGAGGCCCAAATAATGATTCAGAGACAGACTCACATGAGTTCAAATGGGACTCACTTTCAGATGCAATAGTTGATTTGGACATGGATGTTGTCCATACTTATAGTACTCAACCCGATGTGACCAATGAGCCTAGTGTAGGACTAGAGGATTGGACTCCTCGAATTGCCTTAGTGGACGACGCTTTGTTTGGTAGGACAAATCCTGATTCGGGTATCTTAGAAGGAGACTTGATGAATCCCAATTGTATGGTCACCAGAGATAACACCTTCCACATACACAATGTTGAACCAGTCATTGACCTACCCCTTGTTCATTTGCACCTAATTGATTGGTCTCAACGTTACCAAGAGCCTCAACTCTTAAACTTTCAGAATGACTATGAAATTGCCTATTATCTAAATGCTCTTGAACCCGTAGTCTCTTCCACCAGTGAACCAACAACAAGTATGAGAAAGCTTGATATTAAGTACCTCAAGCTAAAAATAAAAGAAAAAGAAAAAAAGGTTTGATGGTGAAAACCACTTTGTGGCGGTGTCAGAACCCAAAATAGTAAAAAGAAAAGACGTATCCGAAGGTGAAAACCTTTTTGAGGCACCTAAGGATGGGGTACTTAATAACTTGCCAAGTTACTTCCAAGATAGGTCATCAGTTCTCATTGAGCCCACACAACTAGTGAATTTGAATATAGAAGATGCTCCCCAAATAGTGCACCTAGCTCAGTCTCTATCAGTTGAAAAAAAAGAGGCATATACAAAGTTTTTGCAAAAGAAGAAAATCAATTTTGCTTGGACATATTCTGATATGCCAGGGCTTGACACTGATCTTATTATGCATCATCTATCTATAGCTCCAGGAATAAAATTGATCAAACAAAGGTTGAGGAAAATGCACCCTCACATAGCTCTTCTTGTTAAAGCTGAATTAGAAAAGCTCTTACTTGCAGGATTCATTTGAGCTATTGACTATGCTAAGTGGATCTCCAATATTGTTCCAGTTTCAAAACATGATGGGTCCATTCGCATTTGCACAGACTTCAGAGACCTCAACAAAGCATGCCCAAAGGATGACTTTCCACTCCCAAACATAGACATGATAGTGGATATGACGACGGGTTATGAGATATACTCCTGAATGGATGGGTTTTCTGGATATAACCAGATAAAAATAGCTCTTGAAGATCAAGAGAAAATAGCTTTCACATGTGCATGGGGAACCTATTGTTGGAACTTCATGCCATTTGGCCTAAAGAATGCAGGAGCAACATACCAATGAGCTATGACCACAATTTTTCATGATATGATGCATAAGAACATGGAAGATTATGTGGATGATACCTTGGCTAAATCTAGGAAATGAGATACACACCTCGATGATTTGGAAGTGATTCTAGATCGCATGGAACAGTTTCAACTTAGATTGAATCCAAAAAAGTGTGCATTTGGAGTTACCTCAAGTAAACTTCTAGGATTCATAATTTCAGCAAAAGGAATAGAGGTTGATACTGAAAAGGTCCAAGCTATCTTAGATATGCCACCTCCAAAGAACATAAGTCAAATGAGAAGTCTTCAAGGATGACTCCAATCTATACGGAGGTTTATTTCACAACTTGCAGATAGAGCACAACCTTTCAATAAAACATTGCATAAGGGAGTCACATGTGTGTGGAATGAGGATTGCCAAAAGAGCCTTGATCAAATAAAATAGTATTTGGCTAATCCTCCAATTTTGATGCCTCCTATTCCAAGGAAACCATTGATTTTGTACATTTCACCAACAGAGTCTTCCTTGGGGGCATTGTTGGCTCAATTAGATGACACTAGGAAAGAAAGGGCCATATACTACATCAGTCGTACTCTAGTATCTTATGAGATCAATTATAATAACATTGAGAAGTCTTGTCTTGCAGTAGTGTTTGCTTCCCAAAAGTTGCGACACTATATGCTTGCTCATACTATATATTTGGTTGCAAAAATTGATCCTCTTAAGTACTTGCTTAGTAAGGCTGCCCTCACGGGTAGACTTGCTAAGTGGATGATGGTTTTATCTGAATTTGATATAGAGTACATTGAGAGAAAGGCCATAAAAGGGCAAGCTATTGCTGATCAATTAGCTAATTTTCCATTTAAGGATAGTGTGCCTATTCAGGTAGAGTTCCCAGATGAACACATTCTATACATGACCACTCGCACTTGGAAGATGTTCTTTGATGGTTCCAACATGCAAAATGGATCAGGTGTGGGAGTATTGTTTGTTTCTCCTCATGGGTATAATATACCAAAATCCTACAAACTTTTATTCCCATGTACAAACAATATTGCATAATATGAAGCATTAACCAATGGATTGAAACTAGCTATAGAATGGAACATAACAAAGTTGCATGTCTTTGGGGATTCACAATTAATTATCAACCAAGTCAATAAGGAGTATCAAACCAAAGATGATAAATTGATACCTTACAAAAAGATGGTTGATTCATTGAGATGTTACTTTACCTTTGTGACATTTCAACAGATCCCTAGAGCAGAAAACAAAGCTGCAGATGCTATGGCTACATTAGCTTCACTCCTATAGTTGGAACAACATGAATCCAGATTTGAATTCTTGGTGGAAGAGCTACACCACCCCATATTTGACTCATCTGAAAGCAGTCATTTGTACCCTTGTCACACATGAGTCTTCCCGCTATGGTACTATCTATTCATATCTACGTGATGGCATCGTCCCTAACACTTTCAACCATTCTGAATGCTGAAACCTCATCTATAACGCCTCTCGCCACACCCTTATCTCTAGTGATTTATATAGGAGGGGTTTAGATGGGACACTTCTTAGGTGCTTGGAAAAGGAGGAATTCGACCAAGCGTTAGTTGACATTCATGAGGGCATTTGTGGTGGACACTCTAATGGTCTTGCCATGGCCCGAAGGTTGCTTAGGGTAGGGTATTACTAGCCCACAATGCAAACTGATGTAGTAGCTTTCTCTAAATCTTGTGAGAAATGTCAAAAACATGGAAACCTGATTCACACTCCAGGGAGGGAGCTAATTCCTTCTATTTCTCATTGGCCATTTCAGCGCTGGGCCTTTGACCTTGTTGGGAAAATTCACCCCAACTCATCAGGTGGACATAAGTTTATCATCATAGCTACTGATTATTTCACAAAATGGGTAGAGGCAGTCCCTCTTTCTGTTGCCTCGGGCAAAACAGTTTCACTCTTTATTCTGAATCATATTATTTGTCGATTTGGAGTGCCTTCTGAGATTATTACTGATAATGGAGGTCAATTCAAGAACAAGGACCTAAAGCATTTATGCAAGAAGTTTAAAATTAAGCAACATTGGTCCTCCATCTATTTTCCATAGGGAAAGGGACAGGCAGAAGCCTCTAATAAAACCATTCTTAAAATTCTTCATAGGACAGTGCACAAGAATGGTAGGGATTGGCACTTGCAAATCAATCTAGCACTATGGGCTTACAGAACAAGCATTCACACACCTACAAGAGCCACGCCTTTTGCCCTTACCTATGGCGCTGAAGTGGTATTACCTTTAGAAGTAGAGATCCCTTCACTTACAATCTCTCTCAAAGGTTTGATTACAGATGAGGATTACCATGCCATGAGGTTACAAGAACTAGAACTTCTAGATGAGAAGCGTAAGGCTTCCTTTGATCACATGAGAGTATATCAGAAGCATATGTCCAAAGCATTCAACAAGAAGGTTCACCCTAGGGAATTTCAGATAGGTGATCTTATTTTGAGAGAGAACCTTAAGAATCAACAGAATAAAGAACAAAAGGGCAAGTTCGAACCTAATTGGCTTGGACCATACATTATTACAGCAGCTTTTGGTACAGGTGCATATTTACTATCGAATGAAGATGGAGAACAGCTCCCTGAGCCCATCAAAATTTTGCAGCTAAAGAAGTTCTATCCTTGATGCCCATTTCTATCTGGGGGCATCCTTTGTACATATCTTATATGATCTTGAAAAAATACCAAAAAAATTGATATATGATGCTGAAAAAATCCTAAAAATTATTAAAAAGTCCTAGAAAAATACAAAAAAATCAAAAAATTCACAAATTCAAAAAAAAAAAAAGTGCCTTGGTGAAAACCTAGAAACAGGCGCCTTGGTAGCAAAAATACAAAAAAAAAAAAAGAGAGAGAAAAATTGCAATAAAAATCCAAGTGGTGAAAACCTAGAAACAGGCGCTACTTGAGGCCTTTGCACCCCTATTTGTTAGCATGCATCCTCGACACTTAGCCACTTTCCATCATGCCTTGACCTTATTTGACTTGGTCTAGAATTGGTCTTTATCTTTGTCTAGGGGGCATAACTGTTAGCATTGGTCCTTTAGGTGTGTTTGTCTCTTGGGGCATTTCACAACAGGTGTTTTTCAACACCACCCCAAACAGTGTTTTTCAACACTACCCTTGCGTCGAGTGTTTCTCAACACTTATCAGATGTCTTACCCAATAGTCTAAGTGTAATGTGATATTTCTCATTGGCAGATGTGATAACCAGATTCTGACTCTATGACCAACACACATGCACTTAAACAATCAACTCGCTTGAGATATGTTGACTTTATTTTTCTTTGTGTGTTGTCTATGAAGATTTATTTGATGAGTGGTCTCTCCCTGAGAAGTTTTTGATGATGCATAGCTAGAAGACTGAGGGAATGAGAACATGTTTTATTTCTTTATCTGCTTGTGGGTATATTTTGTTGGTCCTACCTATCATGAGCATTTATGTTGGTCTTACTTGACACTATGGATTGACAAGGTATTATCCTTGACTATTTTGTGAGTGCACGCTTCTAGTTATCCCAACTTTCATGTGTCTTGATAAAAGAATAATCTCACCATATCAAACTTAGGTAATCTCACTGCATTAGTCATCTTGACCTCCATGTCTTTGATGCCTAGGTGGGATTTCCACATTTTATCTGATAAAGATCATATTCAGATTCACATAGTCATACTAGTGTGTATTGTATGATCTTACGATGCTACCAATAATGCTTAATGATGATAATTAGATGTCTATAAGCGTTGTGACCTTGCAAGTCAACCACTTTCATAGTAGCTTGCATTCTTAGGTTCATCATAGTTTAATTTTTGCATCTTGCATATGGAGAGAGCTCTTCTTTTTATCATCTATGGACTAGTTGGTCAACTGTGCTCATTTTCTAATTCTTCTTGATCATATCTTCCATTTCTGGTCTTTCATGTCACATCATTTTCTATCCATTTTCGGACTCGAAATCAAAATCTGAGTCATGTTTCCAAGTTTTCTCATTCTTCTACGTAGTTGACTGACCTTTTGAAGCATAATTCTTCGATCTTTGATGGAATTTCTTCCTTTCCATGTCTTCCAAACTTCTAGTCTTTCATTCACCCCTTTTGCTTCCTCTCTCTGAGGTTTGACTTAATCTTTATCCTATATCTTTTTCAGTCAAACCTCATCAACCTGGGGCATATCTTCACTATTTGATGGTTATCCTATCATGCTCCATCCTTCGATTATGATTTCTAGTGACTTGATCAAGTTTATCAATTCACTGCTTCTCCTCTACCTGATTTTGATTTCAATTTCGAGGGGGCAGTACCTATCAGCTTTAATCTTTGATTCAACTTTATCATTCAGCTCAACTTGAGATTCTTATTTTTAGACTTGATTATCACCTAGCAGTAATGGTGGTGATTTTGTCTTTCAATTTTTATCTCCTAATTTTCAGACTTGATTATTGCCTAGCAGCGACTGTGATAGTTTTGTCTAAGGCTTGATTTGCACCTAGCAGCGACGGTGTTGGTCTTGTCTTTTGCTTATCTTTGTCCCGATGTGTTCCCAAAATGAACACACATCTGGGTTGTTTTGTGATCCCAAATCGATCTCACATTTCAATTCTTTTTTGACTGCATGTGTTCCTAGATCGATCACACATTAGTCAAAGAGGAGCAAATGTATGCACCCTAAAATGGTCACCTAGACTTTGGGCCCCCATTCAACAATTTGTCAAATCCCTGAATCAATATTTTCAATTATCAACAATATCAATTATATCAATTTCCTTAATCAAATGATAATCAATTCAATATTTCCTAAGGTTTGAGCCTTATTTAATTTAAAAGAGAAAATAAAAATAAATTTTTTATTTAATTAAGAGAACATGCTCCCTTTTAATTAATTAAAAATCTCTTTTAATTAAATAATAAAATCACTTTATCCTAAGCCTTTATTTAATTAAAAGAAATATCCTCCCCTTTTATTTAAATAAAAAAATCTCCACTTTTCCTCTTATCCTAAGTTGCACAAATAAAGCATTATTCTTATTTTATAAAAAGGGAAAAAACACTTTTTGTCTTATGTGGGACACAAAAGTCAACTCCTATTTTCCTATTGAAGGATATTTGTGCACAAGGATCAAGCTTCTATTTTTCTCCATCATTGATTAAGTCTTTTGCCTCTTAATCTCAATGGTCCATTTTCATTTCATTCTCTATAAAAGAAGAGCTCTCTTCCTTATTTTCATATCCTAAGTTTTCATGCTAATGTTATGCTGCAGGTTTTCTAGGCCATTTGGAGCTCTTTAAAGACATTCTTGCATTCAAGCTTTGAAGACATTGTTGTTGCATTTCATTTAGCTTGTTTTCTTACATCATAGTTGCATGATAATGACATTTTTAGTATAGATTTCCTTTATGCAATAGATTAATCTCACATAGCTTAATAGGAGGATTTGCAACACTTGTATTTTCCTTTCATAGCATAGCTTCCATCTTTCATTCTTATAGATTAGTTTGCATTGCATTGCATCTATATTGATTTCATTGGAGATATTGACATTGTTGCCCTTATTTTCATTGTGAATCTCTCATTGTGTGGTTGACTAGCAAGGTCATGAGTTTATAGCTCTAGCTGAGGGCAAATTCACAATCTTGCAACTCCATGCATAAAGAGCTATGGATCGATTTGTGAGGGCTCATTGTTGAGTTTTCCTTGCATGTAAGGATTCATAGAAGTGCACAACTTTTGTGTGTACAGAATGATTCTCAACAATAGTGAGAATGTCATTAGTAGGTATGTGTATTTTATCAAGATTCCTAAGAAACAAAGAGGACTTAGGAGCAAATGAACCCATAAGTCTATGACTTCTCCTAACTAGAATGCTAGAGGAAGGACTCAATTTTATAATGATCATGCACAAGGAAATGAAAGAGAGATATGTTTAAATAATGAAAATAAAGGAAAATGAAAACACTTATCAGGTTTAGGCAACATGAATTGTATTAAGCATAATTATACATGAAACCTTAGAATGGATAGAACATGATGCAAGGGAGATGAGGAGAGGGGCCAAAGGCACACCTAACCAGATCCATCTTGCAGAAGAACACACAGAAGCAACAACAACACAAGTGGGAGAGAGAAATGCAAGATCATTCATATATTATCTTTAAATAAATTCATACGTGTCGGGATGTAAGGCCTTCCCGGTTTAGGCCAGATATTACAATGAAGAACATAAGTCCTCAAACATGCGAGGATCTGTCAAATATTTCTAATCTTCTATCTTCTATAAAAATTGACCCCTAAACTACAACCAAACAACTACATTTATACAAGAGGCTACTGAACTGATTCGACCTTCAGATCCACAATTAATGGAAGGAATGACTAGATATAGGTCCACATGCTTCCCAATGATGGATACCAATATTAAATCTATGACCCAAATTAAATGCACAAGTCAGCCTCAACAGGAACTCCAAAATAAACAACTCAATAAACAAAGACAACCGAGTGCCAGACAAGCATCACCGAGTGCCATGGAATTAACCAAGTGCTAGAAATATAACCGACCAACACCAAGGAACAAAGGAAATCAAGAAACACTGAACCAACTCAATCAAAGAAGGAATCAAGCAACAAAGAAAAACTTCAAATATATTTTTGGTGACGTAGGATTGCCAAGGACCTGAGATACTCCTGCAGCAAACACCTGGGGTTATTTGAGAATGATTCTCTGAATCATTAAGCAGGTATGATCCGAGTTGCATCCAACTCAGACTGAGAAATCCACGAACTATCTTCAATCAGTCTGTTCTTTGATTTTACCAAATACTCCATATACTATTTTCCTCTTGTACTTTTTCTAACTTTTTGCTCCAAAATCTGCTCAACTTCTTCTGTCTATTTCTTAGGATAATCCATTGGTACTGCCATGTCTTCATCAAGTTCATGATACTCATGCAAATCAAAGATGTTGAATATGGGTGATATATCTATGTCATTAGGTAACTCAATCTCATATGCATTTCCATTGTCAAATTTCCTCAAAATCTTGCAAGGTCCAAACTTCTTCATTTTCAGCTTCCCACATGTTCCAACAAGAAATCTGCCTTTCTTCAAATGAACCATCACTTCATCACCAACATCAAAAGTCTTATGTCTTCTTGATCTATCAGCTCCGTCTTTGTATTTCTGATTACTCATTTCTAGTTTATGTTTCACATCTTCATGCAATGTCTTCATGTACTCAACAAACTTCACTCCTTCAACACTTCTCTTTCTTTCATCAACAATATCCCTCAAATATGATATACCTCTTAGTTGTATGCCATTTACAATTTCAAAAGGTGTTTTTCCAGTACTCCTATTCACTGAATTATTGTATGCAAACTCTACTTGTGCCAACACAGAATCCCAATTACTTGGTGTGTCTCCAACTAAACATCTCAAAAGATTACCCAAGCTTCTATTCACAACTTCGGTCTATCCATTAGTCTATGGGTGAAATGTAGAACTATATTTCAACTCGGTGCCAAACTTTCTCCAAAGGGTCTTCCAAAAGTATACAAAAAATTTACTATCTTAGTCATAGATAATACTCCTTGCTAATCCATGCAATTTGACAATTTCCTTAAAGAAAAGATCTATTACATGTACTGCATCTGATGTCTTTCTACAAGGTATAAAATGTTCCATTTTAGAAAATCTATCCACAACAACAAATATGGAATCATTACCTCTTATTGTCTTTGGTAAGCCAAGAACAAAATCCATATTGATGTCGACCCAAGGTTTCTTAGGAACAACAATCGGTGTATACAATCTAGTATTCTGACTCACTCCTTTTGCAACTTGACAAACTCCACAACTTTTCACAAATTTCTGAACATCTTTATACAACTGTGGCCAAAAGTATTTCTCCTTAAGCAAATTCAATATTTTATCAACATCAAAGTGTCCAGCCAAACCACTACTATGTTTCTCCTTTATCAAATTAGTTCTCATTGGTCCTCTCGGTATACACAACTGAATACCTTTAAACAACATACCTTCTTGCATAAAATATTCATCCCATTTAGTAGTTAGTTGATCTTGAATAGGTGCTCTGCAGTTTCTCTACAGCTTAGAAAAATTAGGATCAAATTCATAAGAATCTCTTATGTCATCAAAACCAAGAACTTCAATTTTCATCTCGGTCATCAAGGATCTTCTTCTACTCAATACATCAGCAACTTAGTTAGTGACTCCACTCTTATGCTTTATCACAAATCTATAGCTCTGTAAATACTCAACCCATTTCATATGTGTCGGATTCAACTTATTCTGACTACCCAAATATTGTAAAGCCTTATGATCGGTATACAATACAAATTCACTCGGTATCAAATAATGTCTCCATTTCTTCAGTGCTTGAACAATAGCATAGATTTCTTGATCATACATAGAATATTTTCTTTTTGCATCATTCAACTTTTCAATAAAGAAAGCAACAGGTTTACCTTCTTGACTCAACACAGCTCCAATTGCACTACCACTTGCATCACGTTCTACTTGAAATACCTTATTGAAATCAGGCAATGCCAAAACTAGCAATTCAACAACCTTTTGCTTTAGAGTCTCAAAAATTTTATCAACTCCATGTGGCCACTTGAATTCTCTTTTATCTCCTCTCATAGTCTCAATCATAGCATTACAAATTGAACTAAAATTCCTAATGGACTTTCGGTAAAAACTTGCCAAACCATGAAATGATCTTACCTCACTAGCATTCTTAGGTGTAGGCCAATTCAGAATAGCTTCAACCTTTTCAGGATCCATTTTCAAACCATCAACCAAAATCAAAAATCCCAAATACATAATCTCCTCTTTCATGAAGGAACACTTTTTCAGATTTATAAGCAACTTTTCTTCTTTCAATCTCTGCAAAACTTGTCTAACATGTAACAAATTTTCTTCTCTGGTCTTACTGAATATCGTAATATCATCAAGATATACAATCACAAATTTACCCAAGAATTTCTTCAAAACTTCATTCATCAACCTCATAAAAGTACTCGGTGCATTAGTTAAACCAAAAGGCATAACCAACCACTCATACAAACCTTCTTTTGTCTTGAAAGTGGTCTTCCACTCATCACCTTCTCTGATTCTGATATGATGATATCCACTTTTCAAACCAATTTTGGTAAAATACTTTGCTCCAGTAAAACTATCCATTATATCATCCATTCTCGGTATAGGGAACCTATACTTCATTGTTATCTTGTTGGTTGCTCTAGAATCAGTACACATTCGCCATTCTCCATTCTTCTTAGGTGCCAATACAACAGGTACTACACAATTCTTGAATCTGTCGGTTCAATTCCTAGTTCTTGGTAGGTGTTAACCGATGAGGTGCCTTATTCGGTAAACTAGCTCCAAGGATTAGATCCATGCAATGATCAATGCTTCTCTTCAATGGTAAGCTATTAGGTACATTATCAGAAATGATTTCACTATACTCGGTGAGTAAATTATTAATCTCCTTAGGGACACTATCTTCTATTTTCTTACTCAGTTTGTTAGGAATCACAACAAAACATACATCATTCCTCTTCAAATATTTAACAAACTTTCTTCCTTCCATCAAGAAAACTTTCACAGATGTACAAACATTACTAATAGGTTCTTCAATCAAAGGTAACGAGATTTGTTTTCTTTCATCAGCCCAAATAGTATATTTAAGCAATCTCCCATCATATATAGCATGTCTATCATATTGCCAAGGTCTACCCAACAAAATATGACAACAATCCATAGGCATGATATCACACAACACCTTATCATAGTACTTTCCAATTTTCAAATTCACATAGCATTGTTCACTTACCAAGAGTGTATGCTCATCTTTGATCCATGAAATCTGATAGGGATTTGGATGTTCCAACCTTTTCAACTGCAACTTTGTGACCATTTCCTCAGATACCAAATTCTCTGAGCTACCATTGTCAATGATTACCTTCCAAACTTCATCAAAAACTCTACATCTGGTCTTGAAAAAACTTTTCCTTACTGGATCTTCCTTATTTCTTTCACTCCAAAGTGCTCTTCTTACCATCAAGTTATTTTCCTTCTCAGGTTCATTCAGTGAATCTTCTTGCACCAAAGCATTTCTACTACTACCAACCTTCTTACTTACATGTGTACACTCAAATGATCTGTCCTTCTTCCCCACAATTGTAACAAGTTCCTCAGAAACCACCTTTGTTATAACCACCTCGGTAGTTACTGCCTTTGCCTCTAGATGAACTTTCACCTTTCCACTCGGTCTTGCCTTTATCCAGATTTATCTTTTCAGGTTCAGATCTACTATTTTCACCATAAGATCTACCTCTTCCTCTAGGGAATCTACCACCTCTACCTCTTTGTCTCTGCTCATGTCTCTTATTCTATTTCTCCTCAAATTTCAATGCAAATTGATAAGCCTCTACAATATTCTCCAATTTAACCAAATTGATCTCTTCTTGGATGGAAACTCTCAATCCATTCAGGTACCTAGCAATCCTTTCCACATCATCTTCATCATGTCCAGATCTGATATCTAATCTATAGAATTCCTCAATATATTCTTTTACCGAGCTATCTTTCTGCCTCAAACTTTGCATTCACCTAACTAGGTTAATCTGATAATCACAAGGTAAGAACTTTCCTTTCAATTTATTCACCATTTTATTCCATACCCTGATTTTTTCTTTGCCTTTCCTCTTTCTATCTAACTACAGATGTTCCCACCACAAAGATGCATGACTTTTCAAGTTGGTACTTACAATTTTCACCTTCTTTTCCTCAGGTACATTTTCGTACTCAAAGTACTTCTCCATCTCGGTGATCCAATCCACCAATTCATCAAAATCCAAATTTCCACTTTACGTAGGAGGATTGAAATGCAGTGTAGACTTCAGACTTGTCAAAGCCTTCAAGAATATTTCCTCACCCTGATCCATCATAGGTGTAGGTTCCACATTAGCTTGTTCTTCCTCAACTTCATCATCACTAACATCTTCAAGATGTCTTCCTCTTCTCTCGGTTGTTTCAACAGCTTCTAATCTAGTAGCAAGTTGTCTCAACATGTCTGCCAATCATGGATCTGCATCTTGCCTCCCATGAACCATCTTGAAACCCTTTGTAATTGCAAGCCAGATCACAATATGCTACCCCACAACAAATAAACTAGGGTTTGACAAGAAGGAACCCTCAAACCTAGACTTGCAAACCTAGATCCAGATCTTACCTCACTCTGACACCACCTAATGCAAGGGAGATGAGGAGAGGGGCCAAAGGCACACCCTAACCAGATTCACCTTGCAAAAGAACATGGGGAAGCAACAACAACACAAGTGGGAGAGAGAAATGTAGGATCATTCATATATTATCTTCAAATAAATTCATACATGTAAGGCTGTAAGGCCTTCCCAGTTTAGGGTAGATATTACAATGAAGCACATAAGTCCTCAAACATGCGAGGATCTACCAAATATCTCTAATCTTCTATCTTCTATCTTCTATAAAAACTAACCCCTAAACTATAACCAAACAACTACATTTATAAAAGAGGCTACCAAACTGAGTTGACCTTCAGATCCATAATTAATGAAAGGAATGACCAGATCTAGGTCCACACACTTCCCAATGATGGATACCAACACTAAACCTATGACCCAAATTAAATGCACAAGTTGGCCTCAATAGGAACTCCAAAATAAATAACTCAGTAAAAAAAGACAACTGAGCACCAGAAAAGCATCACCGAGTGCCATGGAATTAACCGAGTGCTAGAGATATAACCGACCAACACTGGCAAACAAAGGAAATTGAGCAACACCGAACCAACTCGGTCAAAGAAGGAATCGAGCAACACAAACAAACCTCAAATATATTTTTGGTGACATAGGATTGCCAAGGACCCGAGATGCTCCTGCATCATAACATCTAACCATCAAATCAAAGATATGATAATGGATACAAAGGAGATCTAATCACAAAAATCAGAATGGAATTGTTATAAATCAGGTTCACCAAAATGTACAAATAGGAAAATGGTGTGTTGTAATGAAATAGAGAGGGATTGTCCTCCTTTTCCTAATGTATACATAGAAGGAAGATGACCCAATAGGCTCAAGTAGGACTTAAGTGCTTAGTGAGTGTAATTATCCTTCATGATAATTATTAGGATGAATTGGATTCAAGGGGATATCATGGGGTGATTTAAGATAGAAGGATAAATAAGAAAATATGACAAGTTTCAATAAACACAAACTGACAGAAAATAACCAAGAACTAGTAAGTACTTGAAATAGTAACCAGATGATGGTACTGACTTGTAGTTTGAATTTGGAGCTGAAATATAGGGAAGAGGATGCCTTGGCCATCCTAAACCTAGGAAGAGGTTTCAAAAACCATCTTGTTCCCAATTATTTCATCTGATCTCAGTTACAAGCTTTCCATCGAATATGGTACTTCCTAAATTAAGCCCTAATAGGCTCACCACATGTTCCTATATACTAAAAAATAGAAAATATTGGGTTGAAGGAATTTTCCTTAGTCAAACCCCATATGAGGAATCAACCTTGAAATATAAATGAAATTGCATGAAAGGAAAGTATGTAAATGTAAAGGTAAATGTTAGATCTACCTTGTAAATATGTATACATTTATAAACTAATATTGAGATCATGATGTCTATGAAGATGTGTGTATATCTCTTTAATGTATTTGTATATTAAATTTTAATCTTGGAATGTAGGAAGGAATAAAGGATGTCTTTAAAAAATGCATGGATCTATGCATAATCCTCAAATATCTTTAATGTTATTATGCTTGGTGGGCTCTTGCCCTGAAAAATGGAAGGATGAAATACATATATATTAACAAAGTATCTTCTTTCTTGATTGAGAACTCCTCTACTTGGTCATAATAGGAGATAATCTTGCTACAATGGATAAGATTTCCTTCAAAATTACTTTGAATGCTCGAGATCTTGATCTTGAATGCAAAATTGCAGGAGAGCACTTGCTTTCAAATCAACTTACATTTCTTGTATCCCAAAATGTGGAGAAATAAGCCACTTATATATCCCTCACAACATTTCTAGATTCAAAAATTGGAGGGTGTCGACACAAATCCAAAAATAATTCTTTAAAACCACAACATGAGACCCTGCACCAAATTTGGGGCCAAACTTGGGGGAAGATGCCGCCTTGGGAATCCTCTGTTAGGAAGAGGATGCCTAGGTCCTGGATGCTTAGGAAATCCTCCTCATCCAAGAAGAGGCTAAAATTCAAACTAGAGGCTTGGAATGAGGAAAATATGTTGGAAATGTAGGAGATAGGTTGTTGGATCAAGCATAAAGAACATGAAAATCTTGCAATTTCCAATATGGGGCTTAATATGGCATCTAGTTATAGGTGCTTATTTTTTAAGATAGTAGTTTAATATTCCCATTTCAAGGATAAATCTAGGCTTCTCAAGGCATACATGTTATCCACCCTTAAATATAGTTCATTAAAAGGTGATCACACTAATTTAATTATTGAATTAGTACACCTTGAATTGGCTCAAATTTTGGAGATGAAAAGATAACAGGGCCTAGTTATTAGATCTAAAATTGTATTGGTGTTGAATAAATAAAAGTGGAGCTTCAATTAAAAGAGTATAATCTATGACACTATATTTATCCCCTACTTTAGCAAGAGTATGAACTAAGCTCATACTTTGATAAATTAGAAATGAAGAGATAAAATATATGAGAGAAAGAAAATCTAGGGATAGCATGATACTAAGTTCGAGGGATGATCAAACCCCCAAGAATAGGATCATATCAATTCATGCAAGATACCTTCAAATATACAAGGGAACACACCAATTAAGGATAGAAGAAGACATGAATTCCACTAGCCAACAATATGTGTTATGTTGGGTAATTCATGTTAAAAACATAAGCATTGATTCTATTGGACAAAAAGGTTTCTTTGTGTTGTGCTATCCATGTTTGGAGTCATATTAGTCTAGAAAGACTTCTTTATGATGTGTGATCTATGTGAACTAGAGTCAAATCATTTTAGAAAGGTTAATTTATGCTAGCTGGCACTAGATGTTACAAAGCTAAACCCTCTTGTTTTCTAAATAATCTATGCCAAACTCAAATATTACCCAAAAAACCAATTATTTACAAGGTAATAAAAAATACAACTACAAGATGGGTGTTGTAGTGCCACTAACAAAAAAATTACCAACAAAAACCCTTTTTTTTCTCATAGGAAATCTAAAAGAACAACCAATAAAAAACAACAAGGAGGCCTCACATGCCCACCTTAATATGTCAATATACCTCCATGTTAATATATTTAAGAAGATAGAGATCCACATCAAGGATAAATGCCTTCAATACCAAGGGGATATCCTCAATAAAAATGTGTACATTCCAAGCTAAGAAGAAAGATCCTTGTAAAGGATGTATTTATTTAAGAAATGAAGAGATGGTTGTAAAAGAGATATCTTGCCAAAATGTAAAAGGGATCTATAGACTTTTCTACAAGTGGCCTAAGGCCAGTGCAATTCAAAATATTATTTGGTACATAATCATAGGAATTTTATCCCTTTTTGCGATCTAAAAATGTGTTTTTGTGAGGTGCAGTGGACCTATCGATGTCTTATTTCTTGTTATCTTTAGTAGGATTTATTGAAGAGAGTTGTCATGTGTCACAACTATGGAGGTTATTTGTGGAGGAAAATAGGGATTTTTCACCAATGTTTGCTTATATAACATGTATTCTAGGCAAATCTTTGCAAGAGAGGGGCATCACGATCAAGTTTTTTAAAGTTATAATGATGACATCAACATTAAGGGAGAAAGAAAAATTCCATGCATCCCATAGATCAATCATGGTAGTAATGTCATGTTCCCATGTGATTGTAACTACTTTGTGTGGATTTGTCCCATGCGATTGCAAACACTTGAGTTTTGTATAAAGTGGGAGAAGATTCTCAGTAGTGGGTTAGTCTTATAAAAGGGAGAGGGCTT
Source organism: Chamaecyparis obtusa (assembly GCA_027943335.1). NCBI lineage: Eukaryota > Viridiplantae > Streptophyta > Pinopsida > Cupressales > Cupressaceae > Chamaecyparis > Chamaecyparis obtusa. The sequence goes on from BSBK01001219.1 coordinate 2,481,406, forward strand.
AGTTATTCTAGAGGTTCTAAAGTTTAGATAGGAGAGACTGTGATATTCCAGTATTTGTGTTAAGACTTGATATTTTCTTAGACTTTAATTTCTAGTTTAGTTCAAGTTGTTTCATTTTAGACTATGCTTTTAAGCCTTTCTAGTATTTTTTTAATATTTGAATTAATGGAAGGTTCTATTTTGAGTAATTCATCTTGTCTAAATATTTGACTCTTATGGTTTTTATCTAAAGGCTTATAAGGTTGAATCATGTATTTTACTATTTCAGTCTAAATGGTAGTTAACTGATTGGAATTATACCATGTTGCTAATCAATACTAGAATGGAAATATATGTGTAAGTAATACAAAAGAGAATTTGCATTACTTTCTAAGATTTAGAAGATGCTCCCATGAAATTATATGAATATTATGATATGTGTCTATGATCTTATTACTTTGTTCTCATTCTAAAAAGGATAGTGATACTCTATGCTCAGTTTGATAAGGTTTTTCTTATTTTCTATCATATTATATTGAATCTGGGATTACTTAAATTCACCTAAAGTCTTATATTTTTTTTGGTTTATTATCTTAGATGTATATTTTATTTTTAGCATTTCTTTTCCCTTTCCTCAAAACCAAGTTTGTGAAGTGTTGAATTCTCAATCATGGAGGTCATCTAGTGTCATGTGCAATGTCTTCCAATCGCTAAAATTCCCATAAGGATTGTTATCTTTCATAGTGTAAAAACCTGGATCAATAGCTCATTTTTCTTGCATAATTGATGAGACCCTCAGTTTATAAATTATAATCATGTGTATGAGCCATAGGATAGTTACTAGATCCTAAACTGCTTAATACCTATTTAAATTGCTTCCTCCTTTACTATCAACAACCTAGTCAAAATCATCCACAACAAGTGCACCAAGACCACCACCTCCTCCTCTTGCAATCATGGCACAACGTAACATCATAATTTGGGACAATGAAAGTCCCCTCATTCTAAAAGCTCTATTATAAATTGGGATGCAATTCTTATACCAACTATAAAAGAATTATCAAATCTTACCAAAGAAGATGAAAAAGAATCTCTATATCATATGTTGTTAGGCCCAAAAGGAGGAAAGAACAACTAACTGGGGGGGGGATAAATTAGTTGTGTGTACCTATTAATTTTAATTCCACTTTAATTAATTAGATCAGAAAGATAAACAATAATGCAAGATCCACAACACATAACATAGAACACCAAGATTTGTTCTCAAGGAAACCCGGTTAAGGGAAAACCATGGTGGGACTCAAACGCACTAGATGAATGTACTCTTCTAAAATTACTACTTGATTAAGAGAAAATAGAGAACAAAGGATGCACTTGCAATCAAAGGCTTATAGTCGAATCAACAGGCACACTGGCCAAAGTTCACTTCCTACCTGTATATTATCAGGGATAACATTTAGGGCCATAGATATAATAGTGGTGCCTCACAATACAATCTTAGATTTGGCCCTCGGTCGGGTTCACCAATCTATCTTCAATTACAATAGGGCGGATATACAATCCTTTACAACTGAACTGACAAATAGAATCTCTTATGCCAAAATAGTTCCAATGAAGTACAAACTATGCTTCAAATGTAGAATACAAATACCAACATCTCTCTAGATCACATACTTTACCACAATTAAAAAAATGATCTCACATTTATACTGATTAGAAATAATAATCAATCACTAGGTCAGCTAAGACCTAATATAATAAAAGATATAAACATTATTCTCAATCTCCAATGTGATCCAAATCAAGTCGGCCAAGACTTAGATGGGACCCAAATATTCATCCAAAAGAACACATATGTGTCATCAAGACAACATCAATAATCACAACATATTACTCCATCAAGTTGGCTAGGACCTAAATGAAGAAATGTCAATACATCATCCAAATAGAAAATTTGATCACCTCAACCAATATGAACCAGTAACATGATCATCACATGATCCTAGAACACAAGTTCAAGAAACATGAATACCATCCATAGCCTTCACATCATCTCCAATACAAAATTCAAACTCATATTTATCTCTAATCAACAAGAACACGAAAATACCAAACTCAGTCATAACAAAAGGTAGCTTGTTGAACTGTGAATCATGAAAAAACACTAGTTGTAACATCAAATCCAAGTCATATCGAACCAAATACTCATCAAATTTTTACAGGAACACTGTGACATCAACAACTAACAACTCGATCATTCCCCACTCAAACTGTCATACCAACTACTGCGAACCTCTGTAGATGGTCAACATACACCTGTAAACAATACCTTATAATCGTAGCTTAAGATATCAAACATGTCATCTGATCAACTTAAATCCTCTCCACTGAACATCCTAAACACACTGTCTGAAACAACAATCAGTATGTTGACATCAATGACAAAACATTAATGTTAGCACACCCAAATCCAAAACTCTGAAATTCTAAACAATCTTCCAACATATTCTAGATGTAGCTACATGTAAGAGAAAAGAATATTTTTATGGATTCTAGGAAGCTCTTTCTTAGACCACCTATGCTTATTTTTTTCTAAAAATCTTAGCTCAAGCACAAAACAAGGCACCACAAAGCACTTCTCCACCTCCTCAATCAATGTATGTGTACCCTAATTCTCAAAGCTCTATGACTATATCACCATCCTTGGTGGGAAAGATGAATGACATGAAGAATTTGCTAAGGAATTTCTCAAATGAGTTGATTAATATTAGGTGGCAACAAGCTATGCCCTAGTGGCCCAATTTCCAAGACTATCAAAATAGGAGGCCATCTTACCAATAAAATCACTATCAAGGGGGAAATAAGGCTAATGCTCAAGCATGACCCTCCAATCATTTCATTTTCATTCATTCCCCAACCTTCAAGCTATCTTGAACAATCCAAATGTAGTATTGGTGGCTACCTAAAACAAATTTTGCTGAAGATCTCAATGTATGGTGTTTTTCTTGCAATGATTCTCATATGCCTAAACATTTCCTAAGGGGTAATTTACAAAACAATGTGGTAGAGAAAAGAAGTCAATGAATCTTTTGTGATGCTAAAATCTACACCTATTCTTCTCTAGGGATGAAAATCTTCCTACTAACTACTGAAATGCGAGGAATGTCCTAAGAACAAGAATTAGAGATTGCTCTAATTATGTTGTATTTTCTTGGATGGCGGATGGTGATGTCATGTTTAACAATCAAGCATTAACTTTAAAGGTTCCCCAAGCATAATCTAATTATAAAACCCTCTCCAAGAGAAGGTTCACTAGGGAATTTGTTCCTTAATTCTAGCAACCCAAGGTTGTTGTTGAGAAACCTCTTTTCCTAGATGTTCATATACAACCTTTTTAGAAGCCACAAGATTTCAATTCATACAAACTCAAGATCTCGAGGTTTCACACGATGCATCGATAACCGTTGTGGAAAAAATAAAGAAACCCTTAGAAAATATATCTCTAAGGGATAAACTGGCCATTCTAGAATACAAGCAACTATTGAAGGAGGCCCTGGAAGGAAAAGAAAAAAAAGCAAGAGTTTAATTTTATGTAGAGAAAACAAAAATGAAAGGAAAGATTTCAGTTGTGGAATAATAAACTCCACAAGTTTAACAATAAACAACATTGATCAGATTAAGTGGCAATAAAAAATAAGGAGGAATAGGTAAGTATAAACCAATGCATTTCTTCTTGATGCACAGGCATTCTTGGTCCTCGGTGAATCTGCATGGTGGTTTGTTATTTGGTTGGTGTTACTCAGTTGCAGCCTTAACCGATGGTCTTGGTTATTGAAGGAAGCTTGGTCGCTGAAGGAACTCAGTGGAACCTCTAGTGCTCAGTGGAACTGGTGCTCGGTAATGTCTGCATTGCTTGATGTTGCTTAGCATGGTTGGTTGTTTCCTTGGTGCTCAATTGTTTCTATGGCACTCAGTAGTTCTGGTTTACCGACTGGAGTTCTGTGTGATTTGTTGGGCCGACTTAGTGCATTTTTTTTTGGTAGTTGTTGTTACAGGATGACATGTTGAATTAAATGTTTGTAAGGCTATTTAGAAGCTGACTTGTATGGCATTTAATATTTGTTTGTAGGAGTTAAGGGTTTCATCCAGCTGACTTGTGGCTAATGATTAGTATTTAAAGGGTGTTTGGGTAGATGTTTTAGGAGATGACTAGAAGATCATGAAATTAGATCTGAGGGTAGTAGATTAGTGAAGTTGTGGAAAAGATCCTGTGTGATCTTGCAGATCAGATTGATATCTGATAGTTTGTATTTGTAGAGCTAGTGGTTTGCACACTTGGAGACAAGGAGATTGCTTGGAGACTTGTGAGCTCAAGTTTAGATCTGCCTTAGGGTTTCCATCAGTTGCTGATAGTTTTCAGGACTGAACTAGCTAGAGTTGTATTGGATCTTGAAGATCTTGCAGAATTGTTTCTGATTGTAATTGGACCTAACCCAGAAGGCCTTACAGTCAGGCATGTTAATGGAAATTTGATTAGAAGAAAGCTAACAAAGGTTTCTCCATTTCTTTTCTTTGTGTTGCATAAGTTACTAAGTGATGCTTGATGTTCAATGTTGTAAGAGTACTATGCAACAAACTTCTCACAAAGATCATTAAAATTTGATATAGAAATAGGAGCAAGATTCAGTGGCCATTCAAGTCCAGGTCTACCAAGACTCCTGGTGAAGAGTTTGAAGGAAATTATCATTTTGAGTGACTTCTTGAGCTACTACATAAAATTCCTTGACATTTTATACAGGGCATGATTATCCCTTGTATTTATCAAATTAGAAATCTCAAAATTGGCGGGGAATGGTTGAACACTAATTGATTTATTGAATGGATAAGGACATATCTCTGCAAAAGAGAATTCCTTCTTCCCACCTTTTTATATGGTCGTCATCATGTGCTCTTAAGTTCATTGATTTGTTGCAACAATTCATGAGGATTATTGTTGATGGTCATATGGCCTTGATTCATTCCTCCTCCCAATGATGTATTATGTCCTTTGAGAGGTATAGGATTTGTGTTGTGTCTACCAGGAATGTGGTTGGTGTTATTCATGTGTGAAAATTTTTGATTCTTCAATACTCCATTAGGCTTTGAGAAAATTGAAGCAGAATGTCGTCCTGATGACCCCGGTTGATGTTCAGGTCTATGACCTCCGTTCAAGTCATTATTGTTTACTCCATTGACATTATTGTTATCATTAAAGTTGGGCCTGCTTAGAAGCTGTTGGATTTATTCAAGTGTATCATGGGAAGGTTGATTCATGTTATTAGATTGTTCTCAAGCAAGGTTTCATCAAAATTTTTAGGAAGCGTGACACCCCTTTGAATAAGGATCGGGAAGATATTAGAACTATTGGCTTGGATTAAATATTCTACTAGGATTAAATTATTAGGATCATTGAAGAACTCTTTGGCTCGTGAATTTGCATTGAAACTTTTAGGTATGACCGTGTTAGATTTCATATGTGGTTCTTCATTGTCATTGAAGTCTTCTTGGTAGACAGTTTATTGATCGTTATCCATGGTGAGAGATTCTTGTCTTATCTTGGCTTGAGATTAGGTAAGTACCATGCACAAGTGACCTTTGGTTGGGATTGAAGAATGTTGAAAGATTGATGGAAGATAATGAGAGGAGGAAATGAATTGATGAATTAGGAGCAACTTGGACTAGGATTTGGATTGGATTAAGAGGACAACCTCAAGGATTGATTGGATTTGATTTGGGATTGATTGGATTAAAGATGAACTAAGCCTCAAAGATTGATTTGATTTAAAGGTTTGGAAAAAACCTAGGTGAAACAAGAGCTTGTGATTATGTAAACAAAGTATTGGATTTGATTTAAAATCTTCTCTTATTTGGGTGATAGACTGATGATCCCCAAACAAAATAGGATTGAATTAAAACTACTAGAGAAAGACTCAGTTCTCAAAGTATCAAGGGATTAATGTTTTCTTTGATTAAATATCTATGTGATACTATTGGATTGATTCTTTCACCCTATTGCTTGATTAAGGTATGTAATATGGTTTGATTTGATTTTGATTTAAAGTCCAAGGTTTTGATTAATGCTCCTAATGTTTTGGAACGTGGATGAAGGAAGATGTGATTAAGAATGAGGAAATGATGAGATATTTGAAGAAGAATCAAGGTCAAAGGTACTTAATCATAGGATTCCCAAGTGACAAAGGCCATGTTCACTGAGTTCTTGGCAACAAAATTAGCAACATGATTGTTATAGTTGATTTTTATCAAACTTCTCACTAGCTTCAAGAGTCATTTGGATAGATTTAGAATATGTTTCATTGACTTTAGCCTTTCTATCAATGGTTTTGTTTTCTCTATAAACTCAGGAAATTGGAAGTTTCACTTTCTTATATTTTCCTGAATCAGTCATATCCTGAAAGAAATTTGATTTTGACTAAGTAAATTAGTGTTTTGGCACAAATAATTTCTACGGCCTCTAGAAAACCAAATTTTTGATGTGTTTGTCAAGTTAGATAGCTCACTATTTTCAAGTGGAGATGATGGTTCTTAGTCACAAACAACAATCTACAGAGATGACCATTCCAGGTTAGAGATGATGGTTTAGGTTATAGAGTATTTTGATGATATTGGTCAATTTAGGCTTCCCAGTTTGATTTTTTAGTCAATCCGATCAATGACAGAAACTAATTTTCAAGCATTCAAACCAGAAAAATAATAGTCATATGTCTAACAACAATCCTGCAAGGGACAAAGAAACCTTGTAGGAGACAAGCAATAGTAATAATGAAGCTGATACAAAATAACGTCTTTGAGGTGTATGTTCTTGAGAAAATATTTATTACAAATAGTCAACTGTAGTTCCTACCCTAAGGAATTGGCAGAGCATGAAAATCCTCACTCACTAAATTAGGCACACTTTAAGAGATAATTTAAATACGGTCATCACCAAGCATGCAATGACTCTAGTCATGATGTCGTATTATCCAACTCCAAACGCTCAGAAAGACACGATATGATGAGTATCTTGGGGAGGTTACTATCCTCCTTGCACTTGGATTATCAAACTTTTGGGGGATGAACTTGGTAGCTTCTATTCTAAGGATCTTAGTAAGGGTCTCTGTTTGAATACATCCCTTGTGTCTGTGCAAGTGTGATTTAGGCCTATAGCCCCACAAAGCACCTTAGCACAAGTAGTCACATAAACATTATTGAGATCGCAAGGCCCTATTGTTGTGTTAGGTGAGAGTCATGTATAAGCTCAAATGGTATCCGACTTTAGAGGATTTAACCTCAAGAAGTAAATTTGATTAACGTGAGTTGGAGTGGGGGGCTTACACTTCGTTCTCATGTGGGTTGTTCCCAGGAGATTTTTACCTCAACCGACATACCCGTCTACGAAATGAATCCAAAAATATGGATTGACAATGAAAGGAGTCTGGATTTTTTATTTTCCCTCAAGGGGAAAAGAGTATAATATCCTATCCAATGTGGTTTTCTCCCAAATACATCAAACAAGTTGTTCATTCCCAAGATTCATTTCTAAGTACACCATCAAATGAGTCTAGGTCTCTGATTGTCTCATAAAGACAAGAGCATACTCCCCTATCACTTAATGGAATACTACAAGTGAGCCTTCGCTAATGTTTGGGGAAGTCCTCTATCAACATCTTGCAACACAAAATATTAGTAGTTTTGGGTATTCAATCTTCAGATTTGAGGTGTTGTAAAAAACCAGATGAATTAGTAACACAAAAAGCTTTCTGGAAAATTAAGATATTATGTCATAGGGAGCAGACGATAGTTCCACATCGCAGACAACAGTCTACACAAATGCCAATCAACTGTCCTAGACGACAGTCAAAAATCACAAACGATAATTTAATGAAAACTCAGAAAAGTATACTTGACATCTGACATCATAATTTTTGAGGAGAACAAACGACCAGTTTGGTCGTAGATGCCGATCCACTGAGATGACAGTCAAATTGTGTAGACAACAGTTTAAGAATCAAAGTCAGTAAATTGTGCTTAAAATACATTTTTGAAATATTTTGACAATATTTAACTCTGTAAAATTAATGTCCTGACAGAAACCTGAGAGTTAAAAACCTAAAATATCCTAAAAAACACTTTAAAGTATTAAAATTTTAAGTCCTTTTTAAACCTAGGCAAAGACGATAGTCTCTAGGAAGAGACACCAATCTGCGCAGATGACCGTTCTAGGATAGAGACGACACTGCGTGATAATTTCTGAGAATGACAAAAATTTGAAGAAAATGAGTTTGAATTTAGGGACATGGGTCCCATCGGGCGTGTAAAAATGTATGTGATGAAAACCTACTTGTTGGGAGCAAGCTCAAACATGCAAACGTTAGAGATAAACAACATATTCAATATTAATCTAACATTTGATAAGCTTGTAAAACTAAAACAAAAGGCCTCCACCACAACCTCCGATGATCATGAAGCGAGTGTACCCGATACTTGCCTGATTTAAGCTCTTATAGATGGTTGTAGGTGTGCTCTTCCAACACAATAAACTAAATCTTACTTTGATTAAAGAAAATGATAAAATGCAAAGAACTAAATGCAAACTAAATGAAGATGATATTAAATGAACACAAGAACTAGTTATAGAGAACTAGCGTCATGCATTCAATGTGAATAAGAAGAGTAGAAATGAACTAAATGCAACTATCTACCATTAATAAATGCAAGCAACTACCAAATAAGTTATATAAAAATCATTAAATGCAATAAAATTAACTACAATCAAGAAACTAGCATGATAACTTAAAATGCAAATGATGGATGAATTACTCTTGGCAAGGCTCCTATTTATAGGATTTTGGAGGGCTCAAATGAGGTGGATCACATGTGGCATCCATATAAGTGCCACATGAGGGATACATAAGCCATGCAAGAGCCCAAATTTGCTCACACATGTGTAGGAGAGGTGTCATAAGTGTCATAGGTTTTGTCCAATGAAACATTTTTAGCAAGTGTAAGAAAATGTCATCAAGGTTGTAAGAAACCTTATTTTACACATTTTTGGAATTCTTTTGAAAAGTCAAATTTTAGAAATTTGCTCACACATGTGTGAGCAAATAATTAAGACTAATGGGTTTAGGAATCCAAATATTATCCTAATTAACTTTAGTTAATTAGTAGTAGGTCTATTTGTTGAGAGTGATGTGAGTATGATAGGATCTAGGTCTAGATTTTAGGATTAATTAATTAAAAATTAGACTAATCATAGTTTAGGAGAATAATATAATGTGAGGGAAATTAAATAAATTAAAATTTATTTAAGGAGGATTATATTGAGGAAAGGTATTAAATAAAATTTAATACACTTAAAGAAAGGGTATTTAAATTAAATTTAAATACTATAGAAATAATGAACCAAATTTAATTTAATAAATTTAATTAAATAAGTAGAAGAATATAACAAATATAAATAAATAATTATATTGTGAAGGGGTGATTTTAAGCCTCTACAATTTCTTAAAAAATTGGTCCACTCTTAATATAAGAGTGAGCTCATCATAATTAAATTAGGGTTATATTATGCTTATAATAATTTGGTGTTCTATAATAAAGCTTGGGATTAGGGTGAGGGTTCTATTTAACATTAAGGTTAGGATTATGATTATAATTAGGGCTATGGAGAATTTAGTTAGGATTTGATAGTGTTAAGACTAGGATTAGCTTTCAATTATAGTTGGGATTAGAGTTATAGTTTAATCACAATTAGGCAAAAATTAGTGTGAAGATTAGGAATACCTAGGGTTCAATTACAATTAAGGTTTAATTGGGATAATGGTTAGGCTTATGATTTTAGTTAGCATTAGTGTTAGGGTTATGATTAGGGTTCAACCAATGTTACAATTCAATTAGGGTTCAAGGTTGGAGTTACAATTTAATTACTACCAAGGTTAAGATTCAACTAAGATCACATTTCATTTAAATGTCTTACACATATTACATCTATAAATGCTACTACCATACACAACTTTAATGTGCCATCTTCATTATTTATGAATCGAAGAAGCCTTTATATTTATCAAAAGTTCCTAATATGCTTTAATGTAGAAATACATGATAGAAATTATTAATAGTGCAAAGGTGTAGCTTATTGCACACCCAATAAACCATTTATGATGAATGTAAAAACATGTTGAAAAAAAGAAGTAAATAGGCCAATATTACACTATAATAAGATGATATCATAAACTATATTCCTCTTTTTAGTACACCAAATATGATCAAATATTGCTCACAAACACGCTTGAAAATTACAGTTTGTTTTTTTGTGTTTTTTTCCACCGTCCATTGGCTTCTTTTTCTCAAACTGCAGCGGTAAGAATGGTTTTTCCATTGAAAAAAAGCAGAAGGTTACCGTTTTAAAAACAAAAAAGCAGAAGGTTACCGTTTCAAAAAAAATCAGGATCTCTCTCTTATATAGTTAGTTTGTTTGAGATGCAGGGCAAATGCAGGGCAGTTTTATTTTTGTTTTGTTTCGTTTCTGGCATGGCCATGCCTTCTTTGTGTTTTGCTTGGTTTTGGTTTTGAGTTTTTTATCAGTTTTTTTAAGTTTGGGTGAGAAAGATTGTTTTCGAGTAACATTATAACGAATTCAATTTTACATTAACCCTTGCAAGTTTCAGAGGATTTCAGAGAGATTGTCTTCCAGGTACATATTTATTTCAAGCACAATTTACTTTTCTCGTATGTTTGATTTTAATTTTTGAAGGTTAGGGAGCAAATTTTCTTCGTTTATGCATAATTTTAGCTGTCCTTTTTGTTTCTTTTGGTTGAAATCAAGTAAAAATGCGGTGACACGTTTTTTCAAAAATCTAGCCCGCGTTTTCCCACTGTTTAAGGCTTCTCTTTAAATCTTTGTTTTTAAGCGAATATTGTAATTACCAAAAATGCCAAACTTTAGAGTCGGCCTTTCATTTTATTTCCTGTTTTGTAGTCCTCACCCCTTGGGTTTTAAATTGTTGTGAGGAATATAGAAAGAAATTTCGCCTATTGGTGTTAGTTGTATTTTGAGTCTATTACACCATTATTATTATTTCTTATGTGGTCTATTAAAATTTTATTTTCTGAATTAATTCAATTAGCTAAGCAATGAACATCTAAGAGTAAATTTTTTATAGAATCGCATAAAATTGTCTAGGACAGTAGTGCAGTGGGTATTTTACATAGTATTTAGTACAAATCACATAAAAAATCCACCAAGAAAATGCAAAACAATAGCATACAGAGTTCAGATAGTTTTCAAGATTCTAAACAACTATGTGACTTTTAATATTTACCACCCATTTAATGCCAGCACCAAACTTAGAGAAGTTTTAATCTATATATATATATATATGAAAAAATCCAGAAATGACACTGTTAGCATATCGATTGTCTATTTGATCCAAAACTATTAATTGATTCTAAGTCCAAGAGAAATTCTACAGGAAAAGAAAGATGGTTATGAATTGACCATACAAATCTATTGAGTCTCAACAATATTAGTCATCTGGTAGGCCTGTGGTCAAGTATGGATTTAGATTGGGAAGGCCAGCTTAAGATTCTGCTTTCTATTTCTTGTTGAAGACATTATTTGAAATCTCTCTAAAGCTCATAGAGAACCTATAATCTTTCTTATTGCAAGAAAGAAATATAGGCTCTAAATCAATCTGCATAGTTATCATGGCCTCAAAAAGAATATCAAAGACTTGGAAGGATTCATTACTTGTGACTGGATTGCTTTTTTCATTACTTATCAGCTTACATAATAGTGCCCGGGGTCTCCCTTAACCTTGATGATTGAATTCCATCTTTTAGCTATGAGACATTCTCTTCTCACAAGTATATGATATCAACATCCCATCTCTAATTGCTACCCCTTGTTTTCCGTAATTGTAAGGGTTAATTTGAATTCCATTAACTGTTTGTTATTTTAAATTGCTTTAGCCTCTTACCAACACTCCCTATGCCTATGCTTCCATGGAGTAAGACATGGGTACCATCTAATTTGCAATGAAGAGTAATGATGCCTAAATCTTGCTAGATTCAAGGGAAGGTAATGATGCCTAAATTGTTTGGGGGTTCAAAATTTAGACAGGCAGAGTCAGGGGCATTGAATATGGGAAGAAGAAAATGTGATTTGATTTGGATTTGCATTTAGATTTGAATCATGTTACAGGAAAAGTTAATATTTTAGTGCAGAATTTTAGATTTACAAGCAAATTGATAGGCATTCTACAACTAACGCATTAAGAATTCTTCCCTAATTTGTGTTGTTAGAAATATAAGCAACAGTAGTGTATATAGGAAACGTATCATGAGACCATAAGCTATATGCTTTTTTCAGATGCCAGCCATTTCATTAATTGTGTGTTAGTTAAACTCTTAAGGGCTGCTCCTTACTGGTAACTTAGTTGATGATGATGGTTTAGGGTGATATGGAAAAAGGTCAATCCTATTATACATGCCAGGATTGAGAATTATAATTCATTCCCTTACCATAAATTGCTTTAGCCTGTTACCAATACTCCATCTGCCTGCGCTGCCATGAAATAGGACATGGGTGCGATCGATAGCATAAAAGGAGGAGGTTTTCTCAAATGTAAACATTATGTGGAAACAAATAAACCATTATATAAAACACCTCAGAGAAGATTATCACAAGGATTAGAGTGATTGTGATACACATTTGGAAACTTCCATTGTGCAAATGATGTATTTGATAGTTGTTGCAGCTGCAATGACCCTGATAAGTAGAGTATGCAAAATGTTTGATAGATCTTGTCAAGAAATGTTGTTGTTCTTTGTTCTTTAAGAGTCCCATTCGACAACCTATTGGAGACCTCACATAGTGGCTTGATCACTAGAATTATTTAATATTGATCCATATGACTTTCTATATCTACTAGAACTTGACTTTTTTGATAGCTCAATACCATTGGATTCACACTACTATGTAGTCAGATTTCATAAAACATAGTTTGTTTTCAAGATTGTATGTGTTGGCATCTGATTGCCTCTGTTTAGACAACATTTACCAAATGGTTTAGCTAGAATTCTTCCTGCAACTCTTTTTTCAACTGCAAAAATCTGTATCTATATTCATCCCATACTATTATTTTCCATAGTGTCACTTAACAAAGATGAATTTTTCTCAGTATTTGTTGCAAAATGTTGAAATTTATCTTGGGAAACACTTTGTCCTACATGTTCTTTCCCAGCTTCTTTGGGACACAGTTCAACTTGAAGTTGAGGGTGTTTGTTAGTCTCAAAGGGCCAAAATCGTTCGTCACCCTTCAAACTTAAATTCTTTTTGAATATCTCTTGTTGGTGTGAAAGATCTTTTATTTTCTATTCCTTACTTGGTGATGATGTCTCTATTGGTTACACAACTGAAAGTATGCCAGAATTTGCACTTATTGAGTGCCTGCTACAGTCATCTGAAGCATCAATAGCTACACCCCGTCTGTATTGCAGAGAATGGTTTGCATTAAGGTCAACAATTTTCTCAATGTTGCCCTCCAAAATAACCTCCTTCCTGAACAGAGAGTGAGTTTTGCTTGATAAATTTTCCAACTCCAATATTATAAGTAACCACATTCATGCCCTGACAGTACTCTGATAGGGGTTCACTACTGCTTCTTTATGCTCTTGCTTTTGAAATGGTTAAAATGTTGCCATCCACCCTCTCTGCTTGTAGTTTCTTTAGCATTTTGCTGTTAAAGTAAATGCCTATTTTTTTGGTGTGCATCACTTGATACTACACTTAGCTTCTCTGCTGTGAGAACTCTGTTGGTGGAGGGTGAATCTAGTGATTTCCTTTTCTGGACCTTCTAGGCATCCATAGTTGACACCTCTTTCGCAACCGACACAGTGCAATATCCTGTAGAAATTACAGCCATAATATTTTCTGATGAGGAACTGACTGCCCATTCCATGTTTACTATTTCAAATTCAGAGGGGTACCTCTTATACTGGGTCACTTTCACTTCTGAAGAACTGTGATCAACAACTGCCTTCGTCTGTGATGCATTCCCCTTAACAGTTTCTAGTACACTTGGACATTCACTTGTTTGCTTTACCTTTCCATGGGTGACTTTTGCATCCATAATTGAAATATTTATACATTCTAAAGTGCACTGTGGCATTGTTGGAAAACTTTCACTTTTACTACCAGCTGACACTAGGTCTTTCCCTACTGGAAAAGATGGGCATTTAATAGATGTATCTGTCAAGTTAATCAGGGTATTTTCTTTCCTGGTGCTATCCCTTTAAACTGGAGAATTTGTGTCAACTTTATCACTGGCTACCACTTCATTGTCCAGTGCATTTTGAGGAATTATACTTGCCATGCCTGCAAGATATAAAATATCTCTATTTGGAGGACTGTGTCTAAAAGAGAGCTTGCTCTCTATCCATCCTGCGATTTGTTTTCATGCCAGGGCAGATATATTCAACTCATATTTGGATAAATATCTATAAAATGGACACTTTAGGCTAGAGATGAAATAACCAGCAATCACAACAAGATCATCACCCTGCCTCTTTGAAACAACATGTGCACACTCCACAATTACTCTGACCTATCTTAGTTTAACTTTGCCTCCCTTTGGGTTAAAAAGTACCTGAATGTTACACACTACTACACATTACTAGCTCCAAATAACTAGCTCCTGCTTGAGCAATGCCCACATATTTTAACAGTTGAACACAAATTTGTGCAACATTATCTTGTAGACCAAGCTTACCGTATTCAATATATTCCTCATGAAGCAATTCAAATCTATTGCGAGTCCACTATTATTAAACCTTCCGATCTTAATTTTGTGTGTAACATCTTAAATTCTTCTTTCTTTATGCATTCAATGAAGATACACATGCTATTCATGGCTCCCTTAGATGCAAAAACATGGAGGGTGCTGCAAAGGGTTGCAGGAATGATGCTGAATATGGACATTCACATTTAATTGGAAGCTTCCAAACCTTTAATAACAAAATCATTTTGTACATACTTTCTAATCATTGCTGCTATGAGACCGCATTCTTATGCAACAGGTAATTATAGCTGTATCTATATTCATCCCATCCCTCTGGAATACGTGACTAGAATAACCCCCTCCATTAATAACATTCTTTTTCTCATAAAAATTCATATGTTTATTTTTTATCATTTTTAGCTCACTTTCCCTGCAGCAAGGCTCAGATCTAAGTTGCCCAAGTACATGCAAACACAATCATATCTCCGTCACCCTCTTTCTTCAAATCGACACACAGGATCACATCAATTGAGTTATGACAACTTTCTCTTTCCAATATTTTGGCATTTCCATTGTTTTATGCTAGGCAAGTGATTCTTAAATAAATTATTGGGTAGTTGGGCCAGTCAATATCAATATCTTCAGAAAAATAAGAGATGGATTCTTGTTATTCCAAGAAGACAAAATCTTGCTCAGGGAGTTGAATAATTAAAAGAAGATAAAATGTACAACTTGAGGAGGTTTATGTATAGTTTTTAGGTATCCCCGTTAATAATGCATCTACAATCAAATTGAAATAAATGTGAGTTCTTTCTTTTGTACATAATTTTTTTGAAAACAAAGCAGTAGACATGTTCTAGCTCAAAGAGGACCCTAGAATCTTTCTACCATCTTTCTCTCCATGAATTATAAAACCCCTTTATTTTATTTGTTTAAAAAATTTAAGTTTTGGCAGCCATTTCATTACAAGCCATCAATAGTTGCCAGTAGTCTTGGAACGTAAGCCCAATTGTTCTAAATATAACGCAGATATTTCTACAGAGAAATAACAGATTGTGTTCTGGAATTCTTCAAGTTGAATTTGTATATCAGCTGGCCAGAGCAGCAGTTTGACACTCTTGCTCTATATAGCACTACTAGCCTTAATATAGTGGCTACATGTGCTACAGGATCTAACTCAATGGTCACTTGTGGGGAATTTTCTTTAGGTATCTTCAAGAAAAGACTCCATATTATAGATATTGTTAGGCTACACTAGTACTTTGATAATGATCTTTTTGTCGCGTATAAGTACTTTGTGGATCATCCTACCTGGTAGTTTTAAAATATTAATATGAAGCACATTAAGTAGAAATCTTCATTCAGAACTATATATGTCAGAGTAAACTTGAGAGCACATTAGCAGAATTGGAAGGGATAGTGGCCTTCGTGTTCCAAAACCCATCTATAGAGTAAACTTGACAGCATATTAGCAGAAATGCTTGGTTGATACTGGCCTACTACACTCAGCTCAAATCAGTGAAAAAACTGAAAAAAAATTACAACTTCTGTCCAATTGTTCAGCAACCATTTTAACATTAATTCTTAATAATTGCCTTTTGATCTATCAATCCGATCTCCTAATCAATATAGACTTCTGATCAGTTGGTCTTCAGATTGTGTGCTTCACAAAATCTGTGCCACATATTATATATTTTCTGTTTCAAGTTCCAACTGAAGGACTTCATCTGCTAAAAGCATGTGGCAACTAAGATTGTTGTCTAGAGTGAATTGATTATGTTGGAATTTTATTGTTTGATTTGTAAATTGAAGGTTTTATTGGGGCCCTCTCCCATGAAAGTTAAAATGACTGATGCTACGAAACTCGAGCCTGGTTGTCCATTTAACAAAGTAACAAATTCATAGTATTACTATTAACCCAGACCTGAGAAAGGAGCGTTATTCAGGTCAGCCAAATGCCAAGAACCTGCACTCCACCTTGATACATCCTGGCTGCACCAGTCATCAATCAGAAAATAGTATCACCTTCTTCCACATTCTGCAGCTCCGCTCTGATCAAAGGGCTCATCTCTTCATTCTAGTGCTCATTAGCTCAGTTTCTCCTTCCATTTATTTTTAGTATTTTAGCATCGAATACAGAGTCACAGGTGCCCACAGAAATGGAAGAGATTAAAGTTGCACAAATTTCCTTAGTACACTCTGAGCTCTATGAGTACACTCAATCTTTCCATTAAATCTGCAAATTTCATGTTTGGAAATATGCATAGCTTTAAGGAGTTTTCACAGAGATACTGAATTTTCAATCTAGTCTAAGTTATGCTGATTTGTAAGCAATAAATTGATTTGGGCCTTGGCTAGATTGCACATAGGATAAGTCTATTTCCCTCAACAACCATATATTATCCCCCAGCCCAGTCCAGTTTCCCCTCTATTTCATTATCCCTGTAGGAGGGGTTAGTGGGCAAGTCTCTGCCTTAGGCGTGGGAGCATAAAGAAGAAACAAAATGATTGTTGCACATTAGAGAAAAACATAATGATTCAGTGATTGGGTAGTAGGGTACTGTCTATTTAGCCATGGATGCAGTCAACTACAATATTGCAACCACAGAGAGCTCTTCAAATTTAGAGTTAAAAGTCAGTCTTTTGCTATAAAACGTTTCATTCACCAGCTATCGATTGAGAAGTGTTTGACGTTTGGAAAAAGTGTAATTTATATTATTAATGGCTTCCTGGAACAGAGGAATGATAGTTAGAATAGAGTAGGGGCTCATGACCTGATAGGCCAACAGAGAAAAATAAAAAACAACTAATCCTTTATTTCTTTAACACTCATAAACCCCAATTCATTTGGTGTGTTGCACAGGTGATGCTCTTCAGTCACAGTGACAAGAATACTCAAGATAGCAATAGGATTCAATCATTTTGAAGGTGGTTTTGGATTCCCAAGTAGCTCTTGCATTCACTTTTTTCCACTCCAGGAAAAAACCCATCACAAAATTGATTTTATCATGGTTTATTCTTATTTTTATTGACAATGTTGAAGTTATATTAATGAATTTGTCTGGAGAATGAGACTTGATGTATGTATTTTGATCTTATATCATTAGATAAGTTGTGTTGTTTGATATTGCTTTGAAGAATTACATTATAGTTTTTTCCTTTTTAATAAATGTCTTTAGTTAAGCCCACAGAATTCCTAGTGTCTAATGGACATATCTGTTTCCACTTTAAAATGGATAGAAAAATGATTAACTAGTTTAAGTCTCTAATTTCAAGCTTCACAAAGTAAATTGTATCTTGAGCATAAATTGGATATTCAGTGGCACATGGTGCAGTAGTAGATGATACTTTGTCAACAACTTTAACTATAGTGCAAGTGCAGTATGAGTCATTGCATTAGGTTTACAAAATAGGCCAGTTTTAGTTCAAGTCCAAAAAAAAGTTCAATTGAGAAAATGTTGTTTCAAGCCAAAACCACTCTTAACAGTGTAGGTGCCAGTTTACTTCTTTTTTAAAGAAAAAATATTATGGCAGTCAGAACAGACTGAATAAAGAATAGAAAATAATATCGTAACCATCTATTTTTACTCGTCTTGCTAATTTTACATAAGAGAATTCTTTGTCTATATCACTACTGTGTATATCAGAATTGGGTAGATTTACTTTTAAAAGTCCTAATCTTGGGCAAATCTTGTTGTAGTTTTATTAAATTCTAATCTCCGTCATAATTTTATTTAATAACAGTATGCTTAATTATTTTATCTTTTATCAACAGGGAAATCCATATAAATTTAAATCATGGTTAATTTTGGTTATTTGGCATGCAGTCAGTGACTAGGAATATTTGAAATCTTGAATGAGGAATTGATCAAAATTGATCTCAATGAAAATGATTTATAAATTTTAGTCAAAAATGTTTGGAATAAAAAAATTTGAAAAAAATTTGCATTTTAGAATGGATTGTTGAAGTTTGATTTACTTCAATAATGTAATATGTAAACTGATTCTCTGTCTAATAAAATGATTTTTATTCATTGGTTATGACCATTTTATTAAGCTCAGTGTTATTTTTAAAGGAATGGATGATCAATTGATTATTCTTCAAGCCTTGCTTGTGTTGGTGGTATTTTAGTTCTTTTATTTTTATTTTTATTTCTATTTCTTAAGATTTATCATAGTTCTTTATTTTTAATTTTTCATCATATTTAATGACTAACATTTTATTTGGCACATTAAGAAAAGAGCTTCACAATATTCTTTGATCACAATGTATTTTGGTAAATATTGTAATCATTTGCATTGTATTATTATTTTTGTGTTCACTTTAATTTGGTAAACTTATTATTTGTGTGGAGCATGGATTTGACCGTTTGAACCTTGATATGCTTATTGTTTGTGTGTAGGTGTGGGTTTGAATTTGGCAATGACATATATTTGATTCACTTTGTATGCTTAAAATTGAATTCTCTTTGGTTGCATTTATTATTTGTATGAATTGTATATTTGAACTTGGTCATTTACTTTATATATGGTTAATGTTTAACATCCACTAATTATTATTTTTAAGTTCTCTTGAATTTTGTTTGTTTCATTTTAACATTCAACTAATTATGTGTTTGAAGTGTGCTTGATCTATAGGTATACACATCATGTGCACTTATTCGTTGAACTTGGAATCCTAGCATTGATTGGAACTTTGACATCCCTTTACTATTTGGGTAAGCTTTTTGTATTTCATCGTGTGTGTTCATGAAATGTGTATGAATTAATTTTATTATTCAATTTGTGTGTGAATGGAGAGCATATGAAGTAACTTTGATGTTTATGTGTGTGACTTGATGTGTATGAAGTAAATTTGATATTTATTATATGTGTGAGTTGTGTACAAACTAACTCGATAATTGACTTCTCTTTGTTTGAATTTATCATTTGTATGGTGTGTATATTTTTTATATTTGGTATTTTGTTTATGTATATTTAAGTTTAGTATTTATTAATTTTGTTCAAGTGCACTTGAATTTTGTTTGTTTAGTGTGTTTCATTTTTGTGGTCACTAATTAATTTCTGAAGTGTGACCAATCTTTAGTTATTCACATTTTTGTACTTATTGTGTGAACTTGGCATCCAATCATGTGTTTCAGTGAACTTCTGGTATTCATTTTGTGTGTGAAATGTGTGACTTCTCTTTGATTGAATTTATCATTTACATGTGTATATTTATTATATTTGGTATTTAGTTTGTGTATGTTTAAGTTTAATATCCAGTAATTACTTGTTGAAGTGCACTTGGATTTTTTTTTAGTGTGTTTTATTTTTGTGTTCACTAATTATGTTTTGAAGTGTGTTCAATCTTTAGTTATTCACATTTGTGTATTGTGTGAACTTCATGTGTTTTAGTGATCTTTTGGTATTCATTTTATGTGTAAAATGTGTATGAAATTACTTTAAAGTTGAATAATTGTTTGTATATTGGCATACATTTTATTTTTGTGAATTATTGTAAGTGGTGTGTGCTTGAAAAAATTCAATCTTAAGATCATTTGTAATTTTAGCATGTTTATAACTCTAACATTCACTAAATATGCATGTTTGAATTTAAGTATTTACTTTTACTTCAAGCATGTCTAGATAAGCTTTGTGTGAATGAAGTATGTCTAAATTTTGACATTCACTTTATATTTGTGTGAATTTTCTGTATATGTGAAGATCATTTGTAATTCTAGCATGTTTATAACTCTAGCATTCACTAAATATGCATGTTTGAATGTATGTCTATATAAACTGTGTGAATGAAGTATTTCTAAATTTTGACATTCACTTCATATTTGTGTGAATTTTCTATGTATTTGATTGAAGGCTATTTTCATCATTTATTTTATTTGTTATGTGTGTTTGAAAGTTAATTTTCATAGTTCCTTCATGTTTTCTTGAAGGAGTTTTGAACTTCAGTTTTTTGTGTACAAATAAACTCTTTATCTATAATTGTTGTTAAGTGTAGAACTAAATTTTTACTACATGTGGAGTTCATTTGGAAGATTCAATATTCTTCACTTTTGTGTACAAATGAACTTTAGCTATGCACTTAATTTGCACGTTCATGACTAGCATTCACTTAATATGTATGTTTGTACTCTTAGCATGTTTGAATTTGATTGTTTACTTCATGCATGTTTATACTCTGTGTGAATGAAGTCTCTTTGATTTTTTTCTTTAACTTTTTGTTTGTGTTAATATTGTGTGTGTGATTGAATGTTAATTTTATCATTTTTTATTTTTTTTGTGTTTGAAAGCTTTTTTTTGTATTTAATTTGTGTGGTATGTTTGAATTAATTATTTTATTTATTGTGTCTATGTTTGTGCTTGAAAGAGCTTTGACCTTTGGTTTTTAGTGTACAAATGAACTTTATCTATCATTGTTGTGGAGTTTATATCTATTTTTTACTTTTACTTTGTGGAATGTGGTTGAAAGATTCAGTATGCTTCCTTTTTGTTGTAAACTTTAGCTATTCACTTAATACCTATGTTTATAACTCTAGCAGTCACTTAATATGGATGTTTATGTTCAGCCTTTTTGAATTTAAGCATTGGCTTCATGCATGTTTTGTACTTTGTACAAATAAAGTATGTTTGAATATTGGCTTTAACTTTTGATTTATGTGAATAAATCTAGTAACAATTACTATGTGTTGTACTCTCAACATGTTTAAATTTAAGCATTTACTTCATGCATGTTTGTACCAACTTTGTGTCAATGAATTAAGTTGAATCTTAAGTGTTTACTTCATGCATGTTTGTACTAACTTTGTGTGAATGAAGTATGCTGAATTTTTGCTTCTAACTATTTATTTGTGTGAATATTGTGTTATTGACGGTTAATTTTATCATTTTTATTTATTGTGTGTATTTATTTTGTATTGTGTGTTTGAATTAATTTTTTTATTTTATTGTTTTTCTCTAGATGTGTGGGCTTTAAGGAACTTTGGCATTTGATTATTTTTGTACAAATGAACTTTACCTATCATTGTTATGGAGTATATAACTGAATTTTTACTTGTACTACAATATCCACTTAATATGTATATAATTGAATTTATTTTATTTGTTGTGTTTGAAAATTAATTTTTTTTATTTACTTGTGTATAAATGAGTTTTAGTTGTTAGCATGTTTTATTTTTATTTACAAGTGCATTTCTAGTTTTGCATTATGTGGAATGTGGTTGGCAAATATTATGTTCTTGCCTTTTTATGTACAAATGAACTTGAGCCATCATTGTTGTGGAGTGTGTAATTTTGATTTTTCTAAAGATAAGTTGTGGACAAGGGGTCCACCTCATGCAAATTGAAACCAAAAAATCAAAACTTGTATGACTCAAATGGTTGTGCCTCAGAATGACACATCCCTTAATATTCCTTTTTATTTGACTATCTTAAGTGCATTTGATGTGTTTTGGAATTTTCAAGACTTTCTTTCTTAAATAAAGTTTTTTTCACAACCATTGGTTGTAGGAGGCTTGGATGATATAGTAGAGAGCACATTCACTTAACTTTATGATTGCTCTGGGTTAAGACTATGTCCATTAGTAATAATATATTTGGCATTTGTGAACCGTATAGTTGAATCATATCAATTGAGAGTGCCAAGTGTCAAAGGTTGATGCTAAAGGTTGGGTCTCAAAGGTTGAGTGTCAAAGGCCGAGTGTGTTTTTTTGTATGTGTGTGTGGCTAGAGTGTCAACTAAGTGTCATACGATTGTGATACTAAAGGGTAGAGCGGGTACCCAAAAGGTTGAGTTTGGTTGTCATTGCATTTTAGTGCCAAATTATGTTTGGTACATTATAGTGGTATCATAATTGGTGATCTTTCCATCTTGTTGGGAAACATTGGATGCAAATGAGGAGGTCCCAATCATTGGATAGGATGGGGGAACCAAGAACATTAATGATGACATTGTTACGAGAGTTGACAAGAGATCAACAACAGCTTAGTGAGACTTTGGCAAGAGGACAACAACAAATTGGTGAAACACTTAGGCTTTTGATGGAAGGAAGGGAAAATGGAAATCCATAATGGGAACAACAATAATTTTGTCATTGAGAGGCCACAAACAAAGCGCTCCCACATGCCCATTGATGCCAAGGTTTCCTCAAAGTACTAAACAACGTGGAGATCAAGAGGCTACCTTCTTGGAGATGTAAGATCAATTGAGGTAAGATTGGTTTGATGTCGGATTTGGAGCAGAATTGCCTTTCAAGGATATGTGGAATTGCAGATGAGATATTCTAAGAGCCATGGCCATCACAATAATGACATCAAGCGGAAGATCGACAATTTGAACCTATCCACTTTTGATGGGTCTGAAAAGACATCAGCAAGAGCATGGGTATAAGAAGTAGATACCTTATTCCAGCTCAACCCGATGCCTTAAGATAAAGTAGTCAAATTTATAGTTCTACACTTGGATGGAGTTGCTTACAAATGGTGGCACCGTGGGATGGTCACCCTCGGTCATGATCAAGTCACTTCATATGCTGATTTTATAGAGAAACTCATTGAACTCTCAAGGAATTGGCACAACTCAGATTGGTCAGATTGGTGAAAAATTACATCACACAATTTTAGAGGTTGTTAGTGTGGGTTATTGACATTTCTAAGAGGATAGTGGTAGTGTTATTCATGGATGGGCTAATGAAACCCCTCAAGGGTTGGGTCAAAGGTTTCAACCCCAAGGCACTCACGATGGCAATCAAGAAGGTACATGACATGACTACTTCATCCTCTCCCTCTAGGTTATACACATACCAAACCACTTTCGAAGAAGCCCTCAATGGTTGAGGCCACAAGACAAGAAACCATTTTCAAAAAATCCATCAAAGGATGAAGCCACAAGACAAGAGATGAGAAGGAGAAAGCTTTGTTTCACATGCAAGGAGCCTTGGGAACTGGGTCACTAATGCTTAGGTAAACTGACGGTGCAGAGAGGATTGCCACACTTGTGAGGAGGGGAGGTACTAGTGCCAAACTTTTTAGAACTCTAAGATGTAATGTCTTTTGAGTTGAAGGCACACTCCAAGGCTAGTGAGTTGTAATCATGCTTGATATAGGAGCCACACTCGATTTCATTGATTCCTCACTTGTCACCAGAAGGGGTTTGCATATGGTGGAACATTTGGGGTTCGAAGTCAAGGTGGTCGGAGGAAATTTATTACCATGTTCTCATTTGGTCCTACGATTGAGTACTACCATGGGGAACTATACAATGACAAATGATTTTTTTGTGGTAGACCTAGATGATATGAATGTCATATTAGGCATTCAATGGATACCCTGCTGTTGTGCAGCCCAACAACGTAGGCTACCGTGCAACAGAGTTGCCACAATAGTGTAGGCTGTTGTGTAGCCTGCTGCCATGTAGCGACTTATGGCTGCGAGGGTGGGGGAAATTAAAACCTCACCCCCAAAACATTATAATAATAATAATTTTATTATTTTTTATTAATTATTTATTTTATAAAATAAATTTCTGTTAGAGAATTTATCTAACATAAAACTAGAGAACAATTTTATATATATATATATATATTATTAAATAAATAAACAACAATAACTAATTTTTTTTGTAAATAATTAGTTTTCTCCCTAGTTTGGCTGTGCAACTAATCTTTATTTAAAAACATAAATTTTCACATAGATCTAGACTCAAAACCATGATTGGATCTAAAGTATTACATTTTCTAAAATATTTGCCTTTAGATTTCTATGAAGAACAACTCAGGGTTTTAACCAGTCAAATTTATTTTAAACTTTCCTCAAATAAAAATTGGGGTTTTCAGATCTAAATTTTAACAAGAATTTCCAATACAAGCAAACATATAATTATTTCCCCAATTAATCAAAATACTGAAAACCTAGAAAACAATCATTCTCCTCAAGCTCACAACAAAACCAATTCATAATTTTCAACACAAATTCAAACACAACTTGATAGGCATGAAGAAAATAAGCATTTCAAAAAGAAAAATAACAAAGGATCTTATTAGACCCTACCTTGAATTCACACACATATTTGAATCAAAATAACCAAATTGAAAATTCGAGACATTTCAAAATACTCCTAAGCTTTCACAAATTTCTTCAATTCCCCAAAAAATCTTCAAAACTTGATAATCTATTATGGAATAATGAACCTTGAAATTCTAATAAAGGAAAACTAGCTACTAGAGTTGAAAACATGCAACTCTCAATCAGAGAAAAAGAGCTCCATTGTTAAAATTGGTGAAGCACTTTTAACTTGAAATCACAAAAAATAGTACTCCACTCCAACCTTGTTTACATCACTTTTATTTATTATTTATTTTTAATTAATAATTCTCATTTGTGTGAATCACTCAGCTTTCAATTTAATTTTATATTTTAATTTTATTAAACCAAAAGTACAATTTATTAATCAATTAATATTTTAACACATTAATAATTAGCCAATTGATAATTAAATATTAAATAAATTAATTATACCTATAATTTCAATTTTAGATTTAATAATTAATTAAATCCTCTTATTCTAATTTAGACTTTTAATTCAATCTTCTAAATTAACAAGGTATTTAATTGATTCTCATTAATTAAATATCCTCATATTTAATATTTTAGTAAGATTTAATTATTTAGTTACATAATTAATCTTATAAACCTCTCAACACAAAACATCGAAAATCACATCGAACCATATAATAAGCCAACATGAAAAAGATCAACTAACCTCAAGCCACAAAATCATGCTTGCGAAAGGTGCATGTACTCAGATAACTAAGGAGGATCTGGACAGAGTGACCGGGTACAATGACAAAGGGGAAGCCCTCACTTTTAGAACCATCTCCAATGTCGTTGTCACCAAATTGACAAAATCAAAATCTGATATTGGGCTGATGACTGTCAATGATATTGAAGATGAGGGAGTTCGGTTTGCATATGTAGTGATAAGTTATAAAATCTATCAATCAAGCAACCTGAATAGTGTGTCAAGAGGAGCCATTCACACCGCTCACTAGATCATGCACGACAACATACAATATGATCTTTGCGCAATGCTTCGAGGACAAATTTTTGAGAATCTAAAGAAGCTCGATATCGGGAAGAAAAAGTTCTTGAAATATGGAACCCTACTGGTATGCTTGTTCTTTTATTATTCTAACTTCTTTCTAGGAATAGGTAAGGTGACATGAAAACCGATCGACCAGTCATGATTCAGATCAGTGATATGGCCAACCAACTCAGAAACCAGTTCAGTAAAGTCATGAATGACTACTTTGAGGCATTCTAGTTGAGGATGCATGCCAGGGAAAGGGTTCCCTCAACTATTGTTGACTCCTACAAAGACGAGGTGTGTTTCCTAGTCTCCGCCGATCAATGCATCATTCAGGCAGTAGAACTGCGAACCGGGTATGCTCCAGAACTAGGGTATGAAATCTCTGCAAAAATAACCAAGGCATATGCAGATGCCCTACAAGATAGTGATCTGGATTTGTTGACGTGACGGTTTGGGAACTTTGAAGAAATTCAGGATAATCTAAAGAAAAAGGCACCAATAAAGAATGTATATGTCAAAAGGACCCCTACACTGAAGAAGAAACTGACAGTAGATCAACCCAAAGTTCAAAGAAAGAGAGCACAACAAGCACCCAGTGCTCAAGGGGAAGGAACAGAAGCTGAAGACACAACTCCTTTGCTCCACAAGAGGAAATCTGCAAAATCGGTCAAGGAGGATGGATCGAGAGCAAGAAAACCCACAATTGATGAATTTGTGAAAGGGTTAGAAGATACATGTGGTATGGCTCTAGTTGAAAGAAGGTATCAACTGGCCAATGAAGAAGAAAAAAGAAAAATTGAAGAAGCTGTGGTTTTGTGTATACACAAGTTTAATCTTACTCCCACCGAACTTCATAAGGTTGTCCCTGACAATCTCCAGGAGATTCTTGAATCAAGATGGAAACCTTCAATGGAAAGAGAGAAGGAGCTAAGAATTAGGGCTCTGCTTGAAGTTTGGAATCATTTAACTCTGGACGAGGCAACTCATCATGTTGAATTGCACAAGCAAAACTTTCTGTTAAGAAAGAGGACAAGTCAAATGCTTGTTGGAGAAGTGGATAAGGTACACGAAGAAGGTGTTGCTACGTGGACAAAACTCCTTTAGCAATAACACCAGGCATAAGAATAGTGTCAGAAGACCACTGAGCCACCGGTCAAAGATACCGGTAAAGGAAAGGGGATACTAGGAGCTGAGGCTCCTAGCATAGCAAAAGTATATACTAGACCGGTCATCATCTATATCACTGACGATAAGGGTGGTGATATGGCTCCACCAACCACACTAGCGTCGCCAATAAAAGGTAAGACTCGTACACTGACTGTAGATGATAATGTAGACGAAGTCATGGATTTTGGTGAAGTAGCCAATGCAACTAAGTGGTTTAGTGTGTTAGGAGAGGAAGATAAAAAAAATTTAGAAGTGGCTCTGTTAGAAACATTCTTAGATTTCAACAAAAGTCCAAGAGACTATACTATAGGTCTAAATTTCCTCCTGAACTGAATATTAGACTTATGAATAAATGGAGAATTTGTCTAGGATCCAACAAAAGAATTGTTAAGGAGACATTGTCACAGGTACAACCTGGTCTTAGTGAAGAAACCATCAAACTTTTAATGGAGGAAGTATCCATGAATCTGGATACAAAGAATTGAGTTGCCAAGATAGTAAACGTTTATGAGAAGGAAGTCTATCAAGAGACACAAGATTTCTGGCAACAATATGACTTCAGTACTCTCAAGGGAATAGGTGCATAGGATCAACCTAAAACAATAATGGAACCACCAATTCAATTCATTGCTCATGAACCAACCGGTCAGCAACAAGAAGTTCCAATAGAGACATTCACAACTGGTGAACAACAAAATCTGGGAGAACAAGTTCTACCAGATGAACAAGTACTGGGAGAGTCATCGGTCAAGATGACTATAGATAAAGGGTCAAATGAAGCATGGATCTCTATGGATAAGAAATAAGCATTCGAGGAGCATCACACAGAGGCAGCCTCACCAGAAGAGCAAATTCAACAATGAGAAGAGCATGACCATGAGAAGAAGTATTACCGGAAGGGGAAGTACAAGAAGAAGAAGAAAGACCACAAGAAAAGGTCCTACCAGAAGTGGTGGTACAACTAGAAAAGGTAGTACAACTGGGAGATGAAGGAAATCAAGAACAACAGAACAAAGAGGAACAAGTGTTACCTGTACATATTGAATAAGAACAACTGGTACTAGAACCAAGGCAAAAAGAACAGGTTGACGTTCCAAGCTCGTCCTCATCCAAGAGGAAGTTAACCTTTGCAACAAAAATTGAGGCAAAGAAGAGCAAAGTTAGCGAGACTGTGGTAGACATAAGCAAGATGTCAACTAGGCAAATAAAGGAGCTAACAAAGAGGAAACATGACATGGTCCTCACAAGTGTAAAGAACATCCTGTACAACTTTGTACCAGATGTAGATATTGATGAAGATGAACTTGTTATTGATCAATTAGAGATCTTGGCACAAGCAATTGGAGAAGATGTCACCGATCTAGAGATAGTTGCCATTGATCACTATGAGAAGAAGAGAATAGAAATTCTCCATAAACAGGTTGAAGAGATAAAGGTAAGAGTATCTACCAACATAAGGGTACTCCAACAACAGTTACAAGTTGCAGGAAGTCTAATGACAAGGACTTCAAATTTTGATATTTTTGTTCAAGATATCATAGAGAAGTCATCTAAGACTTTTGAAGGCATAAGAGTTCTTTCTTCCCAATTTGATATAAAGGGCACATGTGCAACATATTTTAGCAGGGAAATGACAAGCCTAGCTCTCATTCTTAGAAAGGCATTTGAAGAAAGAACTAAGAGAATCCAAGATCTCATTGGATTTCAATTATTTCTTGCCCCAACATTTGATTTAATGCAAAGGACTGCAACAGAGGCTAACAATCTGATCAAGGAACCAAACTACAAGACTGTAGAAGACATGGAGAATATAATAGTATAGTTGCAAGTAGCCCAGAAAAATCTGGAACATGTCACCAGTCAATGGAATCCTTTTCTTCAATCAACAAAGAAAATTTACAAGGATATCTTCACTAAGCTACATCTGTAAACAAGAGGCATAATCCTTTGTCCTATGGCGGCAAAAAGGGGAAGAAGATATTTAACTGGAGTAATCGGGAGAAGATTTGGAAGGGAAGGTCAAATTACAAGGTCAGAATACATGGTAGATTCATAGAGGGTAGATTGAGCTACAAAGCAAAAGGAAGAATTACAACACAAGAACATGGGAAGTCTACATGACATGGAATGAACAGTGATGAGAGTGATGTTTTTCCACCAATGCCAAAGGGGAAGATTGTTGGCATATTTAAGTTGTCATTGGATAAGTGTAAAAAAAACATCAATTCCATTGGTGAACCAGTAGACAGAACAGAGTATATGTACTGGTAGACCAAACAATGTACATACACAATCGGTCCTATAGTACATACATGATATGTATGGATAACCAGGTACAAGGTCTATACCGGTCGACTAAATAATAATCCACATCGAATTATGGGGAGCTGTTTCAGTTAAAATTAGACTATACAGAGCATTCATCATTAAAATTGGAGTTATCTTTTTAACAGGAGTTAGTTTTATTTCTACTTGAATGTTTCAAGTTAAACTCATGATCATATCGCAAAGCTTTTTTTTGCTGCATAATTTATGGGTGAGTTTACAGCTTGGTGGTTCTATGAGTTAAGCTTTTATTAAGATTAATATCTTATAAATACAGGTCATAGGACACAAAAGAAGTGTTGTTGAAAATATAGAGCAGGAGAGACTCATCTTCTGAAAGAAGCTACAGTCACGAGGTGAAGGGTAGAGAGGTTCAACAGCCAGGCAGAGTAGAAAGGATAACAAGTATGATCTAATCAAACAGAAAGTGTCAATTAAGATCATTGCTTTTATATTGTTAAAGCATATTCAAGTCCCTCTATCAAGGCGAACCCTAATATGTTCGTTGTATAAATCCCTTAACCGGGTAGCATCTTAATTGGTGTTGAAAGTCCTTTTGCAAGGCGACTCCAAACCGAGTCAAGATCTTAACAGATCTTCTACCAAATCCCTTTACCGGGTAGCACTCTTACAAGTGCTTTGTAAGCTCTTAATAGGGCACACCTTTATTACTGCAGTAGTGAAGTTGTGAGCTCTGTCTCACCATGGTTTTTTCCTTCTAACTGGGGGTTTTCATGTACATATGTTGTGTTGATCTGAGTATTTCTATCTCTGTTTATGAATGGTTAATTACATTATGTTTATTCTGCAAGAATCTATATACAAGGTTTAATTGAGATAGAAATAGTATTTACTGATTCAACCCCCCCCCCGTCTCAGTAACTAGTTAGGAATAACACAAGCGACCAACATCTTCTCACAAACCATCCTAGCATGTACGAGCGCTCAAGACATGGGTGAGGAACTCAACCATCTTATTAATTTATTTTAAACTCTCAATATATTTAAGTTATCACTTTATAAAGTAACTTACTTTGGTTCTCAAAATAGCAATACCATAAAAGCACTCTCTAAGTATTCATAAACATGAACTTAAGATAAATAGGTCAAGTGAAAGAAATCGATCTCATACCACTTACAAAACATAACATACAAGTGCATAACATCAACATAAAGAACACATCTCACCTCTAGTATATATTTCCTAATAGCCGATGTAATTTCCCAATTACGACTATAAACAAAGCAACCAAGTGTACAAAAGCTTTAAATTCCAATTCCAAATTCTAGTTGTTTTAAAGCACGCAATCTCATTTACCAAAAGTGTAGTTTGACTATATTTGTCTACATCTCAAACAATAACATAAATATACATTTATGACATCTAAAAGGATTGTCTTTGAAGTCAAGCTGTTGGATCCAAGGCCTTAAGGATGATTCAATTTTAATTTCAGCTAGGAGGCCCTTCGAGGTATCAATTTTTACCAAGATATGAGCAAAAGTAGAATGATACATATTATCAAACTCATTATCAATCAACAAGAATTCCCTCAAAGCCCCACCCACTTCCTCAAGGACGGAATCATGCCACAGATGAAGGGACATATTGGGGAGGCCAGACCCATATAGGGATAGAACCCTGATCTAAACTCAAAACCCTGATTGGATCTAAAGTATTACATTTTTAAAAACATTTGCCTATAGATTTCTACCAAGAACAACCTAGGGTTTTAATTAGTCAAATTTATTCTAAACTTTTCTCAAATGAAAATTGGGGTTTCTAGATCTAAATTTCAACAATAATTTCTAATACAAGCAAACAAATAACTCTTTCCCCAATTAATCAAAATAATAAAAACCTAGAAAAACAATCATTCTCCTCAAGATCACAAGAAAACCAATTCATAGTTTTAAACTCACAAATTCAAACACAACCTAATAGGCACAAAGAAAGTAATATTTTCGAAAAGAAAAATAACAAAGGATCTCATACCCTATGTTGAATTCGCAGGCAAATTTGAATCACAATAACCAAATTGAAAACTCAAAGAATTCCAAATTACTTTTATGATTTCACAAGTTTCTTCAATTCCCCAATTGTTATGGAATAATGAACCCTGAAGTCCTAATAAAAGAAAATTAGCTACCAGAGTTGAAAATATGCAACTCTCAATTAGAGAAAAAGAACTCCGCTGTTAAAATCAATGAAGCACTTTTAACTTGAAATCACATAAAACAACTCCACTCCAACCTTGTTTCCATCACTTTTATTTATTATTTATTTTTAATTAATAATTTTCATTTGTGCAAATCACTCAACTTTCAATTTAATTTTATATTTTAATTTTATTAAATTGAAAGTGCAACTTTAATTATATATATTAATATTTTAGTACATTAATAATTAGACAATTGATAATTAAATACAAAATAAACCAATTATGCCTATAATTTCAATTTTAGATTTAATAATTAATTAAATCCTCTTATTTCAATTTAGAATTTTAATTCAGTCTTTTTAATTAACAAGGTATTTAACTAATTCTCATTAATTAAATACCCTCATATTTAATATTTTAATAAGGTTTAATTATTTAATTAAATAATTAATCTTATGAACCTCTCAGCACAAAACACTAGAAATCACATCGAACCATATAACAAGTCAACATGAAGAAAGATCAATTAACCTCAAGTTACAAAATCATGCTCAAGTAAAAGGGCTCACGAATTCACGCCACCTTGATGCATTCAGAAAGAGGAAGTCAATTAGGTACTTGTCCACTATTTCAAGATAATACAAAGATTATGTTGGGATTTGGACCTATATGTTATCTCCCATCTCTTACCATTGAGAAATTGTGATAGGGCACGCTCATTTGACAATTCTGGGAAGTTGGTGTCCGGTATTTGAAATCCTGCATAAAAGATGAGCATGTACATATATGTATAAATATAAAATAGACAATGGTGGGGATCAGCTGATTGTGTGGATATCACAAGCAAGTAACTACGAATTTGTCCCTCAACCATATCAAACACATCAAACACAAATATAAAATATACATGTCAACCATACACATGCAAGGATGGGGTTAGTAAAACCATAAACATAAATAACATCAAATCTATTTGAGGATCTTATACATACATGAAAAGTGGCCTAAAAGAGTCAGGCCATATAAACTGAAAGCAAACTATGGGAGGTGTATTACAGACACCAATTTCTTGCTTATGCCATTTAGATTGACCGATGCTTCAACAACTTTGTAGTCTTACATGAACCACATCTTCATAAAGTAGTTGCATAAGTTTCTGTTGGTGTTCTTTAATGACATGCTTATTTACAACAAGATGTGGGTGGAACATCTAAGCCATTTAGAGGAAGTATTAGGGGTCATGAAGTCACAATCATTAGTTGTGAAGAGGTCCAAATATAAATTTGGGATGATCAAAATCTTATGCTTGGGACACATCATCAATGATTGAGGAGTTCAATGCATCAGGAGAAGATTTGGATAATTCTTGATTAGCCAACTCTTAGGACACTCACACAGAGTTGCATGAACTTTGGACTATGTAGTTACTATAGGGGATTTGTGAAAGGGTTTTTACAGCTAGTGGCACTACTAACATATATCACGAAGAAGGGATCATTTCATTGGGATGAGGAGACACAAGGAGCTTTTGATAGGCTAAAGGAAGTCTTGAGTACATGTCCAGTTCTGGTACTACCATACTTCACTAGGTGAAGGAATTGGCATAGTCTTGATGTGAGATTGTTATCCCATTTCTTTTGAGAGTCGAAAGCTCTTGGAAGCCAAGCGATTGTATTCGATCTATGATAATGAAATGCTTGATATCATGCAGGTGTTGGGAAAGTTTTGGCAGTACCTCGTTGGGAAAAGATTTGTGGTGGGGACCGATCACAACAGTTTGAGATATTTCTTGGAGTAGAAGGATTTGAATGAGAGGCAACATAAATGGATGAGAAAAATCCAAGCATATGATTTTCACATTGAGTATTTGAAAGGGAAGAAGAATATAGTGGCTAATGCATTGTGTAGGAGGCCCTTCATATGTTCACTATTTGTTGATTAGAAGGTGTTGGCATAACTGATGATGTGATGGTAAGTGATGAGATGATACAGATTTAGTGATTGAGATGATCAATTATTGTTTTGTCATTGATGTCAAGTATTGACCTAGTGTTCTTAGTATGTTGCCAATTATGTGAGTAGAATGGAAAGTATGTTTCATGTGGTTCTAGTGGTTGCAATTCTTAAGGACAACTTGCAGATGTCTTTAGATGATAACTCTATAAACAAAACTATTGAAAGTATGATTTGTGTAAGTTATGAATGATTGAAGCGTGACATGGAAACTGCTAGAATAGTCTATGAGTGACAATATGTGATTTGATTGGTTTATCAAATCTATGGTAAGTTAGGTGATCCAATCATAGAATTATGTTTATGATGCTATGTTGAGTTCGTGGTTATGACTACAATAGACTTGGTTGATCAGTAAGCACATTGTGAGGATACATAAGTTGTTTTAGTGACCGGTGACAATGTTTTTGTGTTACCGATAGTAGATCTTATGTTGGCAATCGATGTTCATGTTGCGATGAATAATTTGTATTCTAGCTATCATGTTGATGTGTCTAATATCATTTACATTGATGAGTTGTCATTACATTGATCGAGGTAGATCATTTTATCAAGATGAAGGTTGAGTTGGTCAAAATGTGCTTGACTGTTCTTGATGAAATTAATTGCTAAGATCTATTATGTGGTCGACATGTTAGGTAAAGTTGGTTGTTACATTGGGATATGTGTTTTGGTGCGATCTCTTTGGGTGTGAAGATTGGGAAAGTGATTTCAATGTGTTGGATGAGGTGTTAAGTCGGTGGAACATTTTAGAGCTTGAGAAGTGATATTTATATCATGAAAGTGTGTAGATCATGATTGTGTAGGTGTGATCAAGCCAAGGTATTTTAGATTTATTTGAGGACAGATTGTATGCATTTCAAAGGATTTGATCAAAAAAAGGTGTTACTATTTACTAGATCAATCTACTTGTTATATCCTAATAGTTACAATAGGCTAAATTCCTTAATTGGACGGATCCTAACAGATCTTTTATGTAAATACTTTAACAAGGTGACACTTTGACTAGTGTTTGAAGTCCTCTAACAAGGATACTCCTAATAGGGTAAAGATCCTAACAGGGGCTAGAGGTAAATCCCATAATTGGGTGACACCTAACAATGTCTTTGTAAAACTTTTAACATGGTTAAACTCCTAACAGGGCACACTTCAGAAGAGTACAAAATTTGTGAGTCTCATCTCACACGTAGTTTTCATCATTTTGTGTTTCCACTCTATGTTATGTGTTGCCTATTTTATGGTGGTTATTGTTTATTTGGTTTAAGTTTCATTTTCTTATCAATTTGTAAACTTGTGAATGTTATCTTTGAATTTAAAGAAGTTGAAAAGTATAAAGTATTTAGATTACCGATTCACCCCCCCCTCTCAGTAATCTTGGACTCTTAGGACTAAAAATTGGTATCAGAGCCTTGGTCTCCTTTGTGGAGAAGCTTATCATTTTGAGGTCAAGATCCGAGAATGATGAGAAAGGAAGGTCCTAAGTTCACAAGGGAGAACTACTCGGTGTGGAGTGGTAGAATGAAACTTTACCTAAAAGGTATGAGTAACCAATATTGGAATCATGTTGTTAACTAGTATATTATTCCAACTAGTCCTCTCAATGCATATCAACTAAGGGAACAACAAGAGAATACTATTGTTATGAAAGCCATTGCAAGTACATTATCTGATGTAGAGTTTGTTGATATCCAAGATCTTGATACCTCCTATGATGTGTGGGAGAAATTGAAGCTAGTGTATGGTGGAGACAAACATGTGCCGAAAGCTAAGGTTGATAGCCTGAAAGGAAAATTTGATGATATGAGGATGGTTGAAGGTGAAAACATTGATCTAAGTATGGTCAGAGAATCAAATAAGTGGTTGCTGCTATCAAAAGTACTAGTGGAACTATTGAAGAAGATAATGTGGTAAGTATTGAGAACCTTGTTACCTCTTTATACCATTAGGGTTTCTTCTATTCAAGAGTTAAGATCTCTAGGAACTGCAACTGTCACTCTTGATGCATTAATTGGAAAGTTGATTGCTTTTGAGCTTAGCAATTATGATAATAGTATTCTAAGGGTTGAAGCTGCATTCAAGACATCTATGTCTCTTACACCAATAAGGAAAGGAAAGGAAGTTATTCATGAATGCTTGCCAAATTAATCTAACTGGTAACTAGGAGAATTTACCTATTACTTATGGATTGGACATCCACAAAGCAGTTATCAATTGAGTCAATAGGCTCATTTATCTATCAACCCAAGGACATGAATTTGAAACGGTGTGGCAAAGTATATGCACTAAGTTACAGTAATTTCCATCACTATTCTATTGAAAGGAAACATTGCATTGAAAGCAAATACTAGAAAGTAACTTGTCCCTACAAGAATAAAAAATCTTAAAATAGTTTACTCTACTCAACAAAATCCAAAACTCAAATAGGTCTCTCCTTTGTTTGCCTTGCTGTAAGGACAACCACAGGCTCTTCTACCTAGTGGTTGTAGGAACAACATAGTACTTAAATAACAACTAGAGAAATAGTAATGTTCAGTCACCAAGTGGGCCACATTGGATAAGTGAACTGGAACAACTCAATATATGCTTATCGGAACAAAGAAATCTATGTTTTATTCATAATTGAAAAACCAAGTACATACTAAATAGAAACTGTATTAACTAGAATCACCCAAAACTACAACAAAGACTTATGTTCTTATTGCTAATCTAACTCTCGAGAAGTATACATGCAACTTATTTATAAGAAAGGATTTTCTTAACTAACTCCTAAACTATTGGCCATATCAGCAGTATGAATTGCAATAGTCTTATCTGTTCTCAAAACATGTTTGAGACAATTCCTCAACTAACAGAACAAGTCTTCACTTATTATATGATCAAGAAAAAATATAGGTTCTTATTTACTGGATTTCATCCTGAGTGTAGTGGTATGCGCTTGACTTGCTTAATGATAGTCTAATGTATTTATGACAGTTGACAAACCACTCCTTATGGTAGTTGTTGAACTGGTCCAGAGCCCTTTGTGCTATCAACTTCTTCAATATCTAAATGACTTAGTCTTGCAAATAACAGTTAGTAGCGCATGCCAAATTTATAACATATGATTATCTCATCATCATACTTTGAATAAAACATCTATATATACTAATTCATTCTTGTAGGAAAGGGTTTTCTTAGCTGCAGAAACATATTCACATTTCAATCATCCATAAGAGTATGAATAATATAAAAAGTCATTAGCTAACCCATAGGAAATATTAGTTAAGTGGTCCTTGTTCTTAACATCAAGAAATGACTATTTAGACTTAAACTAGTTCCTTATAATGCCTTTATACAAACATTGACTTAAAAGAGTTTAGTGAAAATATAACAACCTAGCTTCTAGACTAACAAACTAAGAAAGCATGGAACATAATAGGCCATAAAATGGCCTCATCATTCCCCTTGACTTAATTCATTGTTAGTCCCTCAGTAACTACAACATTGATGATTCTAGCATTCACTCAGAAGTCTAATGGTGAACTTTTCCCTGCTCCTTTTTCTAGGCTCCAGTATTATCCTTTGGTATCCTTTAGCTTCTCCCATCGTGCTACCTATGTCATCATGTTGTGAGATTTGAAATTTTTATTCACACTAAGCAGGGGCCACATTAAAAGTGGTGGTTGAAACTTAAGATGAATCTAATGGCTCGGCCTATCTCTTCCTAACAACACATACCAAGGAGCTCTGTAGGTTTTCAAAATGTAGTTCTATGGAGAATGTAGTTCCCTTTTCTTTAAATTGGCAAGTAAGCTCATCCACCTCTAAGTTATGGTTCCCAAGACTTGATGTTCTTCAATTCTTTCCATCTCATTCATAATCTCTGTAGGTTGCTTCCCTGAGGAGTTCTGTTTGTAACCTTGCCTCGTGACAATTAAGTTTTAGCTAGTCATAATATACCCTCTCTGCATCTTTTTCTTCTTCCCTGATGGCTAAAGGTGCATCCAAATCATAGTTGTATGGTCTTGCCTGATATTATTGACTTAATTCATTATGA
Source organism: Chamaecyparis obtusa (assembly GCA_027943335.1). Taxonomy (NCBI): domain Eukaryota; kingdom Viridiplantae; phylum Streptophyta; class Pinopsida; order Cupressales; family Cupressaceae; genus Chamaecyparis; species Chamaecyparis obtusa. Next base: position 2,518,987 of record BSBK01001219.1, read on the forward strand.
ATCGAAGACATGAAAACTCTGAGTTGGATATCTCCCACATAGGCTAAGGGATTTCAATCTCTATCATGAGAAACAACATAGTTATGAAGGTATAAATCACATAGAAGGTTTTTAACATTTGTGGGGGAGGTTTGAAATGCATTATAAAACTCATGCGGAGTTTCCAAAGAAGGATTAAGACCTTGCACTATTCTGGTCAACTTAAGATTGAAGAATTCCTCCCTCAAGTAGAGAGTATAAACCCTTGCTGGAGCTATGCATTTCATCAATTCAAGAATTACAAAGGCTATTTGAGTAACCTTCTCCTTCAATAGTTCTATCTCTTCTTCTTTTTCAATTATTTCATTGTATTGCTCATCAATTTTGTGCTAAAGTTTCTTCTTTTCCTCTTGCCATAATGCTCTATGTAGTAGCATATCCTGGTACAAACCAAGTGTTTCTATCAAAGTGGTGGATAGATCAGGTGGTGGTATATATCCCTGATTTTCAATAGATATATATTTATTCATTTTATCAGCTAGTTTCTCATTATTTTTCTGTTCATGGGTTGGTGACCTTGTCAAAACTACCATGGCCCTTTCTGTGTTTACTTCACCCATCTCTTGGGCAACTTGTGCTAAGGTATCTAAACCACCTTCATTAAAAAATTATTCTACCATTCTATTTACAGATTCCATATTAATCTCAGGATTCTCATCAAAAATATTATTTTCCTCTACAAGCATAAAATCCTCCCATTGATCCATAACTATATCTTCAACACTTTGTTCCCTGTTAGAGGTACCTTTTGGAATCTTTTGTTCAACATCATCTCCTATTTCAACCTCAACACCTTCATTATTTTTGGTCATGCTCCCCTCAAGGGACTTAGAGGTGTCAATATTGATGGTTGGCGTTTCCTAAGGATGAAAATCCATACTATGTTTCTTCTTGACCCATTCACTCCTCGTAGATTTTTCTATTTTAACTTTAACAATAGGTTCCCTTTTAGCCTTTTTCCTTGAGTTTTTCCCTGCAGATGCTGTAGGAACTTGTTCCTATGTAGACTTTCTTTTAAGAGGAGAATGAATTTTTTTAGTAGGTTCTTCTTGGGGAATTTCTTCTTTCTCAATAGTGTTTCCTTTCTTACTTCGAGTGGAAGTCCTAGTTTTTACAGTAGACTAGGGAGTTTGGTGTTCTTCAATAGTGAATGCTTCCTCCTTGCTTTTCCTAGAAGACGAGGCTTCACAAGACCCCGTAACTATCTTTTTCATATGTATTGAGGTACTACTAGGGTTTTTACGTTAAGAGCTAGTAGATGGTAAGGATTTCTTAATTATCTTTTTAGTGCCCCCTTTAGTGGTTCCCCTTTTACCTAACCCTGTCCCACTTGGCCCTACTACCTTTTGCATAAATTATTCTGAAGAAACAAAATCATCCTAAAGAATTGTAGAATTCTTCCTCAAATATTTTTCTACTAGCAACTTAATCAAATAATGATGAGATACATAATTTGAGGTACCTTTTTGAACCTTCTCCACTTGCTTGGTAAGAAGATTGAACAAGAAGTTGGGGAGATTGAGCAACATGTTCTCATGTCGTAGATAGCTCAACAACTTGAAATGTATTGAATGCAAGAATGTAGTCCGGCCCTCATAAGTCAAATACTGGATTATATAAAAATAACATTGCATGTAAGGGTGTGGTAATGACATTCTTTTTGTGCCTTTCTTTTTGTCAACATCCAGTTGAGGGTCTGAGTGCAAAGTAAACTAGGCACTGGCTGTTCGAGGGTCATGTGAGTCTTCTGTAGTGTATTCAAGAACTGGAAGGCTATATCCTCATCATAGCCATTAATCTTTTGAAAATAATATAACCATCCCCTTGCTTCAAATTTTGGTCTGCATTCTTGATCGACCAGAATTACATCATGTACAGTTGGTTCATAGCGGACTAGATCAACCCCCATGATAGCAAGGATTGTCTGTAACTCTAAAAAATGTACTTAAATAGTAAGCAAATGCAAACAATTATTGGAAAAAGAAAAACTTGCTTCATTTCAGGTAATATTCTCAAAGGCTTATTTGTCTTGGTCTTATCAAGGTATGGAAATGGTAATTAAAGAAACAACAAGCAGTCAATCAATTATGGTGTCATGGATTTGCAAGGCTATTCATATCATATCGCAGTATGTTAAATTTATTGCATGTAATATGATGAGTACTTGCAATCTTACTAGGACATTCTCATTATAACACAGGGATAAATTTAAAATGGGCTGACTAGACTATTTAAACTGGATTGACTAGACTGTGTCTCCCCCTGACTTAACGAAACAATAGGTCCCACTATTGTGCGAAGTGCCACCTCAGAAAGAATGAATTAAATAGATTTTTAATATCAAAGTGAATTAAGAAATAACACATGCAATAAATTGGAGGATTACTACATACCATGCATGAGAGAATAAATCATTAAATGAGATGGCTATTGCAGATACATATGTTGATTTGATGGTTGGAAGAACAAAATGAGTGGAGAGAGAGAGAAGGTGTAATGGTTGAGTATGATGAAGAAAAGGTTTGTCACATAACATGAAAGATTTTATTATGTGTGATTGGGAAATCAATCACAAAGTTGATGTGATTATAACACGTGGTCCTATGACTTTAGCTGTAGGAGATGTGTGTGACTCAACTGGCCAGAACTATTGTAGGAACTCCTCCCGACTTTGCAGTTTTCAATGCAACTTTACCCTGTGACCATTGACAAGTAACTTAAAGTGAACTGGATCGATGGCTGAAAGCTGCACAACTCCAGTGTTGAAGACATAGACTACTTCATACGAACCAAGCCACCTTGTTTGAAATTTCCCTAGTGTATTTTGGTAACGTGAGTCATAAAGCAGTGGCCAATCACCTACCTTGAACTTGCTGTCTTTAATGAACTTATCATGCCACTTTTTGTGTTGATTTTGAATTATTTTAGTGTTGTGCAAAGCAGATTTTTGGTACTCATCTAATCCATTTAGTTGTAGTATTTGATCCCTCTAGGCGTGGTCCATATTTATGTTTAAGTCAAGTGCAGTATGTAGGGTTTTATGCTCAAAGTCAATAGGCATTACATCAACTTTTCCATAGGCCAACTCAAATAGTGTGAACCCTATGGTGGTGCTTCATGTTGTTCAATATGCCAAAATGGCTTTAGGAAGCTTGATTCCCCAATCCTTTTTGTGAATTGCCGCTGTTTTTGTGAGTATTGACTCAATTTTCTCTATTACTTATCTATGCCTTCTTGTTGGCTTGTGGATGATAGGATGAGGATTTTCCATGCTAGATGGTATGCTCTTTGACCAAGGAATTGATTAAGGTAGAAGTAAATTGAGCTTCTTAATCTATTACTGTTTCTCAAGGTACACCAAACCTGGTGAAGATTACCTCATATAGGAATTCAATTACCTTATTGTCCCTTGCATATTTCATAGGTCGGGCCTCAACCCATTTAGTGACATAATTCATACACACCAGTATGTAGGAAATTCCATTTGAGGAATGTTCAATGGGTCCCACAAAATCAAGTCCCCATTTATCAAAAGGGGTAACAATCACCCGAGGATACAATGAGATTTCATCTAATTTGGTTGGTCGACCCATACGTTGACAACGATCACATTTTTTAGTATACCTTGCAACATTTTTGTGTAGCGTGGACCAATGGTATCCTATGTTGAGGATTTTAAGTGACGTTCTTTTGGATGCAAAATGGCCACCACAAGGTTCATCATGTCAGGCATGTAGTACATCATATGTCTCATCCTCCCTAATACACCTTCTCATTACCTGATCAGGTCTAATATAAAACATGAAGCCTTCTATCCAAGAGAAGTTAAAACTCTTTTCAATTAGCAATTTTTTGTCTTTTGGAGAGAAGTGGGTTGGAGTCCTTCTCGTAGCTAAATAGTTGGAAATACCAACATACCAGGGGTTATGGGCTGAAATAGAGAAGAGATGCTCAACTGGAAAACTATCTTCAATCACTGTTTGATCATCTAAAATTTGTAATCTAGAAAAAAATCTGCTACTACATTTTCTTTTCAGGCTTATCCACAATCTGGATATCAAATTCTTACATAAGTAGTAACCTTCTGGCTAACCTTCTTGTGATAGAGGGTTTGTTCATCAGGAACTGAATGGCAGCATGATCTGTGTGAACAATGATCTCATCTGGTTATGTAGTGCCTGAATTTATTTAATGCATAGATAACTGCCAACAATTATTTTTCTATTACAGTGTAATTAAGTTCAACACCTTGCAGGTTCTTGCTGATGTAATAGATTGCATGATCAATTGCTACTTCTTTTTGCCCAAGCATTTCTCTAACAACATATTCAGATGCATCAGTATGTATGTGGAATGGTAGTGACCGATTGGGACCACTCAATACTAGTGCTTTTGTTAAGACTTCTTTCAGTTGTTGGAAAGATCTATCACATTGAGAGGTCCAAGTGAATTATGCTTCCTTCTTAAGGAGGGTATATAATGGAGCTAGGATCTGACTAAAGTCCTTAATAATCCTTTTGTAATACCTGACATGCCCTAGGAAACTTGACATCCTTTTTATTTTCTAGGGTAGGTAGAGTAGTGATCACTTCTACCTTAGATGGATCTACTTGGATTCCTAGGGAGGAAATGTAATGTCCCAACTCCACACCTTCTGTCATCATCATATAAAACTTCTTACTATTCAAAGACATGTTATGTTGACATATTTTTAATACTTTTTCCAAATTGCATTGGGCTTCCTCAAAGGTGGTACCATAGGCTGTAAAATCATCCATATAGATTTCCATGCAATCTGTGGAGATATCAAAAAATTTACTGATTACACCCTTTGAAATGTTAAAGCAGGAGCATCCTGGGTGTAAGAGAAATCTTGCATCACCCAAAAATATTTTTGGTTTATTTTCAAAAAGGGTTATCTTGTGCAGAGCTGCTATTTATGGAAACTTACTATTTTTGGTAAGTTGGTCATATGAACTCAGAATGTTCTGATTTCATAGGTGGAGGTTCATCTTAGTCATATTAGCCTACCAGTTGAGTTTCATTGCCATATCATCTGTATTGGTGAAGTTATTGAAGTTTTTGGGTACAAAATCTTTGAGCTCAATTTTGAAAGCCTTAGAGGCTCCAGATCACGGTCGACCCTTGACAAACTGGAGCTTGTGACAATCAAGCATTGTAGATTAGGTCCTGTCATTTCTGAAAAGTGGTTATAATAGAAAAAAAGAGCTATGGTTAGAAAGTTATGGCCTCTGGAAGTTGGGCTACCTAAAAATATATTTTGTAATTATTTTGAGCTGATCCTTTGTGAAAAAAATGAAAATAAAATAATTCATACGGTAGTCGGTCTTAAAGGCTAAATTTATGGAACCTTCCAGGGTGGTAGAAAATTGCCTATATAAGGAAGACCCGTAGTGTTGTCTAGGTAGTTCGGGGTAGTAGATATGGGTAATAATTCGATGCTTGTCCTACAAAATATTGTAAGGGAAATGCCCATGTGGCTCAAACTGAAGGGTCATATGAAGATTAGGTGGCAAGAGATTTAATTGGAGTGAAATAGAAGAGGAAAGGATAAAATCATAAGATGAGATCAAATGATGGATAAATTGAAGTGACATTTCATTCTTGTTGATTCTGAGTTTGACCTACTAAAGAAAATGCAAGGTTTGGAGCAAGCAAGAAGATCTGTTCAGGAGTATACTGAGGATTTCTATCAAATCCTCATCAAAACAGGCCATGCGAAAGATGATAAGGAGAAGGTTTCCCGCTACCTTAATGGATTAAGGTCAAGTATTCAAGAGGAGTTAAATTTGGTTTGAATGAATAGTATTGAAGATACATACCAGTTTTCCCTAAAAGTAGAGGAAAAGCTAAACAAGAAGTTTGAGAGACAGACAAAGCGAAAGAGGTCGTGGTGGAAGACCCAGTGGACGGTCATATGGAGGTGAAATGAAGATCTGAAAAAGAAGGATGAGGTGAGTAGTAGTCAAAATTAGAGAGAAAACAATTTCAATCATTTCTATAATCAAAATAGTACATATCAGAGAGGAAGAGGAAGAGGAAAAGGACAAGGATCAGGAAGAGGAGGCTTCCATGGAACATGTTTTCACTATGGAAAAGAAGGTCATAGGCCATATGAATATCCTCAACACCAAGGAAGGACAGACAGCAGAACTAAAGGCCAAGCTAGAGTTGCACATGTAGATGAATATGTCAAAGCATCACATTCTAAAGATGCTAAAATAGGAGAAACATGAATTAATAGGAAAGTCATGTTGAGTGGTGAGAATGAACCTAAGCAAAGGAGGAGCATGTTTCACACTACGTGCAAGTGTGAGCATAATTGTTGTGATGTGATTATTGATAGTGGAAGCACTGACAATTTGGTGTCAGAAGAGATGGTTACAAAGTTGGAGCTCAAGAGATAGAAACATCCACATCCATACTGGATCTCCTGGGTGCAAGATGACCACAAGGTCATGGTTAGTGAACAGTGCCTAGTAAAGTTCAAAATTGGTGGATACCATGAAGAGGTACTATGTGATATCATACCTATGGATCCATGTCATATGCTATGGGTAGACTGTGGAAGTTTGATAGGCATGTTGTACATGATGGTCATGTGAATACCTATTCTGTAATGAAGGATGGAGTGCAACATAAGATAAAGCCATTGAAGGACATAAAAGAAAATGTGTGGTAATGCAAAAATAGTTTTTGTTGATGGAAAAAAATTCCTAGAGGGTATGAGGCATGAGCATATGTGTTTTGCTTTAATTCCAAAAGTTGGTAAAGAGGAAGTAGAATATGTACCTATAGAAGTTTCAGATCTGTTGAATGAGTTTCAGAATATTGTATTTGATAATGTTCCTGATGGATCACCACTAGTAAGGAAGATCAATCATCAGATGGACTTGATTCTAGGAGCTAGTTTGCCAAATAAGGTAGCACACAGAATGACACCAGTAGAAAGTGAAGAGTTGAACAAGAAAGTAGATGAGTTGTTACAGATGGGGTTAATTTGGGAGAACCTAAGCCTATGTGTTGTACCAATAGTATTAGCACCAAAGAAGAATGGAGAATGGAGAATGGAGAATGTGTATAGATTCCAGGACAATAAACAAGATTACAATCAAGTACAGGTTTCCATTGCCCCGAATGGATGATATTATGGACTGTTTGAGTGGAGCTGTGTATTTTTCAAAGATATATCTAAAGAGAATATATCATCAGATTTAGATCAGAGAAGGAGATGAATGAAAGACTACTTTCAAGATAAAGGAAGGATTGTATGAGTGGTTAGTCATCCCTTTTGGGCTAACCAATGCACTGAACACTTTCATGCGGCTCATGAATGAGGTTCTGAAAGAATTTTTGGGTAAGTTTTTCATTGTTTACCTAGATGATATTTTGATCTTCAGTAAGACATTGGAGGAGCATTTAATGCATATTCGTAGGGTGTTTGAGAAGTTAAGGGAAGAGAAATTGTTGATTAATTTGAAGAAGTGTAGTTTTGTGAAAGAGTTAGTGTATCTGGGATTTGTAGTTTCAGCAAGAGGTCTAAAAATGGACCCAGAGAAAGAGCAATTGAATGGCCTACTCCAAGGAGTGCTATTGAGGTTAGATATTTTCATGGTTTGGCTAGCTTTTATAGAAAGTTTATCAGAAGTTTTAATAGTATTTGTGGACCCTTGACTGAAACAATCAGAGGAGATAGGAAATATTTTAATTGGACTACAGGGGCATATAAGAGTTTTAAATTGTTGAAACAAAAAGTTACAGAACAACCTGTTTTAGCACTTCCAAATTTTAATAAGGTGTTTCAAGTAGACTGCGATGCTAGTGGTATTGCAATAGAAGATGTTTTGAGCCAAGAAGGTAAACCTGTTGCTTATTTCAATGAGAAGTTAAATGATGCCAAGAGAAAATATTCTATTTATAATCATGAATTTTATGCTATAGTTTAGGTATTGAAGAAGTGAAGACACTATCTACTTCCTAAAGGGTTTGTTTTGTACACTGGTCATCAATCTTTGCAATATTTTAATAATCAAGGAAAGTTGAATTGGAGACATTTGAAATGGGTTGAGTTTTTGCAGAGTTACACATTTGTTTTGAAACACGGGAGTGGAAAGTCTATCAGGGTTGTAGATGCACTTAGCAAAAGACAACTATTATTGACAGAGATGCAGATTGAGGTGGTTGAGTTTAAATAACTCAACAGTTTGTATCTAGAGGATCCTAATTTTGGTGAAGCTTAGAAATTTTGTATGGAGCCTATTACTCTAGATAGAATGAATTGGTTAGATTTCATCATCTTGGATGATATGCTATTCGGAGGGGGTCAGTTGTGCATTCCATGAAGTTCTATGAGGGAGGATCTCATCAAGGAGAAGCATTGTGGAGGATTGGCTGGACATTTTGGTCGAGATAAAACCCTTGCTTTGGTTAGTGAGAATTATTACTGGCCATAGTTACAACAAGATGTCAAGAAGTTTGTATAGAGTTGCAGAGTATGTCAAATGACAAAAGGAGTAAAGTAGAATATAGGGTTGTATCAGCCATTACCTATACCAGAGAAGCAATGCGAGGATATCAATATAGACTTTGTTCTTGGTTTACCAAGGACTCAGCAAGGACATGCTTCCATTTTTGTGGTAGTTGATAGATTTTCAAAGATGACACATTGTATTCCCTGCAAAAAGAATAATGATGTTGTTCATATAGCAGAATTGTTTTTCAAAGAAGTGGTGAGACTACATGGTTTATCAAAGAGTATAGTTTCAGATCAGGACATTAATTTTGTTGGATATTTATGGCGTACATTGTGGAAGAAGTTAAAGACAAATTTGAAGTTCAGTTCATCACATCATCTACAGATTGATGGTTAGACAGAGGTGGTGAATAGGAGTTTGGAGAATTTGATGAGATGTTTGGTTGGAGACAAGCCAATAGGATGGGATTTGATTTTACCACAGGCAGAGTTTGCATACAATAATTATGTCAAGATGAGCACTGGTAAATCACCATTCCATATTATATATGGAAGTAGTCCCAGAAATGCATCTGAGTTGAGGAAGATAGATAAAGGAGAAATAAGTAGTGTTGAAGCTGAGGATTTTGTAGAACATTTAAAGAACATACATGAGGAGGTGAGGAAGCACATTACCAAGATGAATGCATAATATAAGGCTAAGGAAGATGAGAAAATAAGGCATAAGGAATTTCAGGTTGGAGATGAAATATCATGAAGGAGGTGTTGAAGATGAGATCACAGAAGCACAATGGAGTATTCCAACTACTACTTCAACTATCAAAGAGATTAAGGATATACTGGACACTCGTGTTGGCAGAAGCACAAGGAATAAGAAATATGAAGAATATTTGGTCAAATGGAAAGGATGACCTATTGAAGATTCACCATGGCTAACAAAAAAGCAGGTTAACCATCTTGGTTTTCCTCTGCACACCTAAGACGTAATAGGGTCACTTTTCAAATTACCCCAGGTGTCTAATGTAGGAGCACCTTGGGTGTAAGAGCAATCTTGCATCAGCCAAAAGTATTTTTGGTTTCTTTTCAATAAGGGTTATCTTGTGTAGAGATGCTATTTATGAAAACTTACTATTTTTAGTAAGTTGGTCATACGAGCTCAGAATGTTCTGATTTCACAGGTGGAGGTTCATCTTAGTCATATCAGTCTACTAGTTGAATTTCATTGCCATATCATTTGTATTGGTGAATTTATTGAGGTTTTTGGGTACAAAATCTTTGAGCTCAATTTTGAAGGCCTTAGAGGCTCTAGATCGTGATTGACCCCCGGCTGACTAAAACTTACATGAGTTAGGCACTGTAGATCAACTCCTGCCATTCCGAAAAGTGGTTATAATATAAAAATGGAGCTACGATTAAAAAGTTATAGCCTCTGGAAGTTGGGTTACCTAAAAACATATTTTGTAATTATTTTGAGCCGACCCATTGCAAAAAAATGACAAATAAATAATAAATAAATAAATAAAATAATTCTAAAGGTAGTCGACCTTAATGGCTAAATTTATGAAACCTTCTCGGGTGGTGAAAAATTGCCTATATAAGGAAGGCCCGCAGTGTTGTCTAGGTAGTTCTAGGTAATGATTCGAGACTTTTTCCTACAGAATATTGTAAGGGAAAATGCTCATGTGGTTTTGCATATTGTAATTTTGAAATTTGTAATTTCACATTTGTAGAGATAATAAGAAGCTCATTTTCTATTATTGCAAATTGTTGTTGTTTCTCTATTTCTATTATGTGTTTGTGGTATTAAGGGGAGCACCCTTCATCAAATGTGGTTGATGCATTGCATAGCCCAAATGGAAGGACATAATAGGTGAATGTTCCCCATGGACATGTGAAAGTAGTTTATCCTGATCTTTTAGTGCTATCCTTATTTGGTTGTATCCACTGAATCCATCCAAGAAGGAAAAGTACTTCTTCCCAGCTAGGTTATCCAAGACTTAATCAATGAAGGGAAATTGAAAGTGATCTTTCTTGGTTGCATTGTTGAGTTCTCTATAGTCTACATATACCCTCCATTTTCCTACTTTTTTAGGCACTATGACTAAGGGTGACATCCACTGACTATCGTTAATAGGATAAATAAAGCCAGTGTTCAAGAGCTTTTGTAGTTCTATTTTGACAATACCCCTAACAAGGTTAATCCTTCTTTGGATTGTCGAACATGTTTATAATCTGGACTTATATATATTTGATGAGTACAAAGCTTGGGGTCTAGTCCTTTCATATCAATATAGTCCCATGCAAATGCTTGTTCATTTTCCATTAGTAGAGTAAGCGAATTATCTTGTTGTGATCTAGTGAGGTGCTTATTGATGATTAGCTCTTTGCTAGAATTAATCTCTTCTTTCTCACCTTTGTCCAACATAGCTATTTCAAGAAAATTGGCTGACTGAATCTCATGTGGTAGTTATCTATGTAAATAAGTTGTGGCTATAGAAAAATTGGATGATGATTGAGGTGGTAAAATGGTTTGCAAGGGACATTGGTCATCATTACAAACTTGGGAATTTAGTCTGTAATCATTGTAAAGAATGACATTCAAGATGTCATCTTCTTCTTGAGTAGCTATAAAAGGACCCATGTCAATCACCATAAGGTGGCTTACTGCATTTATTTCTTCTTAATTATCACCTACATCCAACCATATAGCTCAATCTTGACCTAACTAGGGCTGAGTAGGGGAATACAATGCTAGCCTTTTGGTGGATAGACCATCAGATATTGTCATTTTCCCTAAGAGAAATGATATATAGGCATCTGATGTGGCTAGACATGGTCTACCTAGTATAATAGGATATCCTCCTAGGGTGTATTTTTATGAGAGAGTCACAAAGTCAGGTGGGTATTCCCATGAATCTAAAGTTATGACCACATCTTCAACCATCCCATCTGGTTTGACTGTTGAACTATCTTCCTATTGTAGTATGGTCGGGGTTTCTCTTAGACTATCAATACTTAATTTCAACATTATTTCTTTAGTCATGACATTTATGGCTCCCCCAAGGTCTACTAGAGCATTCTTTATCTTGTACCACATTGATACAGATTGTGACAACATGACTTCTAGGGTGAGAATATTTGAGAATGGAAAATTTCACAAGCATGAGGTTAGAAAGTTTCCCTAACACGTGCACAATCTTAGGCTCATTTCAATAAAGGAATCTTAACACTCATTTTCTTTAACTAGTTTAGTAGTTCAGTAGCAGATTCATTTTGGGGTAGAGCAATATTCTGATTTAGCCTTTGAGGAAATGGTGGTGCCTTTGCTATAGGATTTTGTGGAGTAGAAGCATGAGGAGCTTCAATTTGTTCTTCCTCAATTGGATCTTCTCCATTGATAACCTTAGTTATGAAAGGACCGGTGGGGGTAGGCAAAGTAGTCATTGAATTGAGATGTATGTTATGAATATTAATGGCATAAGTGGATTGTTGGCTCATGTCAGAGGAATAGACCTTCTATTGAGGTTGCTTGTTATTAGGATTAGGCACATGTTGTACAGGTAGCTGGGTTTGTTTAAGAGGATTAGTATTTATTTTAGGAGGTTGGGTTGGAGGTATCAAGGCTAGCTGGTGGGGTTGTTGTAGGGCTCCAAACTATTGGTTAGGTCATTTCAATGGAGGGGTGGTCATAAATGACCTAACCAATAGTTTGGAACCCTACAACAACCCCAATAGCTAGCCTTGATACCTCCAACCCAACCTCCTATAGAAAATAATAATCCTCTTAAATAGACCCAGCTACATGCATAGCCTGTGCCTAATCCTAATAACAAGAAACCTCAACAGAAGGTCTATTCCTCTAACATGAGCCAACAACCCACTTATGCCATTAATATTCATAACATACATCTCAATTCAATGACTACTTTTCCTACCCCCATTGGTCCTATCATAACTGAGGTTATCAATGGAGAAGCTCCAATTGAGGAAGAACAAGCTGAAGCTCCTCACGCTTCTACTCCATAAACTCCTACAACAAAGGCATCGCCATTTCCTCAAAGGCTAAATCAGAATATTGCTCTACCCCAAAATGAATCTGCTATTGAACTACTAAACCAGTTAAAGAAAATGAGTGTTAAGATTCCTTTATTGAAATGACCCTAAGATTGTGCCTGTGTTAGGGCAACTTTCTGACCTCATGCTTATGAAATTTTCCATTCTCAAATATTCTGACCCTAGAAGTCATGTTGTCACAATTTCTATCAATGTGGTACAAATAAAGAATGATCTAGTACACATTGGGGGAGCCATAAATGTCATGACTAAAGAAATAATGTTGCAATTAAGTATTGATAGTCTAAGACAAACCCCCACCATACTACAATAGGAAGATAGTTCTGTATCATCTTAAAATGGAAGCACTTCCATGATAAGAGAATTTAGCCCTCTGAGTAAGTGGTTTGGGATCATGTTAAGCGTCTTGATTGGGTATTTTCATGTATCTGGCTTTTCCACCCCTGTTTTGTTTTCCTCTGCACCTAATTTTCACTCTACATTTCCTAGCATCCTAGGCCTAGATCTTGAGGTTTTTGACCATAAGGTCAAAGTAGACCTTATGGGGTCAAGGTCAACCTCCATTTTGACCTAGTTAGGTTTGAGCTCTATTTTTTCCCTCCTATTCAAAATTCAATTTTCCTTGAATTTCAGGTGTTGAGTTTCAGGGATGTTTGTTTTCCCACCTCCAGGTTGGCCATTTCGGGTTTCAGAATGGTAAATCCTTAAAGTGCATTTAATCTAGGTATATTTTTTAAAGGTTAGGACCTAATTGGGATTTAATTCTCCAAGGTGGCCCCTCTAGAGGATTGTGCCCTAGTTCACTATAAAAGGAGGCCTTCCTCTCTCATTTTCACATCTCATCTCAAGCAATTTCATGAGCAAGTTCTCAAGTGCAAGAAAGTGAATTCAAGCATTCAAGTGTTCAAGCATCCATCCCTCAAGGAGATCCATTGTTAGCCATTGAAGGATTCAATCTCTTTGGAGCCCCCTTCAAGATCCATCCTTCTACATTCATCCAAGCCTCCTCATATGCAAAGATCAATTCAAGATTGGTGTTGAAGATCAAATGGCATTGATTGGAGACATCCTACATCCATTGAAGCATTCCTACTTGTGGATTTGAGGATTCAAATCCTCTAGAAGGACTTCAACATAAGCGAGGTGATTTGTTTCAATTGCTTTGTTTATGCACACTGCATTTCAATTCAGTTTCAAGGTTAATTCCTAAACTAGGGTTTGACCATGGAAAACCCCCCTTTTCTTGCAGGTACAGGTGTAGAATTTTGGATCTAAGAGCAGATTCAAATACCCTTTTCGGTGAACTTTTGAGATCTGTGAACAAGGTCAGAATCAACCTTCAAATAAAGAATCTAGCCTTTGACCTTTTATGAGGGTCGAAGACTACCTACCGTCAGAAAGATAAAAGATTTCTAGGTTTTCTTCGTCTCGGCATTTCCAATCTGAAACAAGTTGCAAAATTTTTCCAAAGTACACACAGACATCAGAAATCAGAATTTTCTAGATTTTCCCTAAGTTGAGGTTAGTATTTGTATTTCAATTATTTTAGATTTCAAGCATAACTCCTTTATAGGGAAATATTGGGTTTTTCTTTCTTCTTTATATTCTTCATAAATTGATTCGATTGTGCATTAACCTCTTGGTTGATCAAATTGGATCTCTCCTTTGGGAATTTGGATTTGGGAGTAGATCTCATATTTCCCCCATACATCTATCTGCACACATTTCCACATTTGAATAGGCGTGATTCCATATTATTCCTATTCATTTTGGTGAACCTGACATACCTACTCTCTTTCTTTTTGGTGTTAGATATCCCTTTGTCTTATACTTCATTTTATCTTGTTAGTATTAGATTTCTCCTTTGTGCTAGATCTTGCATGCTAATTAGATTTCAAAAATACAAAAATATTCATGCTTTATGTGTTCTTAGTTTAGTTCATTTGCATTACATCAATTTATGAGCTCTACTACCACTAGTCCAACTTATAACATTCCAATTAGAAGAAGTCATAGACTCATGGGTGCCTTTGATCTTGAATCTTCTTCTCCTTTGCTTAGGATCCCAAATGATAACTTGATTCGTCATGATTCCAATCCTACAAATGAGCAAAAACTCTTCTCACTATCTCATGATGAGGATGACGCTTTAAGAGTTCCTCTTGAACAAGTCCAAAACTTTCCACTAAACTTGATAAAATGGGTAATTGGCTTATTCAAGAGAACCATAATCAAGATTCCACTCAAGTTATAGAGGCTCTTAAGAAAGTTCTCTGTGATAGTGATCAAGGTGTTAATCTCTTGCATTGTATTACTCACCTTGTGCATTCAAATGTTAAACCTTTAGCTCAAGAAGCGCAAGATATAGGATTGATTCCTCCTATCACTAGTGTTGAACCTCCTTCTAACCCTTTACCTAGTATTCCTACCTATACTCCTTTGGTGACTGTGATGGTTCCCTCTGTTCCTATGAGTGTTCCTCCTATGTCTCTTCCTACATCACAACCTTCATATCATAATGTTCCTTTTACTTATTCCAATCTGCTTCCAACTATAGTTCCTAGTGTTCCTCCAGTTGTGTCTTCTATTCCTACAGCTTCTTAAACCTTACCTAGTGTGTCTAAAGTTGCTACTCCTCTTATTTCCTCTAATGATTCAACAATCATCAGTTTGGCTCAAACTGTATCATCCTTACAACAACAAATTTCTTCCTTAACTCAAAACAAGTTTAGTATTCCTACATGTAACATGGGAAGTCCCTTGTCCTGAGACATTATTCATACTCTTGTTCCTCAACAAGGTGAGATGCCTCATCTTGAGAATTATAATGGAAAAGGAGATCCTATTCATCATGTTAAAACATTCCAAATCCTTTCTAGTGATCTTGCTCATGACCATAGGATTTTAGCCAAACTGTTTGCTAGAACCTTCCATGACAAGGCCTTACAATGGTATTGTTCCTTGCCTCCTTATTCCATTGATTCCTTTCCACAACTTGCTAATGTCTTTATTCAACAATATCAAAACAACATTGGCCCGCAAGTGTCTTTGACTGATTTGATGCATTGTAAACAAAGTGCTAAAGAAAAATTAACTGAATTTATTGGTAGATTTAAGCATTTGCATGCTCAAATTTCCTATCATGTTCTTGATATTGATATTCAACGTATGTTTATTTTAAATTTGCAAAAGGATATTAGAGATAAGATTCTGCTTACTAGATTTACCTCTTTTCAACAACTTTGTGCAACGCTTCATTATTATCAATTACAAGTGAGTCAATTTGAGAGCAACACTCCAATGGCCTGTTCCAGTTGATAAGAGTGATGTTGCTCCTAATCCAAACAAATTTAAAAAATTCAACAACTATGTCAAGATAAACAAACAAGCAAATTTAGTTGTTGATCAAGTTGCTATTGCATCTCACAATGCCACTTCTACATCCACTTCTTTTCAATTAAATCATATGTTTACTCCTCTTTCTAAATCTTTACATGCTATTATCAATAGGTTGATAACTACTAATATGATTACTTTACCTCCTATTCGACTTCTTTTACCTGCTACGATTGCATCTAAATCTTTTGATCAAAATGCTTTCTGTCAATATCATCGTCAGAATGGTCATGATACTGAGAAGTGTTATTCTTTAAAACATAAGGTTCAAGACTTAATTAACTCTAATGCTTTATCTATTGATAATCTTTATGGTAGTGAGAACAAATCTGTCTCTCCTCCTAATCAAAACCTTCAAATCTATATGAATCCTTTACCTACCCATGATACTAATACCATTGCTCAACCATCTGCTATGGAAATTATGTGTGATTCAAAGATGTATGATCTCAATCATGTTGTTAATCAAGTGGAGCATGTTGGTCAATCTGTATCTCTACCTCAGATTCAACCTCAAGTTCTATCTCAACCTCAACCAAAACCTAAACCTAAAATGAAAACTCAACCTAAACCTCGACAACAACCTAAGAATAAAAGACCTCGGGAACTTTTGATTACCTTTGATGATTCTGAGACTATTAAAGCTCCTGATGGTCCCCTTTACATTTCTGCTAGGATTTCTCAGAAACCTACTCATGGTTTTCTTGTTGATCCTACATCCTTAGTCAATGTTATTACTGAAGAAAATCTTTTTATGAAAAGCTTACAACATGATTCTTATGATACATCGGATGTGTGGATTCAAACTTGCAATGGTTTTCTTTATCCATCATTTGGTTCTATTACTTTACCGATTGAACTTTGTGGAAAAATTGTGAACACTACCTTTGTTGTTGTTCCTACTTCTGATCAATTTCAAGTTAAGGTAGGTTTTCCTTGGTTGATTACCATGCATGCTATTGCTTCACCTATCCATAAGTGTCTTAAATTCATTCATGATGGCGAAATAAAGATGATTAATCATAGTATATATCAACCTTCTAGGCCTAGAGATTGTGCTGCTCTTGATTTATTTTGGCCTTCATTACCTAATTCATGTCCTCCTCGACCTGATAATATTTTCCATTCATATCAAGCCTATAAACATCGCAAGATTCTTGAATTAAGCTTACCTCCTATGGATCTTAATTAGGCTCTTTTGCCTACACCTTCTATACCTCCTTTAACTATGGCTTCTAGTTCTGTTAATCAAGTTCCTTCTACCAAACATATCAAAGATCCTATGATTGTTCCTCCTATGGTTAATGATCCTATTGAGGGTATGTACAAGATCATGAGGTGCCAAACTATGCCCAAAAGTGGCAATGAAAAATTAGCAAATCAGGGTTAGTCAACTTGATGTGAAAATTTGAACTAGCTGTCAACCTAATACCAAAAAGTTGTAAGAATAGAATCTGTAGGAAATTGAATGTAGTTTCTAAACTACTAGGCCTTTTCTTAAAAAAAATTAATATAATTGGTGAAAAGTATAGATTTCAATACAGCAGTACAAAAATTTTAGGAAAAAAATAAGAAGTAGGTGTATGTCTGACCACCTTAATCATGATCAAATGATAATATTTTTTTATAAGATTTAATATATAAGTAGTAGACTCATGCCCGGATGTGACGCATATTTTTTTTGTAATTTTATTCCAAAAAAATAATTAATTATGAATTTTCTACTACAACATTTTTAGAATAAAAAAACTTCCGTGTCTGACTACCTTAACTCATTCAAAACTTTACAAAATTCAATTTTATTTTTTTCTTATAGTAGGCAAAGCATAGAATGTGACACATTTTTTGGATTTCAAAAATGTTACACCGTTTGAAAGTTATAGTCATTTTTCAATCAGTATATAAATCAACACTTTAGAGGTAGCTCAATTAGAAAATAACTAATAATTACTTACTGAATTCAAAATTTGACAACAATTATATTGACAGAAAGCTGATAATATCCTTAAAATACCCTTTTCATTTTATCAAATTCGGGTGAAAAAAAAGTCATCAGCTACATTGTCAAAGTCTACAACTCAGAGAAATAGGGGAAAAACACGTATTTGAGACATTTCAATAGTTGACCATGTAGGTTTGGTGTAGAAGGCAATACCGAGCCTAATTGGGTACCAAATATTTTCAGGTACCCGAAAATGATGGCAGAATTTTTAATTTTCACTTTCCCTTCCCTCCACTTTCTCCCTCCCATTTCTCCATCCTTCATATGATATATTATATATAAAAAACTATATATTAGATATATTAAATATTTATAATATCAATTATATATTAAATATTATATAATATACATTTTACATTAAATATTATTTTATATATATTAATATTGAAAACTATATATTAGATTATATATTATATATATTAAATATTATATATAATATACATTTTACATTAAATATTATTTAATTATATATTAATATCAAAAATAGATTTTGGTTCAACCGGACAATTTTACCACGCCTGTTGATAATCCGACAGCTCAACAGAGTCATTGGGAGGTTAAACAAGAACAACCAGACAGATCTTTGAACCGGTCCAAGATTATGGAGAGAGGGGAAGGGTTTGGTAAAATGAGTAGTTGTACTGGAAATTATGCAAGCGCTGTAGAACCGACCACATTAATATATTTAAAGAAGAGATCAGCGGTGGCGTGATATTATGAGGAAAGCCTTGCCATTTCGATGGCACCGCCCCGATATTATGAAGAATGTCTTACCACTTCAATGCCGACGCCGCCTCTATCTCACACTTTCGCCATTACTTCTCATCAGTACTTTGAGATATGGCAGGGATTACGGGCTTTTGCACAGCATAGTCCATCATAAATTTTTTATAAATCATCATGCGTTACAATATTCTGTGCGTTTCTGAATGACTTACTCAAAGAATTTAATTTTCACCATAATTTTGGCTCCATGGATTGTCATTTTGCGCTCGGAGAGAAGCTGTGGATTGCAAGAATTTGATAAATTTGGTTTATCTCATTTTCTTTCTTTTCCATTTCTGAGTAATACGATTTTGTTTTTGTTCGTCTTAAATGATTTCGCCTGAAGTTAATGAATTTTTTTAGATGATTTTGTCTGAAGTTAATGAAATTTCTTCCATGGATGCTAATGAAATCTCTTCCATGAATGCTGATAAGACATTTAAATTCAGAGTTAATAAATTCTATAGCTTGAATGTTCTTTGTTGCAGAAGGTTATTTTCATGGTTTGTGATTCATGCAATTCCTTAATAGTTTCATTCTTAATAGAATTCATAACTAGATTTTCCATAGTCAATTTTCTTCTTGATCGTTGCAATATTTTCTCCTCAACTGAACATTTTGTAATCAATTGATATACAATCACATTTTTATCTTGGCCAATCCCGTGGGCTCGCGATTGAGCCTATAGATCCATAAAAGGATTGAAATCTAGATTTGGTGGAAGAGTAGTATTAACAAGAAGTCATTCACTAACATCTCATCTTTATAAGAACTAAATTTGGATTCACTAGAAGCACTAGAGAATCTGGAATGACCCGTTTTGACACATTGGAATGCTCAAGTGTGTCTTAAGGGGTCATATGACCCCTTTGGACACACTTGAGCATTCAAATGTGTCAAAAGGGGTAATGGGGACTCCCTAGGGGTCCTAGTATTCTTTATCACGCGTTAGGACCCCTAGGAAGTCCCCATGACCCTATTTGACACATTGGAATGCTCAAGTCTATCTTAAGGGGTCCTAGGATCCCTTCAGACACACTTGAGCATTCAAATGTGTCAAAAGGGGTCATGGTGACTCCATAGGGGTCCTAGTATGCCTTATCATACGTTAGGACTCTTAGGAAGTCCCCATGACCCCTTTTGACACATTTCAATGCTCAAGTGTGTCTTAAGAGGTCCTAGGACACCTTCGGACACACTTGAGGATTTGAATGTGTCAAAAGGGGTCATGGGGCATCCCTAGAGGTCCTAGTATGCCTTATCATACGTTAGGACCCCTAGGAAGTCCCCATGACCCCTTTTGACACATTCAAACACTCAAGTGTGTTTTAAGGGGTCTTAGGATAGCTTCAGACACACTTGAGCATTCAAATGTGTCAAAAGGGGTCATAGGGACTCCCTAGGGGTCCTAGTATGCCTTATCATGTGTTAGGACCCCTAGGAAGTCCCCATGACCCCTTTTGACACATTGGAATTCTCAAGTGTGTCTCAAGGGGTCTTAGGACCCCTTCGGACACACTTGAGCATTCAAATGTGTCAAAAGGGGTCATGGGACTCCCTATGGGTCCTAGTACACCTTATCACATGTTAGGACCCCTAAGAAGTCCCCATGACCCCTTTTGACACATTTGAATTCTCAAGTGTGTCTTAAGGGGTCTTAGGACCCCTTCGGACACACTCGAGCATTCAAATGTGTCAAAAGGGGTCATGGGGACTCCCTAGGGGTCCTACTATGCCTTATCATGTGTTAGGACCCCTAGAGAGTCCCCATGACCCCTTTTGACACATTGGAATGTTCAAGTGTGTCTTAAGGTGTCTTAGGACCCCTTTGGACACACTTGAGCATTCAAATGTGTCCAAAGGGGTCAAGGGGGCTTCCTAGGGCTCCTAGTACACCTTATAATGTGTTAGGACCCCGAGGGAGTCCCCATGACCCCTTTTGACACATTTGAACACTCAAGTGTGTGTTAAGGGGTCATGGGGACTCCCTAGGTGTCCTAATGCGTGATAAGGTGTATTAGGACCCCTAGGGAGTCCCCAAGACCACTTTTCACACATTTGAATGCTCAAGTGTGTCTTAAGGGGTCGTAGGACCCCTTCGGACACACTTGAGCATTCAAATGTGTCAAAAGGGGTCATGGGGACTCCCTAGGGGTCCTACTATGCCTTATCACATGTTAGGACCACTAGGGAGTCCCCATGACCCATTTTGACACATTTGAATGCTCAACTATGTCTTAAGGGGTCTTAGGACCCCTTTTGACACATTAGAACACTCAAGTGTGTCTTAAGGGGTCTTAGGACCCTTTCAAACACACTTGAGTGTTCAAATGTGTCAAAAGGGGTCATGGGGACTCCCTAAGGGTCATACTACGCCTTAGCAGGTGTTAGGAACCCTAGGGAGTCCCCATGACCCCTTTTGACATATTTGAATGCTCAAGTGTCTTAAGGGGTCTTAGGATCCCTTTTGACACATTGGAATGCTCAAGTGTGTCTTAAGGGGTCTTAGAACCCCTTCAGACACACTTGAGCATTCAAATGTGTCAAAAGGGGTCATGGGGACTTCCTAGGGGTCCTAGTATGCCTTATCACATGTTACGGCCCCTTGGGAGCCCCCATGACCCCTTTTGACACATTTAAATTCTCAAGTGTGTCTTAAGGGGTCTTAGGGTGTCTTAAGGGGTCTTAGGATCCCTTCAAACACACTTAAGCATTCAAATGTGTCAAAAGGGTTCATGGGGGCTCCCTAGGGGTGCTAACACATGATAAGGCATACTAGGACCCCTAGAGAGTCCCCATGACCCCTTTTGACACATTTGAATGCTCAAGTGTGTCTTAAGGGGTCTTAGGACCTCTTTTGACACATTTGAATGCTCAAGTGTGTCTTAAGGGGTCTTAGGACCCCTTTGGACACACTTGAGCATTCAAATGTGTCAAAAGGGTTCTTGGAGACTTCCTAGGGGTCCTAGTACACCTTATCATGTGTTAGGACCCCTAGGGAGTCCCCATGACCCCTTTTGACACATTTGAACACTCAAGTGTGTCTTAAGGGGTCTTAAGACCCCTTCAGACACACTTGAGCATTCAAATATGTCAAAAGGGGTCATGGGGACTCCCTAGGGGTCCTAGTACACCTTATCAGATGTTAGGACCCCTAGCGAGTACCCATGACCCCTTTTGACACATTTGAATGCTCAAGTGTGTCTTAAGGGGTCCAGACCCCTTAAGACACACTTGAGCATTCAAATGTGTCAAAAGGGGTCATGGGGACTCCATAGGGGTCCTAACGCGTGATAAGTCATAGTAGGACCCCTAGGGAGTCGTCATGACCCCTTTTGACACATTTGAATGCTCAAGTGTATTCAAAGGGGTCTTAGGACACACTTGAGCATTCAAATGTGTGGAAAGGAGTCATTGGGACTCCCTAGGGGTCCTACTATGCCTTATCATGGGTTAGGACCCCTAGGAAGTCCCCATGACCCCTTTTGACACATTTGAATGCTCAAGTGTGTCCAAAGGGGTCCTAAGACCTCTTAAGACAAACTTGAGTGTTCAAATGTGTCAAAAGGGGTCATGGGGACTCCCTAGGGGTCCTAACGCATGATAAGGCATACTAGGACCCCTAGGAAGTCCCCATGACCCCTTTTGACACATTTGAATGCTCAAGTGTGTCCAAAGGGGACCTCAGACCCCTTAAGACACACTTGAGCATTCTAATGTGTCAAAAGGGGTCCTAAGACTCCTTAAGACACACTTCAGCATTCCAATGTGTTAGAAGGTGTCATGGGGACTCCCTAGGGGTCCTAGTATGTCTTATCATGCATTAGCACCCCTAGGGAGTCCCTATGACCCCTTTTGACACATTTGAATGCTCAAGTGTGTCTTAAGGGGTCTTAGGACCCCTTCGGACGCACTTGAGCATTCAAATGTGTCAAAAGGGATCATGGGGACTCTCTAGGGGTCCTAGTACACCTTTTCATGTGTTAGTACCCCTAGGGAGTCCCTATGACCCCTTTTGACACATTTGAACACTCATGTGTGTCTCAGACACACTTGAGCATTTAAATGTGTCAAAAGGGGTCATAGGGACTCCCTAGGGGTCCTACTATGCCTTATCATGCGTTAGAACCCCTAAGGAGTCCCCATGACCCCTTTTGAGACATTGGAATGCTCAAGTGTGTCTTAAGGGGTCTTAGGAACCCTTCAGACACACTTGAGCATTCAAATGTGTCAGAAGGGGTCATGGGGGCTCCCTAGGGGTTCTACTACATCTTATCATGCGTTAGGACCCTTAGGGAATCCCCATGACCCCTTTTGACACATTTGAACGCTCAAGTGTGTCTTAAGGGGTCCCTTTTGACACATTTGAATGCTCAAGTGTGTCTTAAGGGGTCCTAAGACCGCTTAAGACACACTTGAGCATTTGAATTTGTCAAAAGGGTTCATGGGGACTCCTAAGGGTCCTAACACATGATAAGGCGTAGTAGGACCCCTAGGGAGTGCCCAAGACCCCTTTTGACACATTTGATTGCTCAAGTGTGTCCGAAAGGGACAACATTTGAATGGTCAAGTGTGTCCGAAGGGGTCCTAAGACCCCTTCGGACACACTTGAGCATTCAAATGTTTCAAAAGGGGTCATGGAGACTCCCTAGGGGTCCTACTACACCTTATCACGTGTTAGGACCCCTAGGAGTCCCATGACCCCTTTTAACATATTTCAATGATCAAGTGTGTCTTAAGGGGTCTAAGGACCCGTTTTGACAAATTGGAATGCTCAAGTGTGTCTTAAGGGGTATTAGGACCCCTTCGAACACACTTGAGCATTCAAGTGTGTCAAAAGGGGTCATGGGGACTCCCTAAGGGTCCTACTAGGCCTTAGCATGCGTTAGGACCCCTAGGAAGTCCCCAAGACCCCTTTTGACACATTTGAACGGTCAAGTGTGTCTTGAGGGGTTTTAGGACCCCTTCGGACACACTTGAGCATTCAATGTGTCAAAAGGGGTCATGGGGACTTCCTAGGGGTCCTAGTACACCTTATCATGCATTAGGACCTCTCAGGAGTCCCCATGACCCCTTTTGACATATTTGAATGCTCAAGTGTGTCTTAAGGGGTCTTAGGACCCCTTTTGACACATTGGAATGCTCAAGTGTGTCTTGAGGGGTCTTAGGACCCCTTCAGACACACTTCAGCATTCAAATGTGTCAAAAGGGGTCATGGGGACTCCCTAAGGGTCCTACTATGCCTTAGCATGCGTTAGGACCCCTAGGAAGTCCCCAAGACCCCTTTTGACACATTTGAATGCTCAAGTGTGTCTGAAGGGGTCCTAAGACCCCTTAAGACACACTTGAGTGTTCTAATGTGTCAAAAGGGGTCCTAAGACCCCATAAGACACACTTGAGCATTTAAATGTGTCAAAAGGGGTCATGGGGACTCCCTAGGGCTCCTAACGCATGATAAAGCATACTAGGACCCCTAGGGAGTCCCCATGACCCCTTTTGACACATTTAAATGCTCAAGTGTGTTTGATGGGGTCCTAAGACCCCTTAAGACACACTTGAGCATTCCAATCTGTCAAAAGGGGTCCTAAGACCGCTTAAGACACACTTGAGCATTCAAATGTGTCAAAAGGGGTCAAGGGGACTCCCTAGGGTTCTTAACACATGATAAGGCATAGTAGGACTAGTAAGGAGTCCCCATGACCCCTGTTGACACATTTGAATGCTCAAGTGTGTTCAAAGGGGTCCTAAGACCCCTTAAGACACACTTGAGCATTCAAATGTGTGAAAAGGGGTCATTGGGCCTCCCTAGGGGTCCTACTATGTCTTATCACATGTTAGGACCCCTAGGGAGTCCCCATGACCCCTTTTGACACATTGGAATGCTCAAGTGTGTCTTAAGGGGTCCTAGGACCCCTTAAGACACACTTGAGCATTCCAATGTGTCAAAAGGGGTCATGGGGACTCCCTAGGGGTCCTAGTACACCTTATCACTTAGAAATGGCAGAGAAATAAAATGAGATAAACCAAATTTATCAAATTCTTGTAATCCGCAGCTTCTCTCCGAGCACAAAATGACAATTCATACAGCCAAAATTACGGTGAGAATTAAATTCTTTGAGTAAGTTGTTCAGAAACGTGCAGAATACTGTAACGCATGATGATTTATAGAGAATTTATGATGGACTATGTTGTGCAAAATCCCGCAATCCCTGCCATATCTCAGAGTACTGATGAGAAGAAATGGTGAAAGTCTGAGACAAAGGCAGCACCGGCATTGAAGTGGCAAGACATTCTTCATAAGATTGGGGTGGCACCATCGAAATAACAAGGCTTTCCTCATAATGTCGCGTCGCCACTGATGTGTTGTTTAAATTTATTACTGTGGTCAGTTCTATGGCACTTGCATAATTTCTAGTACAGCTGCTCATTTAACCAAACCCTTCCCCACTCTCCATAATCTTCAACCGATTCAAAGATCTGTCTGGTTGTTCTTGTTTAACCTCCCAATGACTCTGTTGAGCTATTGGATTATCAACAAGTGTGGTACAATTGTTTGGTTCAACCAGAATCTATTTCGATAATGTTTGCAATTTAGTGTTCCGATTGAAAAAGGAGGGAAAGATACCATTTCATAGCCATAAGCGGTGGAAACAGAGTGATTCTCTTGCCCTTTGCTTCTGTAATTCACCTCCAGTGAACTATTCTTCAAAGCCTCCATTTCTGCGTAGCTAGGGTTTACGACACCTGTAAAAGCCACAACTATGCCCCTGTAGGGACTCATGCTCATGCTCAGAATCATATTATTTTCATGCATTCCCTAACATTTAATACAAATATTTAGCCAGCCGCCTTTAAAGACCTGGAAGAAATGAAAACTAAAAATTAGTATATAATATAAATTAGTATATTATACATTAGTACATTAGTATATAATACATTAGTAGATATAATACATTAGCATATTATAATACATTGGTATATATATAATATATACATTATATATATCATATGCCTCTTATATATATATATATTATATACATTAATATATGTAAAAGTTCAATTTTTTTCATTTGCTCCCGCGCTTTTTTTAATCTACTTGGGAATATCAGGTACCCAATATGAAATCGGATACCCAATTTTGGATAGGTAATATTTGACCAAAATATTCCCTGTCCCCACAGACTAGACAATTATGAGATTTTATACTTTTTTTCACGTGTTCCAGAAAAAAAAAAATGATTTCAAGCCATTGTTTGATTTTTGTCGACTTGTGGTCTCACCATGGGAAGCAATAGTCGACGAAAGGCTAACTGCAAGAGGAAGCTGACGGATGAGGAAATTGAAGCATATAGGGAAAAGGATAAGGAAAATCATTGAAGAAGAAGAAAAAGTATGTTAAACATTAATCAATCAGACCCCATAAATGTAGTTGTAAGTGAAGAGGATGTTGAATTTGAAAATGTACAGATGGAGATTGAAAATGTAGACTTGGGGAATGAAAATGTTGCACAAGAACCACATGAATGTTACACATCTCCAAATTATATGCGAAATGAAGTCCCTTGCAATAAAGATAGTCAAACTTCAAATTCGGGACTTTCAGGAAGACCTAAATGGTTAATTGAAATTGAGGAGAACATTATGAATAATTGGGAAGGAAAGAGGTCACATAGAACCATTAGGTTGTGGGCTTCAAGACTTTATGATCAATTATTTGGAAACAAGACATTGGTTGAGCAATGTCAAATTTTTGTGTAGTTGTTAAAGATGCAAAAGATGAGACCTGTGCTTGTGAAATTGAAGATTCGTGTGAACAAAAAAATGGAGAGAAATGCCATTGTTGTGAAGAATCTTTTCAATGCTCTCAATAGCATTGGGAAGACTAGCAGAGAAAAAGACAAGAGAGTTGCTCGGAGGATTATTACAACCTCCTTAGTAAGTCATCAGTTGAGAAAGGCTCATTTGATGAGACAAACTTGTGTTGACTTCAATATAGACCGTAAAACTTTGGGTAGAGCACTTGCAAGAAGAGAAAGACTTGATGATCCGCTTCAAATTGATACATGGGCTTATGGTGGGAGACTTCCACGTTTCAATAAGAAGCTAACAGATGTTGTAAAGCATGAAATTCAACAATTTTGGGATGCTAACTCAAGAGTGTCACCAAATGTGAAGGATGTCTTGAAGTTGAGAGTTGGCAATCGAGACCGCACTCCACATCCTAAACATTATGTGGAGGTAAGTCAAACAATGTTTTATAAAAAAATTTGTGAGACACATCCAACATTGAAAATATCACAAAGGTCTTTTGAATCCGTGAAGCCATTTTACTGTGTACCCCTTAAGATTCAGAATACATGTTGTTGCAAATATCATGTTGAGTTTTCAATGCATCATGAATTATTACGGTCCATTCGTTCTACTTTGCATACTAATGAAATGCTAGAGGATTGTGGTGCAAGTGGTCTTCCCAAATCATCAAGAGACTTGCTATATCAATTTTTATGTCATAGAGATGATGGTTGTTTATTTTATAAAAAAGATTGCTTAAATGCCAAGTGCTCAAAATGTGGTGGCTTGTCCAAGTTTAGAACATGTTTTCATGAGGGTTTGGAACACAATTTTGGAAAGACACTCATCCAAAAAAAGGTGTTTGAAATGGTGAAATATACATTGAAGAGTGGAGGTGAAGGCTCTAGATGTGAGTTAGTTGCAAAAGAATACAATGTTGCTGATTTTATCTTGGATTTCAAGACAAATCTTTTTTACAAGTATGCAAGGCATAGTCACAGGTCTCAATGGTTGGATCAACAATTCAGGACATGTAAGGACACTTTCCCCATTGGAACTATTATATCCATTGTAGACTTTGCGGAGAACTATACATTGCAGCCCCAAAATGAGACTCAAGCTCAATATTACAATTCCATTCAGGTTGCTATTTTTGTACACGTCACATATAGACATTCCCCTGATAGCACAAAAGATGAGCGAAAGATAATCAGAGAGTACCATTTTTATATGAGCGATGATAGGTCTCACTCTCATGAGTTTGTTCAACATTGTTTCCAAAACTATTTTGACTTCTTGCAGGAAAATGGTATTGCTATGGATAGGCATCTCATTTGGTCTGATAAATGCACCGATCAATTTAATAATGCCAGAATGTTTTATTGGTTGTGTAGAATGCATGTGGAGAGAGGTGTACCTCATATTTGGAGTTTTTTTGAGTCAGGGCATGGGAAAGGGGAGCATGATGGAGTAGGTATGTGTGTGAAGAGAGCTCTAGTTAAGGAGCAATTGAGGATTTCATGTGTTGTACTTCTTGATTCTCATTCTATTGTTGATTGGTGTACTTTAGCATTGTCACAGGGGGGGATTCTTGATTCGACAATGCGTAGATTCTTTTGGTTGGTTGAGGAGGGAACTATAGGAGATAGATTGGATTGTCAAATAGTGAAAGACTCTTCAAAAATGCATTCATTCTGAAACTCCAATAGTAGTACATGGACCATTTGGACACGAGAGTTGGCTTGTTTTTGCCCCATGTGTTTTCAGTATGATTGGGATCATTGCAAGTTAGGTGAGTGAGTGGATACATGGGTTCCACAGTATCTAACTCCTTTATCTTTGACACTCTCTATAAGCAATGATGACATGGACACTTCAGTTAACTATGACCATCTTTCAGATCTTCTGATGCCAGGAAATGTTTTTGCATTGGTTGCACTACAGGGGAATGATGAGAGGTCATATTATTGGTTAGCACGTTGTGTACAAGGTAAACATAAACTTGTACAACTGATGACAGATGGTGATGGGTTCACATATCCTACTGGTTTAGTTGTTGTTGCAGGAACATGGCTACAAACATACATGATTAGAAAGAATGGAATTCTTGCATTTGAAGACTATGAGAAGCACAAAACTATTCTCATGTATTCACACCTTGTTATAGCAACAAATGTAAGGTTGTCAAAGCATCAAGGAAGACCAAAGACAAAAGAACTTTGGACTATTAGTACTGTTGATCATGAAGCACTATTGGAGACCCTAAAGCAAAGAGATGACCCTTTAGGAACACTTGCCTAGGTAATAATTTAACTTAGTGCATTGTTTTCTAAGTTCGTTAAGCTTAATTTCAATACATTAATTTCACCTTTCTTAAATTGTATTTTGAGTAAATAAACTTGGTTTTGTATGTGGATTGTAACTTGTGCAGGAGCACCTATGAAGATGTCTATGGTCAACATGGATCCAATCAAAGATAGAAGGACAAAATGATCCTTAATGGTTAATTGAGATCTTTTGAAGCCTATAATGGCAATTTGTAACAATCAATTTGATTTAAAATTTAAATGTCCTAAAACTCTTGATAAGGACTTATGACCAAAATCATGTATGGGTGGCCAATAGTGCCAAGAAGGGATCTTACATGTCATTTACTTATGTCATTTGCATGGTTTGAATTCTTACATGTTTGATTGTTGTTTATAATGCTTTAAGGATATGATTTTTTATCTTTTCAAACAATCTATAAAATTTAAACCTCAAACATAATAAGCTTCACAGTTCAAATTTCACAAGCTTAATCATGATTAGTTTCACAGTTCAAATTTCAAACATACCACTAATAGTTAGTTTAAAGTGGCTCAGCAACGTATCTTTCAACTGTCTGACTTGGCATTGAACCATCTGATCCATCGGCTCCGATTGGTTGGGTAAATGCCAGTGAAAACCTCGTTTCACCCATGGAGTCACAGGAACACTCGCGACCATGCTCAACCCAAGTGACTCCAAGGTGCACTAAGCACGATTGGGCAGCGATCTTCTAGGGCTCATATCTCGGAGCTCGTGAGAGGTATCAACAAACCATCACTTGCTACTAGATCATTTTTCTGAGGTCTACAATAACCTCTCTCAGTTTTGGGCGATTCGACTTCATTTGCATTTGGAAAGGTGATCTCAATCGATGCCAAAACTTGCAGTGAGGGTCAGTTGAAAGCGGCTCAGCAGTGTATCTTTCAAACCATCTGACCTGGCATTGAACCATCTACTCCATCAGCTCTGGTTGGCTAGAAAAATGTCAGTGACAACCCTGTTCCACCCACAGAGTCATGGGAACGCTCACGACCACGCTTGACCCAAGTGACCCCAAGGTGCACTAAGCATGATTGGGCGGTGATCTTCTGGGGCTCATATCTCGAAGCTCATGAGAGGTATCAACAAACCATCACATGCTACTAGATCATGTTTTTGAGGTCTACAATAACCTCTCTCAGTTTTGGGCGATTCGACTTCATTTACACTTGGCAAGGTGATCTCAGTCAATGCCAAAAATTGCAGTGAGGGTCAGTTGAAAGTGGCTCAGCAGCGTATCTTTCAAACCGTCAAACCTGGCATCAAACCGTCTACTCCATCAGCTCCAGTTGGCTGGGTAAACACCAGTGACAACCCAATTCCACCCATGGAGTCATGGGAACGCTCATGACCACGCTCGACCCAAGTGACCCCAAGGTGCACTAAGCATGATTGGGCAGCAATCTTACGGGGCTCGTATCTCAGAGCTCATGAGAGGTATCAAAAAACCATCAGGGGCTACAAGATCATGTTTTTGAGGTCTACAACAACCTCTGTCAGTTTTGGGTGATTCGACTTTATTTGCATTTGGCAAGGTGATCTCAGTCGATGCCAAAACTTGCAGTGAGGGTTAGTTGAAAGTGACTTAGCAGCATATCTTTCAAACTGTCCGACTTGACATTGAACCATCTGCTCCATCAGCTCTGGTTGGCTAGGTAAATTCCAGTGACAACCCCATTCTACCCATGGAGTAA
Organism: Chamaecyparis obtusa; assembly: GCA_027943335.1. NCBI lineage: Eukaryota > Viridiplantae > Streptophyta > Pinopsida > Cupressales > Cupressaceae > Chamaecyparis > Chamaecyparis obtusa. The sequence goes on from BSBK01001219.1 coordinate 2,549,591, forward strand.
CGGGAACGCTCGCGACCACGCTCGACCCAAGTGACCCCAAGGTGCACTAAGCACGATTGGGCAGCGATCTTCCGGGGCTCGTATCTCAGAGCTCGTGAGAGGTATTGATAAACCATCAGGTGCAACAAGATCTTGTTTCCAAGGTCTACTATAACCTCTCTTATTTTTGGGTGATTCAACTTCATTTGCATTTGGCAAGGCGATCTCAGTTGATGCCAAAACTTGCAATGAGGGTTAGTTGAAAGCGGCTCAGTAGCGTATCTTTCAAACCATCTGACCTGGCATCAAACCGTCTGCTCCATCAGCTCCGATTGGCTGGGTAAATTCTAGTGACAACCTCATTTCACCCATGGAGTCACGGGAAAGCTCGCGACCACGCTCGACCCAAGTGACCCCAAGGTGCACTAAGCACGATTGGGCAGCAATTTTCTAGGGATCATATCTCGGAGCTCATGAGAGGTATCGACAAACCATCAAGTTTTATAGGATCTTGTTTCTGATTTCTACAATAACCTCTCTCAGTTTTGGACGATTCGACTTCATTTGCATTTGGCAAGGCAATATCAGTTGATGCCAAAACTTGCAATGAGGGTCAGTTGAAAGCGGCTCAGCAGCATATCTTTCAAACCATCTGACCTGGCATCGAACCATCTACTCCATCATCTCTAGTTGGTCGGGTAAACACTAGTGACAACCCTGTTCCACCCACAGAGTCACTGGAACGCTCGCGACCACGCTCGATCCAAGTGACCCCAAGGTGCACTAAGCACGATTGGGCAGTGATCTTCTGAGGCTCATATCTCAAAGCTCATGAGAGGTATTGACAAACTGTTAGGTGCAATGGGATCATGTTTTTGAGGTGTACAATAACCTCTCTTAGTTTTGGGCGATCCAACTTCGTTTGCATTTGGCAAGGCGATCTCAGTCGATGCTAAAACTTGCAGTGAAGGTCGATTGAAAGCGGCTCAGTAGCATATCTTTCAAACTGTCTGACCTGATATCGAACCATCTGCTCCATCAACTCCAGTTGGCAATGTAAACACTAGTGACAACCTCGTTCCACCCACGGAGTCACAGGAATGCTCGCGACCATGCTCGACCCAAGTGACCCTAAGGTGCACTAAGCACGATTGGGTAGCAATCTTCTGGGGCTTGTATCTCGAAGCTTGTGAGAGATATCGACAAACTATAAGGTGCTACGGGATCATGTTTCTAAGGTTTACAATAACCTCTCTCAGTTTTGGGTGATTCGACTTCATTTGCATTTGGCAAGGTGATCTCAGTCGATGCAAAAACTTGCAGTGAGGGTCAGTTGAAAGAGAATCAGTAGCATATCTTTCAAACCATCTGACTTGGCATCGAATTGTCTACTCCATTGGCTTTGGTTGGCCGAGTAAATTCCAGTGACAACCGAGTTCCACCCACAGAGTCACAGGAACGCTCGCGACCACGCTCGACCCAAGTGACTCCAAGGTGCACTAAGCACGATTGGGAAACGATCTTCCAGGGCTTGTATCTCAAAGCTTGTGAGAGGTATCGACAAATTGTCAAGTTCTTTGGGATCATGTTTCCGAGGTCTACTATAACCTCTCTCAATTTTGGGTGATTTGAGTTCGTTTGCATTTGGCAAGGCGATCTTAGTCGATGCCAAAACTTGCAGTGAGGGTCAGTTGAAAGAGGCTCAACAGCATATCTTTCAAACCGTCCAACCTGGCATCGAACCGTCTACTTTATCATCTCCAGTTGGCCGGGTAAACACTAGTGAAAACCTCATTCTGCCCACGGAGTCACGGGAATGCTCTCGACCACGCTCGACCCAAGTGACCCCAAGGTGCACTAAGCACAATTGGGCAGTGATCTTTCATGGCTCGTATCTCAAAGCTTGTGAGAGGTATCGACAAATCGTTAGGTGCTACGAGATCATGTTTTTGAGGTCTACTATAACCTCTCTTAGTTTTGGGCGATTCGACTTCGTTTGCATTTGGCAAGGTGATCTCAGTCGATGCCAAAACTTGCAATGAGGGTCCGTTGAAAGCGGCTCAACAGTGTATCTTTCAAACCGTCTGACATTGCATCGAACTGTCTACTCCATCGGCTCCAGTTGGCTGGGTAAATGCCAATGACAACCTCATTTCACCCACGGAGTCACGAGAACGCTCGCAACCACGCTCAATCTAAGTGACCCCAAGGTGCACTAAGCACGATTGGGCAGTGATCTTCTATGGCTCGTATCTCGGAGCTCGTGAGAGGTATCGACAAACTGTCAGGTGCTACGAGATCATGTTTTCGAGGTCTACTATAACCTCTCTCAGTTTTGGGTGATTCAACTTCATTTGCATTTGGCAAGGCGATCTCATTTAATGCCAAAACTTGCAGTGAGGGTCAGTTGAAAGCGACTTAGCAGCGTATCTTTTAAACCGTCCAACATTGCATCGAACCTTCTCCATCGGCTCTGGTTGGCTGGGTAAACGCCAATGACAACTTCTTTTCACCCACGGAGTCATTGGAAGGCTCACGACCACGCTCAATCCAAGTGACCCCAAGGTGCACTAAGCATGATTGGGTAGCGATCTTCCATGGCTCAAGTGACCCCAATATGATGAGTTATATACATAGTGAGTATATACATAGTATTCAAACAATGTAGTACTAAGTGGCACAAGTGAGTATATATAATGGTATGAAACATAAGAACATAGGAAATCTATAGAAGTTAAACCTCAAACATAATAAGCTCCATGAACAGGGTATTCCAGAGTAAAGAAAAACAAATGTAACTTCAACAAGATATAATTTCAATCATAATGATAATCATAGTCAAGATATAACTTCACCATTCAATTTCATAAACATGAATAATAATATGTATATGCAAAAGATGACGCAAATATAACATATAAATGAACATGTTCTATATATACAAAGTATCAAATGTATCAAAAGTATCTCCATATGCAAATATGGCACATGCCATTTCAAAATATCTACAAAATCAATGTTTTAAGGTGTACAATGTGGCATATATGCCATCTCAAAATGTGCGAAGTGGCATCTCTAAATGACCACAAAACTAAAAGTACATCATATGTCGTAGGGGGGTCATCAAAATGTAGCCTCTTTGAAGAAGTGTTGGGCTCTGATTGATCCTGCATAAAAAATGAGTTCAAACCCAAGTTAGATTGCTTACTTTATATGATTTGTACATATATATATATATATAGTTCATAATTCAAACACTAATTTAATTAAAATTATAACTGAATACAAATATTTGTACTTGGTCTCTCGGTCGCCTACCATGATCAGATGTCCTAGCATAAGTCCTAGGTAGCGAAGGGACCATGCCAACAATACCAACTGTGACCTATAAATATAAATTTGCAATAATGAGATTAGTAGAGTGGTGCAACATAGAGTAATAAATCTACAAAATAGGATGATAGCATAATAAAATTACAAATTGATTGAACTAAAATTAAAACTTACATCTAATGATCCCTCCTCTGGAATGGTGGGCTAGGTCAACAAAGATACAAAAGATTCTCATGGGCCCTCCCTCACACTCGGAGTAACCTATGAGAGTAAAAAGATTGTCAATTATATATAAATGTACTTCATCATAGAAACCCTGGTTACAAAATACAAATAACAATATGTAAAAGTCTACGTACAGTCAGGCTATCAGTCTGAATCGAGATGCATGTAACCCTACGCTGTCGAACAACTGTAGGGAAATCATCAATAGCCACACCCTATACAATAAAGTGCAAATAAAATATTTATTACTACAAACAAGTGGCATACATGTGCATGCATAATTAATTTTAAACAATTAACTACCTTTCCTTTGTCGACACCTGATGAAGGAACCCCCTCGTGCCCCCCACTGACATCGGTTGTACCCTGCAAGAACACAATCAGATGACAATATATAAGTAAATGTATGAATTTTATTGCTCTAATTGATAGAGATTTAAGCATGTACACCAAATGATATAAAAAAAAACTAATGGGTACATAATTTATAATATACCGTATAGTCATCAAGGCCAAATGAAATGGGCGAAAGTGTGGACTCATCCACCTATCTCACCTCCTCCTGTGTCATCGACTGAACATAAATGGAAAAAATATATATACATAAGTGCATGCAATCATTAAAACTAATCTAAATAAATAAATTATTTTTAAATTAAATAAGTCATGTGACAAATTTATTTATAATGTTTACTCTTACCGTATCAACAGGAGTCAATGGCTCTGTGTGCACCTCCTGAGCACTCTCATGAGATGTAGATGCTCCATGAGGTGTTGCAACCTCTGTAGCTGTGTCTCCTATATCCTCCTCATGAATAACATGAAACTGATATGTATCAGAATCAGTAAGCAGTCCGAGGCACATATGCCTACACATAATGCACATATGGGGCTCGCATACATGTGAACTCCGATGAGATGTTGATGCACTAACATCATCCACACCAGGAGGCAACACTGACCTAGTCTACGTGATCAATTGATCACTCAGTAAATGAATGGCCCTAATAGTCTATGAGGCAGCCTCTGTAATGATATCAGGATGCTGCACTAGAGGAGGGGGTGCGACATCAGTGGGGGGGACAAAGGTAGTGGCCTTTCGGTGCTGGGAAAATGGTCTGGTCTGAGGAGCTCCTTTGCCTACGCCCATGTTGGGCCTCATACTCCAATAATCAACATGGTGACCAAGCACAAACTCAGCATACAATTTTTTAATGAAATAAAATGGGACCTCCAAATTGCTATGGGGTGGTTTATCAAAAACCATCCACCAATGATCCCAAAAGTTTGTGTGCATTGCTTCATTTGTGCACCATTTTATTGATAATTTGAGCTTTTTGGGGTCAACTAGTATTCCAATTTTAGGATTGACAAAAAGGGCGGCTATATCTTCCTTAGTTATATTAAGGGCCGTAATCCCATCATGGTCAAGCCCGTCATCAAATTGGGCGTGCATATCATCACGCCAATGAAGAGCAGCATTATGTTGTTGCATGAGTGTGTCAATATTTCCAACAATTATATTTAGTGTGGTAAGTATGGGACCTAATGTAGGTATATTTTGATACGTGTTTTGGAAACCTTGTATTGTGTTCAAATTTTCTTGTATCAAATCTTGTAAAGATTTAGGGTTTAGATATGGGGGCTATTTTTGGGATCGCTATTTGGTGCAAGAGGGTTATTTTCTTCATTGTTGTCAGCCATGCCTGATTAAATAATAAACAAATCTAAATTTCAATCTAATTTCATATATTATTACAAATATAAATACAAAACCCTATTTCAAAGAAAAATGCTACATTTAGCATGAAAATGAAATAAAATAATAAAAATATACAAATAATTACTTAGTGAATATGTTCGGGAGTCGAATTTGTTGTTTCCAAAATCAAGTATCTGAAAATATATCGGGTATATGATATCTCAAGCCGTTTTGGCAAAGAAAAATGCGGAAAGAAATAAAGAAAAGGGCTCACGGGTTTCGGATTTATGTCACAGTTATCGGGTACCCAATTAGGCCTATGCTTTGGTGTCAAGTTTTCCCAGGTGTACTGACACCCAGGCCTACTAAAAATTCAACAAACATTTTCATGCACTTTTGGACGAGTGAAAAGTGAATACTTTTCACATCGCCACTTTTTGGCCCCTCATGATCTTGCACATACCGTTGATCTTCCTAAAGAACCTGTGAAGGATCATGTGATAGTTTCTCCTAGTTCTCAACCTATTTCAAATAAATTAAAACATAATCGATCTACTAATGAACGTCGTAAAAAGCATCGTGCTCATGCTAAAGCTCGTAATTCTATCCTTCAAAAATCTCTACCTTCTTCGGATAAACCTATGCATGATAATGATGTTAAGATGCATGATTATGATGATTCTATTCGTATCTTACATCCTATTTTGATTAATTTGGATGAGGAAGATACTCTTGATGATACTGATGATGTTAATAATGAATATGAGACTATTGACATTGACATTGATTTACCTAATATGCTTTCATCACAATTAACTCTTACACCTAGTGTCGAACATTGTGATTCTCAAGAGGATCCTTGTTTGGAACTAGCTATTATTCCTACTGTGTTGGATATAGTCCCTCTTGTGAGTTACCCACCTTCCCTAAATGATATACAAGAAGATGGGGAGAGTAGGTGGCACACTTGATCGGTTTGTCCTTCATGGTAGCTATTTTGTGTGTTTGCCTGCTGTACTGTGTTTCCCTCATAATGTGTTTGCTAAATGTTGTTAGATTCTTTTATACGATCCTTGTTATTCAATTGGTACAAGGTGATAAAGTAATCGAAATTGTTGTTCAAATTCCTCTATATGTTTCTCTATTCTTCTATGCGTTGTTCAATGTTATGTCGTAATTGTGCTATTGTTTGTAAATGTTTCCTTGTGTAATCTACTTGGATTCGAGATATGGTAGCACTAATTCTTTTTGGTCTCCATGTCATGGTTTGAAAAGATTCTCCTTTGTATGTCTTATGTGATTTTTCCTCCTTTCTGATCATAGTTCTACTTTCTTTGGGGAATGATGTCAATTCATTTGCAATAATATCATATATATATTATCTTATGATCATACTGACCCCATGGTAGGTAGATCCCTTCTGTGTTCTTTGTATGTTTCTGTGATATTTCTCTTGATTTGTCTTCGTCTGGGGGCATCTTGACGTGGAAACGTAATCAATGGAGTTGTTTATGTTTCCGTTAAAGCCATTGCTCCTGTTAAAGTGTCAGCAATGATTTTAACATGGGGGCATATGCTCTGCTCACCTATTGCACACATGCACTTTTTGATACGCACATATGTTTCAAGATACATTTCTCTCTTTTGGATTAGTAACTAATCCTTAAAGCATGGATTTATATTTTAGGATCTCTTGATCCCTCCAGTTTCAAATACATATATATTTTGATCCCTTAAGGTCAAAGGTGTCCTTAAGACTGGATCTGTTTACTATTTTTGGTTTTATTCTTATGGAATAGAATATTCTTAAGGGTAAATCCTTGATGGGTTGACTAGTGAGTATCCACATTCACTAAGTGGTTCAATTCCATCTTTCCAGTTGCGTCATTTTCTTGTGTGTTTCACAATGGTACATAAGTTCTCATTGGGCAAGGTAATCACACCCTTTCTCTCTCTCTCTCTAGAGATGTCTCTCTTATTGTGATCTAGGAGTTGACGAAGACTTGAGTCCCTAGGGACTTAAGGTTTCTCTTTGTCCCTTGGATTACGATAAGATTATCCTTTCATTCTAATCTCCTTTACCAAGAGTTTGCATCGAGTCCATACTCTTGCTAAAGTGGGGGCTTAATGTATCATCTTAAAATGGAAGCACTTCCATGATAAGAGCGTTTAGCCCTCCAAGTAAGTGGTCTGGGGTCATGTTAAGCACCTTGATCAAGTCTTTGCATGTATCCGACTTTTTTCCCCTGTTCTATTTTCCTCTGTACCTAATTTTCACTCTGCATTTCCTAGCATCCTGGGCTTGGATCCTGAGGTTTTTTACCATAAGGTCAAAGTCGACCTTATGGGGTCAAGGTTGACCTCAATCCTGACCTGGTTAAGATCGACCTTGATCTTGACCTAGTCAAGTTCGAGCTTGATTTTTCCCCTCCTGTTCAGAATTCAATTTTCCTTGAATTTTGGGTGTTGGGTATCGGGGATGCTTGTTTTCCCGCCTCCAGGTTGGCTATTTCAGGTTTCAGAATGGTAAATCCTTAAAGTGCATTTAATCTAGGTATATTTTCTAAAGGTTAGGACCTAATTGGGATTTAATTCTCCAAGGTGGCCCCTCTAGAGGATTGTGACCTAGTTCACTATAAAAGGAGGCCTTCCTTTCTCATTTTCACATCTCATCTCAAGCAATTTCATGAGCGAGCTCTCAAGTGCAAGCAAGTGAATTCAAAAATTCAAGCAAGCATTCAAGCATTCAAGTGTTCAAGCATCCATCCCTCAAGGAGATCCATTGTTAGCCATTGAAGGATTCAATCCCTTTGGAGCCCCATTGAAGATCCATCCTTCTACATTCATCCAAGCCTCCTCATATGCAAAGATCAATTCAAGATTGGTGTTGAAGATCAAATGTCATTGATTGGAGACATCCTACATCCATTGAAGCATTCCTACTTGTGGATTTGAGGATTCAAATCCTCTAGAAGGACTTCAACATAAGCGAGGTGATTTGTTTCAATTGCTTTGTTTATGCACACTACATTTCAATTCAATTTCAAGGTTAATTCCTAAACTGGGGTTTGACAAAGCAAACCCCCCATTTTTTTTAGGTACAGGTGTGAAATTTTAGATCTGAGAGCAGATTTGGATACCCTTTTCGGTGAACTTTTGAGATCTACGAACAAGGTCAGAATCGACCTTCAAATAAAAAATCTAGCCTTTGACCTTTTATGAGGGTCAAAGACTACCTACCGTCAGAAAGATAAAAGATTTCTAAGTTTTCTTCGTCTTGACATTTCCAGTCCAAAACAGGTTGCAAAATTGCCTGAAAGTACACACAGACATCAGAAATTGGCATTTTCTAGATTTTCCCTAATTTGAGGTTAGTATATGTATTTCAATTATTTCAAATTTCAAGCATAACTCCTTTATAGGGAAATATTGGGTTTTTCTTTCTCCTTCATATTCTTCATAGATTAATTCAATTGTGCATTAACCTCTTGGTTGATCAAATTGGATCTCTCCTTTGAGAATTTGGATTTGGGAGTAGATCTCATATTTCCCCCATACATCTATCTACACACATTTCCACATTTGAATAGCGGTGATGCCATATTATTCCTATTCAAGCTCAACAATCAAACCGGATGGGATGGTTGAAGATGTGGTCGTAACCTTAGATTCATGGGAATACCCACCTGACTTTGTGACTCTCTCATCAAAATACACCCTAGGAGGATATCCTATTATACTAGGAAGACCATGTCTAGCCACATCAGATGCCTATATATCATGTCCCTTAGGGAAAATGACAATATTGATGGTCTATCCACCAAAAGGCTAGCATTGTATTCCCCTACTTAGCCCTAGTTAGGTCAGGATTGAGCTATATAGTCGGATGTAGGTGATAATTAAGAAGAAATAAATGTAGTAAGTTACCTTATGGTGATTGATAGGGATCCTTTTATAGCTACTCAAGAAGAAGGTGACATCTTGAATGTCATTCTTTCCAATGATTACAGACTAAATTCCCAAGTTTGTAATGATGACCAATGTCCCTTGCAAACCATTTTACCACCTCAATCATCATCCAACTTTTCTATAGCCACAACTTATTTACATAGATAACTACCACATGAGATTTGGTCAGCCAATTTTCTTGAAATAGCCATGATGGACAAAGCTGAGAAAGAAGAGATTACTTCTAGCAAAGAGCTAATCATCAGTAAGCACCTCACTAGATCACAACAAGATAATTTGCTTACTCTACTAATGGAAAACCAACAAGCATTTGCATGAGACTATATTAATATGAAAGGACTGGACCCCAAACTCTGTACTTGTAAAATATATATAAGTCTAGATTATAAATATGTTCGGCAATCCAAAGAAGGATTAACCTTGTTCTTAGGGATATTGTCAAAACATAACTACAAAAGATCTTGAACACTGGCTTTATTTATCCTATTACTGATAGTCAGTGGGTGTCACCCTTAGTCATAGTACCTAAAAAGGAGAAAAATGGAGGGTATGTGTAGACTATAGAGAACTCAACAATGTAACCAAGAAAGATCACTTTCAATTTCCCTTCATTGATTAAGTATTGGATAACCTGGCTGGGAAGAAGTACTTTTCCTTCTTGGATGGATTTAGTGGATACAACCAAATAAGGATAGCACTAAAAGATCAAGATAAACTAGTTTCACATGTCCATGGGGAACATTTGCCTATTATGTCCTTCCATTTGGGCAATGCAATGCACCAACCACATTTGATGAAGGGTGCTCCCCTTAATACCATAAACACATAACAAAAATAGAGAAACAACAAGTTGTAAGAATAGAAAATGGGCTTCTTATTATCTCTACAAATGTGAAATTAAAAATTTCAAAATTACAATATGCAAAGCCACATCGACATTTCCCTTACAATATTCTATAGGACAAGCCTCAAATTATTACCCAGATCTACTACCCCGAACTGCCTCAACAACACTACGGGCCTTCCTTATATAGGCAATTTTCCACCACCCGAGAAGGTTCTAAAAATTTAGCCTTTAAGGCTGACTACCCTAAGAATTATTATTATTTATTTATTTTATAAAAGGGTCGGCTCAAAATAATTACAAAATATGTTTTTAGGTAATCCAACTTCCTAGGGCCATAACTTTCTAACTAAGCTCCATTTTTCTATTATAACCACTTTTCAGAAATGGCAGGACCTATAGTGCTTGACTATCACAAGCTCAAATTAGTTAGGGGTTAATCGTGATCCAAAGCCTCTAAGGCCTTCAAAATTGAGCTCAAATATTTTGTACCCAAAAACCTCAGTAACTTCATCAATACAGATGATATGGCAATGAAACTCAACTGGTAGACTGATATGACTAAGATGAACCTCCACTTGTGAAATCAAAACATTCTAAGCTCATATGACCAACTTACAAAAAATAATAAGTTTCCATAAATAGTAGCTTTGCACAAGATAGCTCATATTGAAAAAAAACCAAAAATATTTTTGGGTGATGCAAGATTGCTCTTACACCCAGGATGCTCTTGCATTAGACACCTGGGGTAATTTGAGAAGTGACCCTGTCACGTCTCAAGTGTGAAGAGGAAAACCAAGATAGTTAACCTCGTCCCTTGTTAGCAATTATGAATCTTCAATAGGTCGTCCCTTCCATTTAACCAGATATTCTTCATATGTCTTATTCCTTGTGCTTCTACCAACACAACTATCTAGTATATCCTCAATGTCCTTGGTAGTTGAAATAGTTTCCGGAGTACTCCATTGTGCTTCTATGATCTCATCTTCAACACCACGTTCATGATACTCTGTCAAATCTTAAAAGTTAAACAGTGGTGAAATATTTAGGTCAGTAGGCAACTCTACCTCATCGGCATTTCCTAAATCATGCTTCTTCAGTATCTTACATGGCCCAAACTTCTTAATTTTCAACTTGTTATATGTACCAACTAAAAATCGCTCCTTTTGCAAATGAACCATGACTTCATCCCCAAATTGAAATTCCTTATGCCTCATTTTAGCATCTTCCTTAACCTTATACTGTCCATTCATCTTGATAATGTGCTTCCTCACCTCTTCATGGATGTTCTTCAAATGTTCTACAAAATCCTCAGCTTCAAAACTACTTATCTCTCCTTTATCTATCTATCTCAACTCAGATGCATTTCTGGGACTACTTCCATATACAATTTAGATTGGTGATTTACCAGTGCTCCTGTTGGCAGAATTATTGTATGCAAATTTTCTCTATGGTAAAATCAAATCTCATCTTGTTGGCTTATCTCCAACCCAACATCTCAGAAAATTCTCCCAACTCCTATTCACCACTTATGTTTGTCCATCAGTTTGTGGATGATGTGATAAAATAAATTTCAAATTTGTCTTTAACTTCTTCCACAATGTATGTCAGAAATATCCAAAAAACCTAGTGTCCCGATTTGAAACTATACTCTTTGGCAAACCATGTAGTTTGACCACTTCTATGAAAAATAATTCTTCTACATGAACAACATCATTAGTCTTCTTGTAGGGAATGAAATGTGTCATCTTTGAAAATCTATCAACCACCACAAATATTGAATCATGTCCCCATCAAGTCATTGGCAAACCAAGAAAAAAATCTATACTGCTATCCTCCCAAGGGATTTTCTGGTATAGGTAATGGCTGATACAACCTTGTATTTTTCTTTACTCCCTTTGTCATCTGACATACTCTGCAACTCTGTACAAACTTCTTGACATCTTGCTGCAACTATGGCCAGTAATAATTCTCACTAACCAAAGCATATCATCCTAAATAATAAAATCCAACCACTTCATTTTGTCAAGAGTAACAGGTTCTTTACAAGCTTTCCAAACTTCACCAAAATCAAGCTCCTCTGGATACAAACTCTTGAGTTCCTTGAACCCAACCACCTCAATCTGCATCTTTGTCAACAAAAGTTGTATTCTTCTAAATGCATCTGCAACCCTGTTAGACTTTTCACTCCTATGTTTCAAAACAAATGTGTAACTCTATAAAAGTTCAACCCATTTCAAATGTATTTGATTCAACTTTCCTTGATTATCAAATATTACAAAGATTGATGATCAGTATACAAAACAAACTCCTTAGGAGGAAGATAGAGTCTCCACTTTTTCAATGTCTTAACTATAGCATAAAATTTCTGATCATAAATAGAATATTTTCTCTTGGCATCATTTAACTTCTCACTGAACTAAGCAACAAGTTTACCTTCTTGGCTCATAATAGCTCCTATTTCAGTACCACTAGCATCACAGTCTACTTGAAACACCTTATTAAAATTTGGAAGTGCTAAAACAGGTTGTTCTATAACTTTCTGTTTCAATAGTTTAAAACTCTCATCTGTCCCAGTAGTCCACTTAAACTCTTTTTTATCTCCTCTCACTTTTTCAATCAAGGGTCCACAAATACTACTAAAACTCCTGATAAATTTTCTATAAAAGCTAGCCAAACCATGAAAATATCTTACCTTAGTAGCCCTCCTTGAAGTAGGTCATTCGAGGATAGTCTTCACTTTCTCTGGGTCCATTTTTAGATCTTCTGCTGAAACTACAAATCCCAGATACACTAACTCCTTCACAAAACTGCACTTCTTCACGTTAATCAACAATTTCTCTTCTCTCAGCTTCTCAAACACCATATGAATATGCATCATATGTTCCTCTAATGTTTTACTGAAGATCAAAATATCATCTAGATAAACAATGACAAAGTTACCCAGAAATTATTTTAGAACCTCGTTCATGAGCCGCATGAAATTGTTTGGTGCATTAGTTAGCCCAAAAGGCATGACTAACCATTCATACGATCCTTCCTTTTCCTTGAAAGCAATCTTTCATTCATATCCATCTCTGATCTGAATTTGATGATATCCACTCTTTAGATCTATCTTTGAAAAATACACAGCTCCACTCAAATAGTCCATAATATCATCTATTCGTGGCAATGGAAATATGTACTTGATTGTGATCTTGTTTATTGTCCTGAAATTTGTACACATCCTCCATTCTACATTCTTCTTTGGTGCTAATACTGCTTGTACAACACCTGGACTCAAGCTCTCCTGAATCAACCCCTTCTGTAACAACTCACGTACTTGTATGTTCAACTCTTCACTTTCTACTGGTGTCATTATGTGTGTTATCTTATTTGGAAAACTGGCTCCTTGAATCAAGTCCATATGATGACTGATCTTCTTTACTGGTGGTAATCCATCAGGAACATTATCAAACACAATATCTTGAAACTCATTCAACATATCTGCAATTTCTACAGGTACATCTTCTACTTCCTCTTTACCAACTTTTGTAATTAAAGAAAAACACATATGCTCATGCCACATACCCTCTAAGAATTTTCTTCCATCAACAAAACTTGTTCTTGCATTACCACATACCATTTCTTCTATTTTCTTCAATGGCTTTAACTTATGTCGCACTCCATCCTTCATCAGGAAATAGGTATTCGCATGACCATCATATACAACACGCTTGCCAAACTGTCACGGTCTACCCAATAGTATATGGCATGCATCCATAGATATGATATCACATAGTACCTCATCATGGTATCCGTCAATATTGAACTTCACTAGGCACTGTTCATTGACCATGACTTTGTGGTCATCCTGCACCCAGGCAATCTGGTATGGATGTGGGTGTTTCTGCCTCTTGAGCTTCAACTTTGTGACCATATCTTTTGACACCAAATTGTCAATGCTTTCACTATCAATAATCACATCACAACATTTATCCTCACACTTGCATCTAGTGTGAAACAAGCTCCTCTTTTGCTAAGGTTCATTCTCACTACTCAACAAAACTCTTATGTTAATTAGTGTTTCTCCTCTTTTAGCATCTTTAGAATGTGATGATTTGGTATCTTCATCCACATGTGAAACTCTAGCCTAGCTTTCAATTCTCCTATCTGTCCTTCCTTGGCGTTGAGGACATTCATATGCTCTATGACCTTCTTCTCTACAATGAAAACATGTTCCACGGAAGCCTCCTCTTCCTGATCCTTGTCCTCTCCTCCTCTCTAATCTATATTATTTTGATCACGAAAATGATTGAAATTGTTTCCTCTCTAATTTTGACTACAACTGGCCTCATCTTTCTTTTTCGGATCTTCATTTCAGCCTCCATATGACCATCCACCGGATCTTCCACCACAACCTCTTCCGCTTAGTCTGTTCTCAAACTTCTTGTTCAACTTTTCCTCTACTTTTAGGGCAAATGGGTATGCCTCTTCAATAATGTTCATTTGAACCAAATTCAACTCCTCTTGAATGCTTGGCCTTAACCCATTAAAGTAGCAGACAACTTTCTCCTTATCAGCTTTCGCATGGCCTGTTCTGATGAGGATTCAATAGAACTCCTCTGTATATTCCTAAACAGATCTTCTTGCTTTCTTCAAACCTTGCATTTTCTTCAATAGGTCAAGCTCATAATCAATAAGAATGAACTATTGCTTCAATTTATCTACCATCCAATCCCACCTTGTGATTTTATCTTTTCCTCTTCTATTTTGCTACAATTGAATCTCTTGCCACCAAATATTTGCATGACCCTTTAGTCTAGCCTTCGCAAACTTGACCCGATCAGGATCGTCGATATCTTCATACTCAAAATATTCCTCTAATTCATTGATCAAATCGATCAACTCTTTTGAGTTAAGGTTTCCTGAAAATGTAGGAACCTCAATCTTGGGTCTTTTCCAAATCTTGGAAATGGCCCAAAAAAGTCTTTCTTCCTCCTGGTTCAAAATTTTGTATTCTCCTTCTTGATCAAAATTTCTTTCTTCTTCGATTTCATCCTCGCTTTTGTCTCTGACTATAAGATTCATTCCTTTGTGAATCTCTTCTTGTAATGCTCGCACTTGTCTCTAGAGTGCTCTAACCTCAGGTGTCACTCTAGCTTTTTTGCCACGTTCCCTTCGTGGAGCCATTTTTGCGCTTATCATTAAAACCATAAACCACAGTCCTAGTGCAAACTGCCTCACAGTCAGCGATCTATCTACACACTCAAGAACTCTCACTGTAATACCACTTGATGAAGGGTGCTCCCCTTAATACCACAAACACATAACAGAAACAGAGAAACAACAATTTGCAAGAACAAAAAATGAACTTCTTATTATCTCCACAAATGTGGAATTACAATATGCCTAATTCATTGATCCAATTGATCAACTCCTCTGGATTAAGATTTCCTAAAAATGCAGGTCAATTTTAGGTATTTTCCCTGCGATCTTGGAAATGGCCTGAAAAAGCCTTTCTTCCTCTTGGTTTAGAATTTCCCCTTCTCCTTCCTGATCAAAATTTTCTTCTTCTTCGGCTTCATCCTTGCTTTCATCTCTGACTGTAAGATTCATTCCTTTGTGAATCTCTTCTTGAAATTCTCATACTTGTCTCTAGAGGGCTCTAACCTCAGGTGTCACACCACTAGCTCTTCCGCCACATTCTCTTCGTGGAGGCATTTTCATTCTTTATCATTGAAACACTAAACCACGGTCCTGGTGCAAACTACCTCATAGTCAGTGATCTATTTACACACTTAGGAACTCCTACTCTGATGTGATGTCCCCTTCTAGCTAGAGACATCATTCTAGCTATTTATTAGCCTATCATTAGACCCTCGTAGGCTAGTAGGGATGAATACAGGGTCAATTTGTGCATAGAGAAGATATGCTTATCTGATGGTTTGACTTTTGCAGAGCTCAACACACTTGATTTGGTATGGAGAGGTTTCAGACTCTATTTGAGTTTTGCTATTTTTAGAAACTTTTAGAGTCATAGAGATGGACCCCTTGCTATTTTTAGAAATATTATTTGATCACACAAGAAATTATTATGCCAACTCTAGTTCCAGATGGTTAAGCCAGATTCTCATTTTTGAGGGAGTTGTTCAGTTTTCAGTGGTTATATTATATTAATTAAATGGCAAAGGATTTCATATTAAGTTGTAAATTGACTTTATATTAAATCACTTAAGTGATGGGTCTAAGTATCATGAAGGGGGCCAAATTAATGTATTAATTTATTGGCATGTTTTCCTAAGTCTAAATCATTAAATTTTTTTAATGATTATATTTTTAATGCCATAGAGAAAGAAATCGCTGCTTTTCAAGGAATTGTGATTTAGGGTTGGAAAGCCTATTTATGCTTGCTGGGGAAAAAAGGAAGACATCCATTGTTATTTTGCAAATTTATCATTGTGATTTTGAGCTCTGAGAAGGGTTTTAGCTTTTCCATTGAAGAATGTAGTTCTTCTGTGTGTATCCATTTGAGCTGGTGAAATATCTTGTGAATTTGGAATTTCAGAGAGTTTCATCCAGAGACTCTATTTGTGCTTTAGCAGTATTAGTTTTAGCAACAGGAAGAAGAAGATAGTATTTAATTGTAGCTTTATGGAGGAATAAGTCACAGCCATTAACCTCTTTCAGATTTATAGCCACAACATTGTAGAGTTGAAATAAAAAAGTTCTTGCAGCAGCTGGTGTATTCTCCCAGTTTTTTTTATGCATTTTGTAGTTGCCTTTGTTAATCATTTTCCAATAAATGATTCTTGATTTCCTTTTGTATTTCATTTGGAAAATAAATAGAAGTTGCAGCAGCTAATTGAATAGTTTCACAATTTCACATTATTGCATATTTGCTTTTTATTTCTAAAACCCTTGAAAATCCAAAAAAATTATAAAATTTCAAACAACAAATTGAGATAAACATCTGCAGCAGTTAAGGACCAATTTGGGGTTCTTACAGTAGTATCAGAGCTCAATCCTGTCATCCTGAGGGTTTAGTTATTACATGTGTGAGAAAGAATGACCTTTGAAAGTTTTGTGAATCAAAGGAGAGAACACTACTGTGCAGTCAGATATGATAGGAGACCCAAGGGCACAATAATGAACTAAAGCATGCTATAGGAAAGTTTTCCTTGTTCACTTTTGATGATAGTGGTAGATTAATAGCACAAGCTTGGATCCACAAGCTTTATACCTTCTTAGCATTGAGGCCTATGATAGAGATTGAGGCAATAAAATATGCCACCTTACATTTGGAGGGAGTAGCACATGATTGGTGGTATCATGGGTTGATCACTCTTCAGCACAACCAGGTGACTTCTTACCAAGACTTTGTGGACATATTGGTTAAGAGGTTTGACATGAAAGATCCATAGGTCTACTTCAGATACTTGTCATAGCTCAAACTGATAGGGAGCTTAGAGCATTTTATTAATGAGTTTCAATGGTCCTCAGTTACGGTGCCAAACATATCAAAGAGGAGGTTGATAGTATTATTTACAAAAGGCTTATCCGAATAGTTAGAGGTTGGATAAAGGCTTTTGATCCTTCCCCATTGAATGATTCTATGAAGAAAGCTAGGAGCATGGAGCATGCAACCCCAATAAATAAATTTCATCCCAAGGTAACTTCCTCCAGCAAGGACAATAAGCCATTCTTTAAGAAACCAAAGAGGACTGAATTTAAACTCGAAAATAGAGATAAATCTTTTGCACCTCTTGGTAGGGAAACACTTAATGATTTGTGGAAGAAGAAATTGCATTTCTATTGCAAAGGACTGTATGAAATGAACCATGATTGTCCTTTAAGACCCAAGGGAAAAGAAAATAGGGTTATGTAGGCTTATTATGAGGATTTTGATTCTAAAAATTTAGACCAACAATCTGAAAATGAGGAATCAACTGAAGAAAATGAAAGAATAGGTGATGAGAAGTTGAACCAAAAGGCTATAGGTGATGAAAAGACTAAGGGTAGACTTAAGGAGGCATGACACACTAGTGTGCAATAGGAAGGATCATTCAAGATGAGGGGAGTATTGACAAGACAACGAGTTATCACCTTGCTTGATATGGGTGCCATGCATAATTTTATTGATTCCAAGCTAGTTGAGAGACATGGGATTTAGAATGAGAAGTTTGAGGGTCTGAGAGTGAGGGTAGTTGATGGCTACATCCTCAAATGTGATAGGAAGATTACAGGTCTGCCCTAGAGGATTAATAACTTTGACTTCAAAGCTGATTTTTATGTTGTAAATATGCGTGACATAGATCTACTACTTGGTATGACTTGGTTGCATGACATTGGAGTGTTCACTCTCGATTTGAGAGATGTGGAGATAAAGTTCCAATTGCACGGAAAGAAACATATACTTAAGGCCATCCGTGATAGTGATTTTAGGATGATGTCTTGCAAATGCATGAGGAGCTTGCTGAGACATGACCAGGTTGAGTGGGCAGCTAGTTGCACCTTGATACCATCACAGGGGTAGCAACATTTTCAGTATCATCCAGACATATAGGCACTAAGAATCAAGCATAGTAAGGTGTTCAGTGACATTCCACTAGGTAGTCCTCCTAATAGAGGTATTGAGCACATCATTGAGTTGGAGGAGGGTGCCAAACCCATTATGATCACACCCTATAGACATCCAAAGAGATTGAAGGATGAGATTGAGAAAACCATCAAGGAACTACTTGCTATGGGGCACATTAGACCAAGTAAGTCTCCTTTTGCTTCTTATGTGGTTTTGGTGAAGAAGAAGGATGGTATGCTTAGGATGTGCATAGATTAAAGGGTCCTAAATAGGAAGACTATAAAAAATAGGTACCCCATACCACAGATTGATGATTTATTGATGAGTTACATGGAGCATGCTTCTTCTCCAAAATTGATTTGAGATCAGGCTATCATTAGATTCGAGTCAAAGAGAAAGATATAGAGAAGATGACATTTCAATGTCATTGTGGCCACTTTGAGTTTCTAGTTATGCCATTTGGGCTAACTAATGCTCCATCTACTTTTCAGTCCACAATGAACAGGGTTTTTCAGCCTTAGTTGAGGAAATTTTTATTAGTCTTCTTTGATGACATCCTGGTTTATAGTAGGACATGAGATGAGCATGTGCAACACTTAGACACTATGTTGAGCATTCTGAGTAGGGAATCCTTGTATGCAAAGGAATCCAAATGTGATTTGGGGTTATCAGAGTTATTATATCTAGGTCACATTATCAGTGCATAGGGAGTATGCATGGATCTTGAAAAGATTCATGCTATTGTTGAGTGGCCTTCTCCAGTGAACTTGACATAGTTGAGGGGATTTTTGGGTTTGTCTGGGTTCTACAAGAGGTTTGTTAGTGGATATTCCAGACATGCAGCACACTTGGTAGATTTGACAAGGAAGGGGGCTTTCTTGTGGACTCCTAAGGCACATCAGTGTTTTAATAAATTCAAGGAGTTGATGAATTCTTGTCCCATGTTAGCACTACTAGAATTTAGTAAACCATTTGAGCTTCATTATGATGCATTTGGCAAGAGCATTAGAGTGGTGGTTATGCAGGACAAGCACCCAATAGTGTATGAGAGTAGCAATCTCAGGGGACCTGAGAGGAGCTTCAACATTTATGATAAGGAAATGTTGGCCATAATGCACGCTTTGGCCAAATTCAGGAAGTATTTAGTGGGTAGAAAATTCAGCATAAAAACATACCACAATAGCTTGAAACATTTCCTGGGGCAGCGAGATCTTAATGACAGGCAGCAAAAATGGGTAAGTAAATTACAAGCATATGACTTTGATATTACCTATTTCAAGGGGGCACATAATTTAGTAGAAGATTCCTTGTCACAAAGACCCCACTTGAGCTTGATGACAAATATATCAGAGGAATGGAGACATTTGATCCTTGCAGAGTATGCAAATGATACATGTGCATCAATATTCATAGATGGATCAGTTCAGGATAGTAATTTCACCCTTGCGAATGAGCTCATCATTTACAAAGGGTGCATTTATTTGGTGTGAGGGTCAAAGGTGAGGAGGATGGTGTTGAGAGTTTATCATGATTCACCTATGGCAGGACATCCAAGTTTTTATAAAACCTATCGGCAAATTTGTGAGTGCTTTTCTTGGAAAGGGCTCAAAGCTGAGGTGTTACAGTATGTTAGAGAGTATCCTACTTGTCAGTTGAATAAATAGGAACACTCTTACCCAGCTGATTTACTACAGCCACTTCTGATTCCTGATAGGAAGTGGGAGTGTTTGTCCATGAACTTCATCATAAGACTACTGAGAGCCCAGGGTAGAGGTTGTATATATGTTGTTGTTGATTGGCTCACGAAGTTTGCCTACTTCTTTCCGATCACGACTACATACACTGCTATGCAAGTGATAGAGTTGTTCTTTCATGAGGTATTTAGGTTGCATGGATTACCTCAGAGCATAGTCAGTGACTGGGACAACATATTTATGAGTCACTTTTGGCAGGAGTTGTTCAAATTGTGCGGGATAGAGCTCACTCTGAGTACTAGCTACCACCCCCAGATGGATGGACAAACTAAGATAGTTAACAAATGGGTGGAGGGATACCTTAGGAACTACATAGCAGGGCAACATAAGGCTTGGGTTAAGTGCATTTATCTATGTAAGTATTGCTACAATTCCACTTATCACATGTCCATCCAGATGTCACCTTTCATGGCATTATATGGGTATGAGGCACCAAATTTCTTGGATTTGTTGTTGATCGATAGTAGAGTGCCTAGTGCTGGAGGTTTGTTATAGGAGAGCCAAGACATTGTAAATGCTCTTAAGGAGAACATCACTAAGGCACAAAATTAGTAGAAGCAATATGTAGATTAGAAGAGGATTGAGAGGACCTTCGAGGTAGGGGATATGGTCTATTTGATGTTGCAGTCATATCACCAGTCCACTCTCAAAAAGAGTGGTGTAGAGAAACTTAAGCCACGATACTATGGACCCTTCAGGGTGATGAGGAGAATCAGTGAGGTGGCTTATGAGTTGGATTTGTTGGTAGAGAGTAGAGTCCACAATGTTTTTCATGTGTCAGGTCTCAAAAAGGTGTTAGGACACCAGATTGTTCCTTCTACAAAGCTTCCACCCTTGGATGATGAGGGGAAGTTGGTTTTAGTGCCAGAGGCTATCATTGAGTTTAGGGAAAGGAATTTGAGGAGGCATACCATCAGGGAGTACTTGGTGAAATAGAAGGACATGCCACTTGAGGATGCCACTTGGGAGAGTAGAGATTTTACAGCATCCAGAGTTGAGATTTCTTGAAGACAAGAAATTTCAGGAAGGATGGATTGTGATGTCCCCTTCTAGCTAGAGACATCATTCTAGCTATTGATTAGCCTATCATTAGACCCTTGTAGGCTAGTAAGGATGGATAGAGTGTCAATTTGTGCACAAAGATGGTTCAACTTTTGCAGAGCTTAACACCCTTGATTTGGTATGGAGAGGTTTCAGGCTCTCTTTGAGTTTTTCTATTTTTAACAACTTTTAGAGTCATGGAGATGGACCCCTACTATTTTTAGAAATATTATTTGATCACATGGGAAATTATTATGCCAACTCCAGTTCTAGATGATTAAGCTAGATTTTAGTTTTTGAGGGAGTTATTAAGTTTTCAGTGGTTATATATTAATTAAATGCAAAAGGATTTAATATTAAGTTGTAAATTAACTTTATATTAAATCACTTATGTGATGGGTCTAAGTATCATGAAGGGGGCCAAATTAATGTATTAATTTATTGGCATGTTTTCCTAAGTCTAAATCATTAAATTTATTTAATGATTATATTTTTAATGCCTTAAAGAAAGAAATTACAACTTTTCAAGGAGTTGTGATTTAGGGTTGGAAAGCCTATTTATGCTTGCTGGGGAAATAAGGAAGGCATACATTGTTATTTTTCAAATTGATCATTCTGATTTCAAGCTTTGAGAAGGGTTTCAACTTTTCCATTGAAGAATGTAGTTCTTCTGTGTGTATCCATTTGAGCTAGTGAAATATCCAGTGAATTTGGAATTTTAGAGAGTTTCATCCAGAGACTCTATTTGGGCTTTAGCAGTATTAGTTTCAACATCAGGAAGAAGAAGATAGTATTTAATTGCAGCTTTATGGAGGAATAAGTTGCAGCCATTATCCTCTTTCAAATTTACAGCCACAACATTGTAGAGTTGAAATAAATAAGTTCATGCAGCAGCTGGTGTATTCTCCCAAGTTTTTTTATGCATTTTGTAGTTGCCTTTGTTAATCATTTTCCAATAAATGATTGTCTTGATTTCTTTTTGTATTTCATTTGGAAAATAAATAGAAGTTGCAGTAGTTAATTGAATAGTTTCAAAATTTCAGATTATTGCATATTTGCTTTTTATTTCTAAAACCTTTGAAAATAAAAAAAATCATAAACTTTCAAACAACAAATTGAGATAAACATTTGTAGTAGTTAAAGACTGATTTGGGGTTCTTACATCTGATACCACTTGATGAAGATTGTTCCCCTTAATACCACAAACACATAGCAGAAATAGAGAAACAACAACAATTTTGCAAGAACAGAAAATGAGCTTCTTATTATCTCTGCAAATGTGAAATTTCAAATTTTAGAATTACAATATGAAAAGCCACATGGGCATTTTCCCTTACAATATTTTGTAGGACAAAGCCTCGAATCATTACCCAGATCTACCCATAACTACCTAGACAACACTACAGGCCTTCCTTATATAAACAATTTTCCACCACCCAGGAAGGTTCTAGAAATTTAGCCATTAATGTCGACTGCCCTTAGAATTAGTTTATTTTTTATTTTTTTTACAATTGGGTCAGCTCAAAATAATTACAAAATATGTTTTTAGGTAACCCAACTTTTGGAGGCCATAACTTTTTAACTGTAGCTCCATTTTCATTTTTTATTATAACCACTTTTAGGAAATGGCAGGACCTGATCTACAGTGCCTAATTTGCACAAGCTCTAGTCATCCAGGGCTTGATCGCGATTCGGAGCCTCTAAGGCCTTCAAAATTGAGCTCAAAGATTATGTACCCAAAAACCTTAATAACTTCACCAATACAAATGATATGACAATGAAACTCAACTGGTAGACTGATATGACTAAGATGAACCTCCACCTATGAAATCAAAACATTCTGAGCTCATATGACCAACATACTAAAAAAAGTAAGTTTCCATAAATAGAAGCTCTACACAAGATAGTCCTTATTGAGGAGAAACCAAAAATATTTTTGGTTGATGCAAGATTTCTCTTACACCTAGGATGCTCTTGCATCAAGACTCTTGTGAGTGCTCACACTCTTCTCTTCATCTTTCTTAATTTCAAATTCCACAGGTTCATTCTGTTTAACCCATTTCTATTTGAATTTTACTTTTAGTTCTGCTAGCTCTCTATCTTCTTCATTCAATTCCTTTTCTTTTGCGAATGGTCTAGAAGAATTCTTCACTGGTCCTCTAAATCTGCAATACTTCACAACATGTCCACCATTATTACATTTAAAACATGTCACCTTATTCTTAGGTTTTAATTGACTGTAATCAATCTACAACTTACAATACTTGGCAATATGACCAAAGTTATTGCATTTGTAACATACAATCTTTCTATGTCTGATAATAGGTTTCTTAACCTCTTCCATTGTCTTGTTACCTTCATCCTTATTGGTATTAGAAACATTGTCTTATATAATATCATTTTCTTTACATGTTTCTTTATCCTTAGGTTGTCTATGCTCTGCATTTTTACTGCATTCACCTTTTTTCCATATTTGCCTCATTCAAGCTTTTCTCTTTTTGCTTCTTGAGAAAATCATTCAAGTGATCATATGTAGGTCTACTAGACTTCATATTAGGTTTTCTACATTCTTTTATCTTGTGTCCATACAAGTAGCAATTAAAACAAAAACCAATAAACTTGGGCTTAGGAATACCTTTTTTAGTTGGTTTCTTTGATTGATCTTTCTTACTACAATCCTTGTCATTGTCCTTGCAAGGAGGTATCTCAGGTTTTGTTGTCACAACCTTAGAATTTGACTTCTTGGGTGAATCAAGATTCACGACAACTCTATCTTTCCTTTGATCTATATTGTCATTAAATCCTACTCCTATCATGTCTCCAATAGGCTTCTACATGTCAATTTGCTCATCCAATTTATTTCTTCTTTCATAAAGTTTTTCTATGCGACTTTTGGTCTGATCATGTTCACCGATAATGATGATACAATATCTTTCTAGCTTGTCATATTTTGTCTTTAATGTATTCAATTCATTCTCCAAGGTTTACAATCTATCCGTTGTGTTTGATAGTTCATTTTGCAACTTTTCTTTTTCTTCTTTTTCAGCATCAAGTTCTTTCATCAGGTTCAATTTTTTGACCTCCATTTCATCCTTCAAGGAATCATTTTCATGTCTTAGCTTCTCAATCTGATCTTGATCTGATAGCTCCTCGATTTGTGCTTCCATGAGATCATCTCTCAATTTTCTCTCATGTTCAAGTTTTTTCTTCAACTTCTTGATAAAGTCATCTAACTTCCTTACCTTATACTTTAGATCCACTCTATCTGCATTAGCAATGTCCACATCTTCCAAAGCCATTTCATAATTTTTCTTCAAGTTTTCCAAATCCATCTTGATCTCCACAAATTTGTTAAGCTTTTCTTTCACAGGCCTAATGCTCTTATACCAATTGTTAGGATTTGGTAACACTAAGAGGGGGGGTGAATCAGTGTTACAGTATTTAACTAAATTCTCAATCTTTTTGAACTTCTTTAAAACCAACATATAAAGATGTAACATAAAATAAATAAACATGCAACAAAGACAAACATAGAACTCATAACACCATATTTGTTTTCGAGGAAACCCTATCAAGGGAAAAACCTCGGTGGGGATGGTATCCACTAAATTTTGCACTATGAATCTTGAAACCCTATTAGGAGTTCTAGCCCTATTAGGAGCTGATTATTACAATATAGGCATATCCCTATTAGTGGATGTATATAATGAGATCCATGTTTAAGAATTGGCCATGTTAAAGGTCCTAGCCCTGTTAAGGAAAACAAACCATGTCAGGGGTGTACGATAGGTGCAACAACACTTACAACTAATCTATTGTCCTGAATACAAAGAGTTAACAAAGTAATCCTTGAAGAACACCTATTGTTCTCCTTTCTCTTGATCTATGATCTACCTCTTAGATGCCTTCATAGTTTGCATCCATCCATATCATCATCATTGCCATACATCACTTATACAATAGTGTCTATATACTTATACCTTGTTGGAGGTATATTTACAAGAGCTAGTTGGCATTACTCTAGCTAAACATTATATTATTTAGTGCGCAGTTGCACACTTCATTAATATACTTAGTCAGCCTTAGATCCAAGATAGCATCCAAAAATAACTTTCCAATTATTCGCAAAGTCAGCCTTAGTGATTGCTAACATGTTGTTCTTTGTTTACTATCTTTGTATCCAATCAACTGAACATATCTCTTTGATCCCTTAATATTAACACGTGCGACCTTACACATGTATTCATTGGTGTCCTGCAAGAATGCCACTAAGATCGCATGTCTTAATACAACTTCTGTGAAGCTCTCTAATCTTTTTTGTCAGACTCGGTTACAAGAACAGTCTATGGAGTTAGGCATTTTTCCTTCATCAACTGCATTTAAATATATTCATGATATCCAATATGTGTGATCATAAAATTGATAAGTGTTACCATAAATGACAACATTCCATATATGTGCATGTGCCTATGTGTGCATGTGTTGACCACTTGCCAACAAGTCTTTCATGGAACTCATCAACTTAGCCAATTATCTTCAACCATAAGTGATTTACTTAGGGCATCCCTACATGAATTTAAGATATTTACATTGGACCCTTTGACTTTTTTTCTTCAATATTTCACATTTCTTTCAATCTTTATTATAGTTACATTAGCTTCTTTTAGTGTTTGTGAATTTTGGTATTGTAAAAATATCCAATCTTTGAATCAAATAGACTATACCAAAGGATCAAGCGCATTGAATCATTATTCTTTAGGTGTGGCATTTCTTTATATTTTTTATAATAAACCTACTATAATTTCATTAACATCTTTCTCAATAGTTTTAATTCATGGATAGAAAAAATACGATCAATTTCATTCCCATATTGAAATATAAACCCTTTTACAATAAACCCTTTGAATCAAATAGACTATACCAAAGGATCAGGCACATTGAATCATTATTCTTTAGGTGTGGCATTTCTTTATATTTTTTATAATAAACCTACTATAATTTCATTAACATATTTCTCAATAGTTTTAATTCATGGATAGAAAAAATATGATCAATTTCATTCCCATATTGAAATATAAACCCTTTTACAAGCTCCCCCAAGAATCAATAATAGTTTCCAAGATACTTCTATACCAGTGTCAACAAATTTCTACCAATGAATGCAAAAATTATTTTATCATCACAACATTTGTAGATCATATTGATTTATAATAGTGATCAAATGTGTAGGTGTCATTCTCCTATTAGTGTATATTCACCCTAAATCTTAGGGTTTTTCCTTTTCAATTGGAGTTAGGTTAGGCTAATTAGGGACATTGAAGATACTCCAAATTTTATACCTATCTTATCTCAAATGACACCTTTATATGGGGAACCTTTAAACTTGTATTCTAAATGGAGATCTAGGAGTTGGTATGTTGCCTAACTATTGATTTTCTTTGTTAGATAGTATACATACATCCATTTGGAGACATGTTATAAGCAATCAAAAAATAAAGGTCTAAAATATGACTTTTAGAAGATAGGTTGTACTTTAGGGAAGTCAACTAATAACCACATCCCTTGCATAAATAGAAATCCATTCACCAAAATAGATGATATATGGAGTATAGGAGATATAAGAGACATGTATAAAATGTGTTATAAGGAACATAATAAATGTTGATATATGATTACAAATACTTCTTTTTGTTTTATGAATTTGATATTGTAAATCTAAAGGAAACCACTGAGGAAATCTATTTCTTCTTTAATAAAAATTCCACAAGAGTGTATATCCCATCTTTAAACACAACGAACAAACATTAGAATAGTCTTTTATTTAATTCACCAATACATACTTCTAAGTATGACACAATAGTTCCTTATTCCTTATATTTGAATATGTTACTATTGAGACCTCACATTTGTAACATGTTCCACACCAATGGTAATAGTGTTAAAAGTGGTCACCTTTATTAAGCTTTGAAGTCCTAAGAAAATTGTGACATCTATAAGTATTGACATGGTGATAGATAAACATCTAGTGATTTCCATGATAGATAGACAACACTAGAGATCATCTTATGTTTTCTTCCCTCATATTCATCTTCAAAACATGAATATATTCACAACATTTGTATACACAAAGAATGGCAATGTTGGCATTAAGGGATGGTAATCGGTAAGATTGCAACCAATACATGGCAATAGAGGTATTGTCATTGATTGGAAAAAGAGGTGTCGACATTTGTGACAAAAGACACCAGTGTTGTATCTATGAAGCAAGACAGATACAATTGACAACAACAAGTGCATAGAGAGACTAGTTTGGCAATCGACGACACTGTGCAAGGAAGAAGAGACTATATCTGATCATCGGTGCAACCGGTCACCAAGGGAGATTCAACTGGTAACCGGTAACAAATACCAAGAAAAGGATGCAACCAGTATAGATAGATGAAGGAAAGGTGACAGGTCAAAGCTCCTATTTGTGCACAACTTAAGGATCTTTACTGATCAAGGGAAGATGTCATCATGATAGATGAACAGGGAAAGTCATAGTCAACAAACCGTCAGTTAACTCTTTGACCAGGAGTTACTGCACTAATTCTAGTAGTCTTTATTTAAGCTGTCAAGATGACCAGTACAAGGCACGATTTCAAGTGTTAATGTCAAGATTTGTGGCATTAAATCATGGAGATATCTCTTGTGAAGGAACGATTTTGACACACATTTGTCTCTTTCTTTCATAAAGTAGGTAAAGCAGAGCATGCATCAAATATTTCCTCAGTGAATTAATACTCCACTAGGTGATGGATCAGAAGGTGATCTTTAAACAAGTCCTACATGAGAAAAGCAATTAGGGAAAGAAGTCTATATATTCTGATGTTTGGTGAGAATATAGTTTTCCCTCATTCTACCAAAGTAAAGAGTGAACATGTATGCTGAAGAAGCTAAGGTAAAGAGAAAGGTGAAGAGAGAAGAGCGTGCAAAGAAGCACAACATAAAATAAGAACATACCTACAGCGATCGGTGATGTTTCTCAGTTGAGTATAATAGAGATCTTATTAGGCTATGCAAAGCCATTTCTAAAAGGTCAATCCTTCTATTTTTCTCTAACAATTACAATAACTAAATCCCAGTATTTTAGGTGGACATTAACAGGTCCCTTATACTAAATCTCTTAATTGGGTGACATCTTATCAAATGTTCTAAGTCCTCTAACAAGGTAGGCTCTAATAGGCCTTATTGTATCAAATCCTTTAATCGGGTCGCATCTAATAGTGTGTTGTAATCCTTTAATAGGGAAGGCTCCTAACAGGGTGCACTTCAGAAGAGTGCAGAAATTGTGAGGTTTCCTCACACTGTGGTTTTCACCCGATTTAAGTTTCCACGTGATAAATTTGGTGTTGCTTTGTGGTTGATTTATTGTTTCTGTCCTTATGCTAGAGTCTATTTCACTTACAATTGTAGTATACTACATTAGATTTGTTTTAAATTTTTATAGGTGTTGATTCACCCCTCCCCTCTCAACATCGGTTGAGACTGCCAATTGGTATCAGAGCTTCATTCCTTTTCTTTACTGCTTAACCACAAAAAGAAAAATTCAAGATGATGAGAAAAGAACCAAAGTTTTCAAAGGAAAACTTTACTCTATGGTGCAGGAGAATGAAGTTGTACATAAAGACCACCAGAGATTAGTATTGGACTCATGAAACTACTGATTACACTAAACCCAATGGTACCCTAACTCCTAATGAATTGGAGATTAAGGCAGAACATACAGCTGCCATGGATATGATAGCCAACATGCTACCTAACTACGTCTATGCAGAGATTGAAAATCTGGATACTGCTCACAAGGTGTGGGCCAAGCTGCAACTAGTATATGGTGGTGACCCACATGTACAAAAAGCTAAGGTTGAGAGCCTCGGAGGAAAGTATGATGAGATGAGGATGAATGAAGGAGAAGATATTGAGCAATACAACAACATAATCAAATAAGTGATTAAATCCATCAAAAGCATTGGACGAAAACTCAGTGAAGAGGAAGTGGTAAGCAAAATACTGAGAACACTCAGACCTCAGTGTGCCATCAAGATCTTAGCCATTCGGGAGCTTAGATCAGTGACTATGGATCAAGTCACTATAGACTCCCTAATCGATAAGTTGACTGCATTTGAATTGAGAAATTTTGACAATAGCTTACCCATGCAACAAGTTGCTTTTAAGTCCTTTGTAAATACCTCTCCCGCCAAGAAAGGAAGAGAAACTGGTAATAGCTCTATTGGTAAAATTGAAAGTCTTGTTGAGAATCTTCTCTCAAAAGAGATGGAGCAAGATGAGTTTGAAGCACTCATTGCTAGGAGATTTCTGAGAGGAAAAGGGAAATACAAAGAAAAGCTTCCACTGAAATGTTTCTCTTTTAATAAGATAGGACATATTGTTGCAAGATAGCTAGACAATCATAAAAAAGAAAAGAGCAACCGATTCAAGAATAAAGAAAAGAGAGAGTGATACCTTGCAGAAGGAGTCACAAATAATGAGTCTGAAGACTCTGATGATCTAGAAATTGCATTTGTTACAATAACAGAAGAAATCTTGATGATAAGTGAAATGGAACTTATATCAAGATCTCATCAGTATGATGACTAGATCATTGACAACGGATGCACTCACGACATGACTGGTGATAAGAACAAGTTCATTAGCTTAAAGCTTAATAATGGTAGATCGGTAACCTTTGGTAATAATTCCCCCAGTGCTATCAAAGGAAAAGGTTCTATTGCACTCAATAATGATGCTATATGTGAAGATCTGTACTGGGTAGAAGGACTCAAGTACAACTTAATGAGTGTTGCTAAACTAAATAACAAGGGATTCCTGTTGAAATTTGAGCAAGGTTCTTGCGTTGTCAAGAACCAATCAGGAGCTCATGTTGCAACTAGTAGATAGAGAAAAGGGAACCTGTTCTACTTGGACTCAATGGAAGGAGCTTGTCTCATAGCATCAGTCAAAGGAGAATCAAGCAAGATCTGTCTTGTATCCAAAGAAGATAATAGCTGGTTGTGGCACAAGAGGCTCTGCCACATAAAATTTGATAGTATTGTCAAAGTGAGAAAGAAGAAATAAGTAAGAGGACTCCCTGAGATTACAAAACCTATCAGAGGTATTTGTAAGAATTGTCAGTTAGGGAAACTGACAGGAACAAGTTTCAGTAGTAAATCATTTTCTGCTGAAAATGTTTTGTACCTTGTACACACAAACTTGTGTGGACCAATGAGAACATAAATATAATATGGAGATAGGTACTTCATGCTTTTTGTAGATGATTTCTCAAGAATGATGTAGACACTCTTTCTTAGAGAAAAATCAAAAGCCTTTCACATGTTTAAAATATACAAGGCTCGAGTGGAGAAGGAGATTGGTAAAAGCCTGAAATGTCTAAGATCAGATAGAGGAGGCAAATATACTTCTAATGATTTCACTCACTACTGTGAGGAACATGCAATAAAGAGGTAGTTGTCTGCACCAAGGACTCCTCAACAAAATGGAGTAGCAAAAAGAAGAAACATGACATTGATTGACTGTGCGAAAACCCTAATGATTCAAAAGGATCTCCTGCATCACTTTTGGAGAGAAGCTATCAAAACTATGTTCTATACACTGAAATGAGTTCAAGTTAAGAAATGAACTGATAAGACTCCCTATGAACTATGGTTCGGTCATACTCCTAGTGTAGGCTATTTTAGAATCTTTGATAGCAAATTGTTACATTAAGAGAGATATGTACTCTGGGAAGTTTGAGCCCAAAAGCGATGAAGGAATATTTCTGGGTTACTCTACCAAGAGTAAAGCCTACCGGTGTCTGAATAAGAGAATAGGAAAAATAATTGAAAGCATCAATGTAAAGGTTGATGAATATTTAGAACTATGAAGGAAGATCGGTCATAATGAACATGATGGTCTGTAGAGTCACAATGTTGAAAATCATTGTGAATTCAATGAAATGACTACTGAAGATGAAATAGAAGAAAATGAAAACACACCTCTAGAGCAGGATGTTATACCCAAAGCTAACTGACCAACTCAATATGATGAGCAAGAAGTTGTTCATAGCCATGCTAAAGAAATTGCTCAACCAGAAGAACTTGATGAGGAACAGAGACTGGTTCTCCCAAGGTATGTCACATATCACCCAACTCACAATATAATTGGTGACAAATGTGCAAATGTCTTGACTAGGAAAAAGGCTAGAGAAAATGTCTATTTGCTTTCCTATATGGAGCCCAAAACCACCAGGGAGGCTCTGGATGATCAAAATTGGGTCAAGGCCATGTAGGAAGAGATTGAGAAAATAGAAAATAATTACACATGGATACTTGTGCCAAGACCAAAGGACAAGAATATCATTGGGACAAAGTGGGTCTACAGAAACAAGCTAAATGAAGAAGGAAAAGTAATAAGAAACAAAGCAAGATTGGTTTGCAAAGGATGTGCTCAAGAGGCTTGGATTATGGGGAAACCTTTGCACCTGTGGCCAGATTGGAAGGAGTAAGAATTCTTCTCGCTTTCCTGTATGGAGACCAAAACCACCAAGGAGACTCTGGATGATGAAAATTGGGTCAAGGCCATTGAGGAAGAGATTGAGCAAATAGAAAAGAATGAAACATGGATATTTGTGCCAAGACCACAAGAGAAAAATGTCATCGGGACAAAGTTGGTGTATAGAAATAAGCTAAATCAAGAAGGAAAATAATAAGAAACAAAGCAAGACTGGTTTGCAAAGGATATGCTCAGGAGGCCTGGATTATGAAGAAACCTTTGCACCTGTGGCCAGATTGGAAGGAGTAAGAATTCTTCTTGCTTATGTTTCTCACAAGAAATTCAAATTATACCAGATGGATGTAAAGTATACATTCCTTAATGGAATACCCAAGGAGGAAGTTTACATTGAACTACCGGAAGGCTTCACATCCACACAAAGGGGTGATATGGTTTGTAAACTCAAGAAGGCTCTTTATGGGCTAAAGCAAGCCCCAAGGGCATGATATGAGAGATTGCACTCACACCTCCTAACAATAGGATTCACAAGAACTGGTGACAACATCAACATGTATCTCAAGACTGGAAAAGATGAGAACCTGATTGCTGAATTTTTTGTGGATGACATCATCCTTGGAGGAGTGATATGATGAGAAAAGCCTTTATTGAAGAAATGAAGAAAGAATTTGAAATGTCTATGATAGGAGCCATAAAATTTTTCATTGGACTACAAGTCCATCAGTTAAAGGAAGGTATCTTTATTTCTCAGTCCAAGTATGTAAAAGAAATTCTTAAAACTTTTGGACTTGAAGAATCCAAACCGGTTGGTACACCTATGATAACAACCTCAAGTTATCAAAGGAAGATGATGCAAAAGAAGTGAATGAGACACTATATTGATCAATGATAGGCAAATTACAGTATGTACTACATAGTAGACCAAACATTGCACATGTAGTAGGCATTGTAGCAAGATTCTCTGTAAATCATAAAGAGACATGTCTAGTAGCGGTGAAGAGAATTTTCAGATACCTAAACGGGACTGTAGAGTATGGCCTATGGTTTCCTCACAAGGGAGGCTTCCAAGTAAAGGTTTACACTAATGCAGATTAAGCCGACAATATTGATGATAGAAAGAGAACAAGTGGTGGTGCATTCTTTCTTGGTGAAAGGATTGTATCCTAGACAAGGAAGAAACATAACTGCATTTCACAGTCCACAACGAAAGTTGAATATGTGGCTGCAACAATCAATTGCACACATGTGATCTAGATCAAACAAATACTTAAAAAAATCCAAGAATAGATACATGAACTGATTGTAATTTACTATAATAGTACAAGTGCAATAAACATATCCAAGAATCCTATCATGCACTTGAAAACAAAGCATATTGCTATCAAGTATCACTACTTGAGAGAACAGGTACAAAATAAAGAAGTGAGAATGGAATATGTTCCCACAAAAGAATAGATTGCTGACATCTTCACAAAGCCATTACCAAAGAGTACTTTTGAGTATCTTAGAGGTAAATTAGGGATGATACCCCTTCCTGATCATCAGTAAACTTGCAAAGGTGTTCATTAATTCACTATGCTTCAACAAAGGAATCTGCCTCATCTTACCTGGATTGATGAATCAGATTATTGCTCAAAGGGGGAGCATATTTCTTTAAGGTAGTCTTTCTAACTAGCCTTTGGCATTATTGTCAAAGGAGGATATTGTGCTAAACACTAGTGTGTGTGGACCAGTAGTGTTGTTATGGTTTTTTCCATCAATGCCAAAGGGGGAGATTATTGGCATTAAGAGATGGTAACCGGTAAGATTGCAACGGGTACATGGCAATAGAGGTATTTTCATTGATTGGCAAAAGAGGTGTCGACATTTGTGACTGAGGACACCAGTGTTGAATCTGTGAAGCAAGACAAATACAGCTGACAACAACAAGTGTGTAGAGAGACTGGTTTGGCAATTGGTGACACTATGCAAGGAAGAAGAGACTATATCTAATCATCAGTGCAATCGATCACTAAGGGAGATGAAACTGGTAACCAGTAATAGATACCGAGGAAAGGATGCAACTGGTATAGACAAAGGAATGAAAGGTGATAGGTCAAAGCTCCTACCTATGTACAACTTAAGGATCTTTACCCATCAAGGGAAGATGTCATTGTGATAGATGAACCGGTGAAAGTCATAGTCAACAAATAGTCAGTTAACCTTTGACTGAGAGTTATTGCACTAATTTTGATAGTCTTTGAGCTCTCAAGATGATCAATACAAGACATGATTTTAGGTGTTAATGCCGAGATTTGTGGCATTAAATCATGGAGATATCTCTTGTGAAGGAAAGCTTTTGACACACATCTGTCACTTTCTTTCATAAAGAAGATAAAGCAGAGCATGCATCAGATGTTTTCTCAATGAACTAATACTCCACTGAGTGATGGGTCTGAATGTGATCTTTAAATAGGTCGTGCATGATAAAAATAATTAGGGCAAGAATTCTATATATTCTCATGTCTAGTGAGAATATAGTTTGCCCTCATTCTGCCAAAGTAAAGAGTGAATTTGTATGTTGAAGAATCTAGGGTAAACAGAAAGGTGAAGAAAGAAGAGTGTGCAGAGAAGCACAAAAGAAAAGAACATACCTACAATGACTGATGATGTTTCTCAATTGAGTATAATAGAGATCTTATTAGGCTATGCAAAGTCATTTCTAAAAGGTCAATCCTTCTATTGTTCTCTAACAATTATAATAGCTAAATCTTAGTATTTTGGATGGACATTAATAGGTCCCTTGTACTAAATCCCTTAACCGGGTCACATCTTTTCAAGTGTTCTAAGTCCTCTAACTAGGCAGACTCTAATAGGCCCTATTGTATCAAATCCCTTAACTAGGTCGCATCTAACAATGTGTTGTAATCCTTTAACAGGGAAGACTCCTAACAGGGTGCACTTTAGAAGAGTGCAAAATTTGTGAGGTTTCCTCACACCGTGGTTTTCACTCAATTTGGGTTTCCACGTGATAAATCTGGTGTTTCTTTGTGGTTGATTTATTGATGCTATTCTTATGCTAGAATGGGTATGTGCAAGATCATGAGGGGCCAAAAAGTGGCGATGTGAAAAGTATTCACTTTTCACTCATCCAAAAGTGCATGAAAATGCTTGTTGACTTTTTAGTAGGCCTGGGTGTCAGTACACCTAGGCAAACTTGACACCAAAGCACAGGCCTAATCAGGTACCCAATAACTGTGGCATAAATCTGAAACCCGCGAGCCCTTTTCTTCATTTCTTTCCGCATTTTTCTTTGCCAAAATGACTTGATATATCATATACCCGATATATTTTTGGATACCTAATTTGGGAAACAACAAATTCAACTCCCAAGCATATTCGGTAAGTAATTATTTGTATATTTTTATTATTTTATTTCATTTTCATGCTAAATGTAGCATTTTTTTTAAAATAGGGTTTTGTATTGATATTTGTCATAATATATGAAATTAGATTGAAATTTAGATTTGTTTTTTATTTAATCAGGCATGGCTGACAACAATGAAGAAAATAACCCTCCCACACCAAATAACCATCCTGAAAACAATCCCTTATATCTAAACCCTAAATCTTTACAAGATTTGATACAAGAAAATTTGAACACAATACGAGGTTTCCAAAACACGTATCAAAATATACCTACATTAGGTCCCATACTTGCCACACTAAATACAATTGTTGGAAATATTGACACACTCACGTAGCAACATAATGTTGCTCTTCATTGGCATGATGATATGCACGCCCAATTTGATGACGGGCTTGACCATGATGGGATTGCAACCCTTAATATAACTAAGGAAGATATAGATGCCCTTTTTGTCAATCCTAAAACCGGAATACCAGTTGACCCCAAAAAGCCCAAATTATCAATAAAATGGTGCACAAATGAAGCAATGCACACAAAATTTTGGGATCGTTGGTGGATGGTTTTTGATAAACCACCCCATAGCAATTTGGAGGTCCCATTTTATTTCATTAAAAAATTGTATGTTGAGTTTGTGCTTGGTCACCATGTTGATTATTGGAGTATGAGGCCCAACATGGGTGTAGGCAAAGGAGCTCCTCATGCTAGGCCATCTTCCTAGTGACGAAAGGCCACTACCTTTGTCCCCCCCACTAATGTCATACCCCCTCCTCCACTGTAGCATCCCAATATCATTGCAGAGGCTGCCTCACAAACTATTAGGGTCATTCATTTACTGAGTGATTAGTTGATCACGCAAAGTAGGTCAGTGTTGCCTCCTGGTGTGGATGATGCTAGCACATCGACATCTCATCGGAGTTCACATGTATGTGAGCCCCATATTTGCATTATATGCAAGAACATGTGCCTTAGACTACTTACTGATGCTGATATATATCAGTTACATGTTATTGATGAGGAGGATACAGGAGACGCAGCTGCAGAGGCTGCAACACCTCATGGAGCATCTACATCTCATGAGAGTGCTCAAGAGGTGCACATAGAGCCATTGACTCATGTTGATATGGTAAGAGTAAACATTATAAATAAATTTGTCACATGACTTATTTAATTTAAAAATAATTTATTTATTTAGATTAGTTTTAATGATTGCATGCACTTATGTATATATATTTTTTCCATTTATGTTCAGTCGATGACACAGGAGGAGGTGAGACAGAAGGATGAGTCCACACTTTCAGCCATTTCATTTGCCCTTGATGACTATATAGTATATTATAAATTATGTACATGATAGTTTTTTTTTATATCATTTGGTGTACATGCTAAAATCTCTATCAATTAGAGCAATAAAATTCATACATTTACTTATATATTGTCATCTGATTGTGTTCTTACAGGGTACAACTGATGTCAGTGGGGGGCACGAGGGGGTTCCTTCATCAAGTGTCGAAAAAGGAAAGATAGTTAATTGTTTAAGATTAATTATGCATGCACATGCATGCCACTTGTGTGTACTAATAAATAATTTACTTGCACTTTATTGTATAGGGTGTGGCTATTGATGATGTCCCGACAGCTGTTTGATAGCGTAGGGTTATAGGCATCTCGATTTGGAGTGATAGCCCGATTGTACGTAGACTTTTACATATTGTTATTTGTATTTTGTAACCAGGGTTGCTATGATGAAGTACATTTATATATAATTGACAATCTATTTACTCTCATAGGTTACTCCGAGTGTGAGGGAGGGCCCACGAGAATCTTTTTATCTTTGTTGACCCAGCCCCCATTCCAGAGGAGGGATCATCAGATGTAAGTTTTAATTTTAGTTCAATCAATTTGTAATTTTATTATGCTATCATCCTATTTTGTAGATTTATTACTCTATGTTGCACCACTCTACTAATGTCATTATTGCAAATATATATTTATAGGTCACAGTTGGTATAGTTGGCATGGTCCCTTCGCTACCTAGGACTTATGCTAGGACACCTGTTTGTGGTAGGTGATCGAGAGACCAGGTACAAATATTTGTATTCAGTTATAATTTTAATTAAATTAGTGTTTGAATTATGAACTATATATATATATATATGTACAAATCATATAAAGTAAGCAATCTAACTTGGGTTTGAACTCATTTTTTATGCAGGATCAATCAGAGCCCAACACTTCTTCAAAGAGGCTACATTTTGATGATCCCCCTATGGCATAGGATGTAGTTTTAGTTTTGTGGTCATTTA
Organism: Chamaecyparis obtusa; assembly: GCA_027943335.1. Lineage (NCBI taxonomy): Eukaryota > Viridiplantae > Streptophyta > Pinopsida > Cupressales > Cupressaceae > Chamaecyparis > Chamaecyparis obtusa. Next base: position 2,587,255 of record BSBK01001219.1, read on the forward strand.
GAGATGCCACTTCACACATTTTGAGATGGTATATATACCACATTGTACACCTTAAAATATTGATTTTGTAGACATTTTGAAATGGCATGTGCCATATTTGTATATGGAGATACTTTTGATACATTTGATACTTTGTATATATAGAACATGTTCATTTATATGTTATATTTGTGTCATCTTTTTTATATACATATTTATTATTCATGTTTATGGAATTGAATGGTGAAGTTATATCTTGACTATGATTATCATTATGATTGAAATTATATCTTTTTGAAGTTACATTTGTTTTTCTTTACTCTGGAATACCCTGTTCATGGAGCTTATTATGTTTGAGGTTTAACTTTTATAGATTTCCTATGTTCTTATGTTTCATACCATTATATATACTCACTGGAGCCACTTAGTACTACATTGTTGGAATACTATGTATATACTCACTATGTATATAACTCATCATATTAGGGTCACTTGAGTCATGGAAGATCACTGCCCAATTGTGCTTAGTGCACCTTGGGGTCACTTGGATCGAGCGTGGTTGCGAGCATTCTAGTGACTCCATGGGCAAAAAAAGGTTTTCACTGAAATTTACCCAGCCAACCGAAGCCAATGGAGTAGATGGTTCAATGCAATGTTAGACGGTTTGAAAGATACGTTGTTGAGCCGCTTTCAACTGACCCTCACTGCAAGTTTTGGCATCGACTGAGATTGCCTTGCCAAATGCAAATGAAGTCAAATCACCCAAAACTGAGAGAGGTTATAGTAGACCTTGAAAACACGATCCCATAGCACCTGACAATTTTTCAATACCTCTCATGAGCTTTGAGATATGAGCCCTGAAAGATTGCTGCCCAATCGTGCTTAGTGCACCTTGGGGTCACTTGGGTCGAGCATGGTCACGAGCATTCTCATGACTCCATGGGTGGAACGGGGTTGTCACTAGTGTTTACCTCACCAACCGGAGCTGATGGAGTAGATGGTTCAATACCAAGTTGGGCAGTTTGAAAGATATGCTACTGAGCTGCTTTCAATTGACCCTCACTGCAAGTTTTGGCATCGATTAAGATCATCTTGCCAAATGCAAATGAAGTTGAATCACCCAAAACTGAGAGTGGTTATAGTAGACCTTGGAAACATGATCTTGTAGCACCTGAGGATTTGTCAATACCTCTCACGAGCTCCGAGATATGAGCCCCAGAAGATTGCTGCCCAATCGTGCTTAGTGCAACTTGGGGTCACTTGTGTCAAGCATGGTCGCGAGCTTTCTCATGACTCCGTGGGTGGAACGGGGTTGTCACTAGCATTTACCTAGCCAACCGAAGCCAATGGAGCAAATGGTTTGATGCTAGGTCAGACGGTTTGAAAGATATGCTGCTGAGCCGCTTTCAACTGACCCTCATTGCAAGTTTTGGCATCGACTGAGATCACCTTGCCAAATGCAAATGAAGTCGAATCAACCAAAACTAGGAGAGGTTATAGTAGACCTCAGAAACATGGTCTCGTAGCACCTAACAATTTGTTGACACCTCTCATGAGCTCTAATATACAAACCCCAGAAGATCGCTGCCCAATTGTGCTTAGTGCACCTTTGGGTCACTTGGGTCGAGTGTGGTCACGAGCATTCCTGTGACTCTGTGGGCAGAATAGGGTTGTCACTGGTATTTACCTATCCAACTGGAGCTGATGGAGTAGACGGTTTGATGCCAAGTCAAAAATTTTGAAAGATACGGTGCTGAGCCGCTTTCAACTGACCCTCATTGCAAGTTTTGGCATCGACTGAGATCACCTTGCCAAATGCAAACGAAATCGAATCTCCCAAAACTGAGAGAGGTTATTGTAGACCTTGGAAATATGCTCTTGTAGCCCCTAACAATTTGTTTCTACCTCTCACGAGCTTTGAGATACAAGCCCTAGAAAATTGATGCCCAATCATGCTTACTGCACCTTGGGGTCACTTGGGTCGAGCGTGGTCACGAGCGTTCTGGTGACTCCATGGGTGGAATGAGGTTGTCACTAGCATTTACCTAGCCAAACAGAGCCAATGGAGTAGACTGTTCGATGCTAGGTCAGATGGTTTGAAAGATACACTACTGAGCCGCTTTCAACTGGCCCTCATTGCAAGTTTTGGCATCGACTGAGATCGCCCTGCCAAATGCAAATGAAGTCAAATCACCCAAAATAGAGAGAGGTTATTGTAGAACTTGAAAACATAATCTTGTTGCCCCTAATGGTCTATTGATACCTCTCACAAGCTCTGAGATACAAGCCCTGAAAGATCGTTGCCCAATCATGCTTAGTGCACCTTAAGGTCACTTGGGTCGAGCATGGTCGCGAGCTTTCCTGTGACTCCGTGGGTGGAACAGAGTTGTCACTATCATTTACCCAGCCAACTAGAGCTAATGATGTAGATGATTTAATGTGAAGTCAGATAGTTTGAAAGATATGCTACTGAGCCGCTTTCAATTGACCCTCACTACAAGTTTTGGCATCGACTGAGATCGCCTTGCCAAATGCAAACAAAGTCGAATCACCAAAAACTGAGAGAGGTTATAGTAGATCTAAGAAACACAATCCCATAGCACCTAATGGTTTGTTGATAGCTCTCATGAGCTTTGAGATACGAGCCCTAGAAGATCGATGCCCAATCATGCTTAGTGCACCTTGTTGTCACTTGAGTCGAGCGTGGTCACGAGCTTTCTCGTGACTCCGTCGATGGAATGGGGTTGTCACTAGCATTTAGCTAGCCAACTAGAGGTGATGGAGTAGATGGTTTGATGCCAGGTCAGATGTTTTGAAAGATATGCTGCTGAGCCACTTTCAACTAACCCTCACTGCAAGTTTTAGCATCGACTGAGATCGCCTTGCCAAATACAAATGAAATCAAATCACCCAAAATTGAGAGAGGTTATAGTAGACCTCAGAAACATAATATTTTAGCACCTAATAGTTTGTTGATACCTCTCACGAGCTCAAAGATATGAGCCATGAAATATCACTGCCCAATCATGCTTAGTGCACCTTGGGGTCACTTGGATCAAGCGTGGTCGCGAGCTTTCCCTTGACTCCATGGGTAGAATGGGGTTGTCACTGGTGTTTACCCAACCAACTAGAGCTAATGGAGTAGATGGTTTGATGCCAAGTTAGATGGTTTGAAAGATACGTTGTTGAGCCACTTTCAACTAACCCTCACTGCAAGTTTTGGCATCGACTGAGATCACCCTGCCAAATGCAAACGAAGTCGAATCGCCCAAAACTGAGAGAGGTTATTGTAGAGCATAGAAACATGATCTTGTAGCCCCTCATAGCTTGTTGATGCCTCTCACGAGGTCTGAGATACGGGCCCCAGAATATCATTGCCCAAACATGCTTAGTACACCTTGGGGTCACTTGGGTCGAGCGTGGTTGCGAGCGTTCTAGCGACTCCGTGGGTGGAAGGAGGTTGTCACTAGCATTTACCCAGCCAACCAAAGCTGATGGAGTAGAGTGTTTGATGCTAGGTCAGATGATTTGAAAGATACGCTGCTGAGCCGCTTTCAACTGACCCTCATTGCAAGTTTTGGCATCGACTGAGATCGCCCTATCAAATGCAAACGAAGTCAAATCACCCAAAAATGAGAGAGGTTATTATAGACCTTGGAAACATAATCCCATTTCCCTTGATAGTTTGTCTATACCTCTCACAAGCTTTGAGATACGAGCCGTGAAAGATCACTGCCCAATCGTGCTTAGTGCACCTTGGGGTCACTTGGGTTGAGCGTGGTCGCGAGATTTCCCATGACTCTGTGGGTGGAACGAAGTTGTCACTGGCATTCACCCAAAAAAATGGAGCTGATGGAGCTGATGGTTCGATGCCAAGTTGGACAGTTTGAAAGATATGCTACTGAGCCGCTTTTAATTGACCCTCACTGCAAGTTTTGGCATCGACTGAGATCATCTTGCCAAATGCAAATGAAGTCAAATCACCCAAAACTAAGAGAGGTTATAGTAGACCTTGGAAACATGATCTCATAACACCTTACAATTTTTCAATACCCTTCACGAGATCCAAGATACAAGCCTCAAAAGATCACTGCCCAATCGTGCTTAGTGCACCTTGGGGTCACTTGGGTCGAGCATGGTCGCGAGCTTTTCCATGACTCCATGGGTGGAAAGGGGTTGTCACTGAAATTTACTTGGCCAATCGAAGCTAATGGAGTAGATGGTTTGATGCCAGGTCAGATGGTTTGAAAGATATGCTGCTGAGCTACTTTCAACTGACCCTCACTACAAGTTTTGGCATCGACTGAGATTGCCTTGCCAAATGCAAACAAAGTCAAATCACCCAAAACTGAGAGAGGTTATAGTAGACCTTGGAAACACAATCTTGTATCACCTGATAGTTTGTCAATACCTCTCATGAGCTCCGAGATATGAGCCAGAAAAGATCACTGCCCAATCGTGCTTAGGGCACCTTGGGGTCACTTGGGTTGAGCGTGGTCGCGAGCTTTCCCATGACTCCGTTGGTGGAATGGGGTTGTCACTGGCATTTACCCAACCAATTGGAGCCAATGGAGAAGATGGTTTGATGCCAAGTTAGATAGTTTGAAAGATACGCTGCTGAGCTGCTTTCAACTGACCCTCACTACAAGTTTTGGCATTGACTGAGATCGCCTTGCCAAATGCAAACGAAGTTGAATCTCCCAAAACTGAGAGAGGTTATTGTAGACCTCAAAAACATGATCACATTTCCCTTAATGGTTTGTCAATACCTCTCATGAGCTCTAAGATACAAGCCCTAAAAGATCACTACCCAATTGTGCTTAGTGCACCTTGGGCTCACTTGGGTCGAGCATGGTCGCGAGCTTTCCCATGACTTCGTGGGTGGAACGGGGTTGTCACTAGTGTTTACCTAGCCAACTAGAACTGATGGAGAAGATGGTTCGATGTGAAGTTAGATGGTTTGAAAGATACACTACTGAGCCGCTTTCAACTAACCCTCACTGCAAGTTTTGGCATCAACTGAGATCATCTTGCCAAATGGAAATGAATTCAAATCACCCAAAACTGAGAGAGGTTATTGGAGACCTCACAAACATGATCTTGTAGCCCTTGATGGTTTGTCAATACCTCTCACGACCTCCGAGATACAAGCCCTGGAAGACCACTACCCAATCGTGCTTAGTGCACCTTGGGGTCACTTGGGTCGAGCGTGGTCATGAGCATTCTGGTGACTCCATGGGAGGAATGAGGTTGTCACTGGTATTTACCTGGCTAATCAAAGTTAATGGAGTAGACTGTTCAATGCTAGGTTGGATGGTTTGAAACATACACTGTTGAGCCACTTTCATAGATTGTTTGAAATGATAAAAAATAATATTCTTAAAGCATTAGAAACAACAATCAAACATTTAAGAATTCAAACCATGCAAATGAAATAAGTATATGACATGTAAGATCCATTCTTGGTACTATTGGCCACCCATACATGATTTTGGTCATAAGTCCTTATGAAGAGTTTTAGGACATTTAACTTTTAAATCAAATTGATTGTTACAAATTGCCATTATAGGCTTCAAAAGATCTCAATTAACCATTAAGGATCCTTTTGTCCTTCTATCTCTGATTGGATCCATGGTCACCATAGGCATCTTCATAGGTGCTCCTGCACAAGTTACAATCCACATACAAAACCAAGTTTATTGACTCAAAATACAATCTAAAAAAGGTCAAATTAATGTATTGAAATTAAGCTTAACAAACTTAGAAAATAGTGCACTGAGTTAACTTATTACCTAGTCAAGTGTTCCTGAAGGGTCATCTCTTTGCTTCAGGGTCTCCAATAGTGATTCATGATCAGCAGTAGTAATAGTCCAAAGTTCTTTTGTCTTTTGTCTTCCTTGATGCTTTGACAAGTTGACATTTGTTGTTGTAACAAGGTGTGAATACGTGAGAATAGTTTTGTGCTTCTCATAGTCTTCAAATGTGGGAACTCCATTCTTTCTAATCATGTATGTTCATAGCCATGTTCCCACAACAACAACTGAACCAGTAGGATATGTGAACCCATCACCATCTATCATCGGTTGTACAAGCTTCTATTTAGCTCGTACACAACGTGCTACCCAATAATCTGACCTCTCATCATTCCCTTGTGGTGCAACCAATGCAAAAACATCTCTTGGCTTTAGAAGATCTGAAAGATGGTCATAGTCAACTAAAGTGTCCATGTCATCATTTCTTATAGAGAGTGTCAAAGATAAAGGATTTAGATACTGTGGAACCCATGTATCCACCCACTCACTTGACTCGCAATGATCCCAATCATATTGAAAACACATGGGGCAAAAACAAGCCAACTCTCATATCCAAATGGTGCATGTACTACTATTGGAGCTTCGGAATGAATGCATTTTTGAAGAGTCTTTCATTGTTTGACAATCCAATCTATCTCCTATAGTTCCCTCCTCAACCAACCAAAAGAATATACACATTGTAGAATCAAGAGTCCCCCCTTGTGACAATGCTAAAGTACACCAATCAACAATAGAATGAGCATCAAGAAGTACAACACCTGAAATCCTCAATTGCTCCTTAACTAGAGCTCACACACACACTTGCTCCATCATGCTCCCCTTTCCCATGCCCTGACTCGAAAAAACTCCAAGTATGAGGTACAACTCTCTCTACATGCATTCTACATAACCAATAAAACATTCTGGCATTCTTAAATTGACTGGTGCAATTATTCGACCAAATGAGATGCCTATCAATAGCAATACCATTTTCCTGTAAGAAGTCAAAATAGTTCTGGAAATAATGTTGAACAAAATCATGAGAGTGAGACCTATCATTGCTCATATAAAAATGGTACTCTCTGATTATCTTTCACTCATCTTTTGTGCTATCACGGGAATGTCTATATGTGATGTGTACAAAAATAGCAACCTGAATGGAATTGTAATATTGAGCTTGAGTCTCATTTTGGGGCTCCAATGTATAGTTCTCCACAAAGTCTACAATGGATATAATAATCACAATGGGGAAAGTATCCTTACATGTCCTGAATTTTTGATCCAACCATTGAGACCTGTGACTATGCCTTGCATACTTGTAAAAAATATTTGTCTTGAAATCTGAGATAAAATTAGCAACATTGTATTCTTTTGCAACTAACTCACATCTAGAGCCTTCACATCCACTCTTCAATGTATATTTCACTATTTCATATACCTTTTTTTGGATGAGTGTCTTTCCAAAATTGTGTTCCAAACCCTCATGAAAACATGTTCTAAACTTGTACAAGCCACCACATTCTGAGCACTTGGCATTTAAGCAATCTTTTTTATAAAATAAACAACCATCATCTCTATTACATAAAAAATGGTCTAGCAAGTCTCTTGATGATTTGGGAAGACCACTTGCACCACAATCCTCTAGCATTTCATTAGTATGGAAAGTAGAACGAATGGACCATAATAATTCATGATGCATTGAAAACTCAACATGATATTTGCAACATGTATTTTGAATCTTAAGGGGTACACAATAAAATGGCTTCACGGATTCAAAAGACCTTTGTGATATTTTCAATGTTGGATGTGTCAACAAAATTTTTTATACAACATCTTTTGACTTACCTCCACATAATGTTTAGGATGTGGAGTGCGGTCTCGATTGCCAACTCTCAACTTCAAGACATCCTTCACATTTGGTGACACTCTTGAGTTAGCATCCCAAAATTGTTGAATTTCATCCTTGACAACATCTATTAGCTTCTTATTGAAACGTGGAAATCTCCCACCATAAGCCCTTGTATCAATTTGGAGTGGATCATCAAGTCTTTCTCTTCTTGCAAGTGCTCTACCCAAAGTTTTACGGTCTATATTGAAGTCAACACAAGTTTGTCTCATCAAATGAGCCTTTCTCAACTGATGACTTACTAAGGAGGTTGTAATAACCCTGCGAGCAACTCTCTTGTCTTTTTATTTGCTAGTCTTCCCAACGCTATTGAGAGCATTGAAAAGATTCTTCACAACAATGGCATTTCTCTCCATTTTCTTGTTCACATAAATCTTCAATTTCACAAGGACGGGTCTCATCTTTTGCATCTTTAACAACCGCACAAAAATTTGACATTTCTCAACCAATGTCTTGTTTTGAAAAAATTGATCATAAAGTCTTGAAGCCCACAACCTAACGGTTCTATGTGACCTCTTTCCTTCCCAATTATTCATAATGTTCTCCTCAATTTCAATTAACCATTTAGGTGTTCTTGAAAGCCCTGAATTCGAAGATTGATTATCTTTATTGCAAGGGACTTCATTTCACATATAATTTGGAGATGTATAATGTTCATGCGGTTCTTGTGCAACATTTTCGTTCCCAAAGTCTACATTTTCAATCTCCATCTGTGCATTTTCAAATTGAACATCCCCTTCACTTACAACTACATTTACGGTGTCACCTTGATTAATGTTTAACATACCTTCTCTCCTTCTTTGGTGATTTTCCTTATCTTCTTCCCTATATGCTTGAATTTCTTCATCTGTCAGGTTCCTCTTGTGTTTAGCCTTTCGATGACTGCTACTTCCCATGGTGAGACCACAAGTTGACAAAAATCAAACAATGGGCCCCAAATCACATTTTTTGTTTTGCAATGCATCAAAAAAGTATAAAATCCCGTGATTGTCTGGTCTATGGGGACAGGGAATATTTTGGTCAAATATTACCTAGCAAAAATGGGGTATCTAATTCCATATCGGGTACCTGATATTCCCAGGCTGATGAAAAAAGGGCGGGAGCAAATGAAAAAAATTGAACTTTTACATATATTGATGTATATAATGTATATATAGAAAAGAGGCATATGATATATATAATGTATATTATATATATACTAATGTATTATAATAAAATAATGTATTATATGTACTAATGTCTTAAATATACTAATATATATAATATATTATATATATACTAATGTATTATATATACTAGCATGTATATAATACATATACTAATGTATACTAATATATTATATATAATATTACAAATTTTGGAGAATCTCTTGCAGAAATATGAAAATTATAATCTTCCTCCTAGAGCATACATTAATGAAGTTCTTCATGCCTTTGCAGAGGAAGCCGGTTGGATTGTTGAAGCTTACAGTACTACATACAGAAATGCGATATGTATTTTTGGCCTAAATTTTTTTCTCATTTCTTATAGGTCTTTAAAGGTGGTCGGCTAAATCTTTGTATTAAATGTGCCTTTTACAGGCGTCATAAACCCTAGCTATGTAGAAATGGAGGCTTTGAAGAATAGTTCACTAGAGGCAGAGAGAGAGACTTCCTAGGGGTCATGGGGACTCGCTAGGGATCCTAGTATGGACCCCTTAAGACAAACTTGAGCATTCCAATGTGTCAAAAGGGGTCATGGGGACTCCCTAGGGGTCCTAACGCATGATAAGGTGTACTAGGACCACTAGGGAGTCCCTGTGACCCCTTTTGACACATTGCAATCCTCAAGTGTGTGTAAAGGGGTCCTAAGACCCCTTAAGACACACTTGAACATTCTAGTGTGTCAAAAGGGGTCATGGGGACTCCCTAGGGGTCCTAACGCATGATAAGGCATACTAGGACCCCTATGGAGTCCCCGTGACCCCTTTTGACACATTGGAATTCTCAAGTGTGTCTTAAGGGGTCCTACGACCCCTTAAGACACATTTGAGAGTTCCAATGTGTCAAAAGGGGTCATGGGGATTCCCTAGGGGTCCTAACGCATAATAAGGCATACTAGGACCCCTAGGGAGTACTCGTGACCCCTTTTGAAACATTACAATGCTCAAGTCTATCTTAAGGGTTCCTACGACCCCTTAAGAAACACTTGAGTGTTCCAATGTGTCAAAAGAGGTCATGGGGACTCCCTACGGGTCCTAACGTGTGATAAGGCATACTAGGACCCCTAGGGAGTCCCCGTGACCCCTTTTAACACATTGGAATGCTCAAGTGTGTCTTAAGGGGTCCTACAAACCCTTAAGACACACTTGAGCATTCCAATGTTTTAAAAGGGGTCACGAGGACTCCCTCGAGTTCCTAACGTGTGATAAGTCATACTAGGACCCCTAGGGAGTCCCCCTAACCCCTTTTGACACATTGGAAGGCTCAAGTGTGTCTTAAGGGGTCCTAAGACCCCTTAAGATAATTTTGAGTGTTCCAATGTTTCAAAAGGGGTCACGGGGACTCCCTAGGGGTCACGGGTCATGACGCCTTATCAATGCTGAAGTGTGTCCTAGCTCATGATAAGGTGTATTACGACCCCTAGGGAGTCCCTGTGACCCCTTTTGACACATTGCAATGCTCAAGTGTGTCTTAAAGGGTCCTACAACCCGTTAAGACACTTTTGATCATTCCAATGTGTCAAAAGGGGTCATGGGGACTCCCTAGGGGTCTTAACGCATGATAAGGCATACTAGGACCCCTAGGGAGTCCTCATGACCCCTTTTGACACATTGGAATGCTCAAGTGTGTCTTAAGGGGTGCTACGACCCCTTAAGACACACTTGAGCATTCCAATGTGTCAAAAGGGGTCATGGGGACTCCCTAGGGGTCCTAACACATTATAAGGCATACTGGGACCCATAGGGAGTCCCCATGACCCCTTTTGTAACATTAGAATGCTCAAGTGTGTCTTAAGGGGTCCTATGACCCGTTATGACACACTTGAGTGTTCCAATGTGTCAAAAGGGGTCATGGGAACTCCTTAGGGGTCATAACATGTGATAAGGCTTACTAGGACCCCTAGGGAGTCCCTGTGACCCCTTTTGACACATTACAACTCTCAGGTGTGTCTTAAGGAGTCCTACAACCCCTTAAGACACACTTGAGCATTCCAATCTATCAAAAGGGGTCATGGGGACTCCCTAGGAGTCCTAACACATGGTAAGGTGTACTAGGCTCCCTAGGGAGTCCCCGTGACCCCTTTTGACACATTGGAATGCTCAAGTGTGTCTTAAGGGTTAGATAAGGCATACTAGCACCCCTAGGGAGTCCTCGTGACCCCTTTTGACATATTGGAATGCTCAACTATGCCTTAAGGGGTCCTATGACCCCTTAAGACACACTTGAACATTCCAATGTGTCAAAAGGGGTCACAGGGACTCCCTAGGGGTCCTAACGCATGATAAGACATACTATGACCCCTAGGGACTCCCCGTGACCCCTTTTGACACATTGCAATGCTCAAGTGTGTCTTAAGGGGTCACCCCTTAAAATACACTTGAGTGTTGCAATGTGTCAAAAGGGGTCACGAGGACTCCCTAGGGGTCCTAAGGCGTGATAAGGCGTACTAGATCCCCTAAGGAATCCCCTTGAACCCTTTTGACACATTGCAATGCTCAAGTGTGTCTTAAGAGATCTTAGCACCCATTAAGGCACACTTGAGTGTTCTAATGTGTCAAAAGGTGTCATAGGACCCCTTAAGACACACTTGAGCATTCCAATGTGTCAAAAGGGGTCACGAGGACTCCCTAGATGTCCTAATGCATGATAAGGTGTACTAGGACCCCTAGAGAGTCCCCGTGACCCCTTTTGACACATTAGAACATTCAAGTGTGTCTTAAGGGGTCCTACGACCCCTTAAGACACACTTGAGAGTTCTAATGTGTCAAAAGGGGTCACGGGGACTCCCTAGATGTCTTAACATGTGATAAGGCATACTAGGACCCCTAGGGAGTCCCCGTGACCCCTTTTGACACATTGGAATGATCAAGTGTGTTTTAAGGGGTCTTACGACCCCTTAAGACACACTTGAGTGTTCCAATGTGTCAAAAGGGTTCATGGGGACTCCCTAGAGGTCCTAATGTGTGATAAGGCGTACTAGGACCCCTAGGGAGTCCCTGTGACCCCTTTTGACACATTGTAATGCTCAAGTGTGTCTTAAGGGGTCCTAATACCCCTTAAGACACACTTGAGCTTTCCAATGTGTCGAAAGGGGTCTCCCTAGGGGTCCTAACGCATGATAAGGTGTACTAGGACCCCTAGGGAGTCCCCATGACCCCTTTTCACACATTGCAATGCTCAAGTGTGTCTTACGGGGTCCTACAACCCCTTAAGACACACTTGAGCATTCCAATGTGTCAAAAGGGGTCTCCCTGGGGGTCCTAACACATGATAAGGCATACTAGGACCCCTTGGTGTCCTAACGGATGATAACTCATACTATGACCCCTAAGGAGTCCCCATGACCCCTTTTGATACATTGGAATGCTCAAGTGTGTCTTAAGGGGTCCTATGACCCCTTAAGACACACTTGAGTGTTCTAATGTGTAAAAAGGGGTCATGGGGACTCCTTAGGGGTCCTAACATGTGATAAGGTGTACTAGGACCCCTAGGGAGTCCCTATGACCCCTTTTGACACATTGGAATGCTCAAGTGTATCTTAAGGGGTCCTACGACCCCTTAAGACACACTTGAGCATTCCAATGTGTCAAAAGGGGTCATGGGGACTCCCTAGGGGTCCTAACATGTGATAAGGCGTACTAGGACCCCTAGGGAGTCCCCATGACCCCTTTTGACACATTCGAATGCTCAAGTGTGTCTTAAGGAGTCTTACGACCCCTTAAGACACATTTGAGCATTTCAATGTGTCAAAAGGGGTCACGGGGACTCCCTAAGGGTCCTCTCGCATGATAAGTTGTACTAGGACCCCTAGGGAGTCCCCATGACCCCTTTTGACACATTGGAATGCTCAAGTGTGTCTTAAGGGGTCCTACGAACCCTTAAGACACACTTGAGCATTCCAATGTGTCAAAAGGGGTCACGGGGACTCCCTAGGGGTCCTAATGCATGATAAGGCATACTAGGACCCCTAGGGAGTCCCCGTGACCCCTTTTGACACATTGGAACACTCAAGTGTGTCTTGAGGGGTCCTAAAAGGAGTCAGGAGGACTCCTTAGGGGTCCTAATGCATGATAAGGCATACTAGGACCCCTAGGGAGTCACCGTGACCCCTTTTGACACATTGGAATGCTGAAGTGTGTCTTAAGGGGTCCTACGACCCCTTAAGACACACTTTAGCATTCCAATGTGTCAAAAGGGGTCACGGGGACTCCCTAGGTGTCCTAACATGTGATAAGGCATACTAGGACCCCTAGGGAGTCCCCGTGACCCCTTTTGACAAATTGTAATGATCAAGTGTGTCTCAAGGGGTTGTAGGACCCCTTAAGACACACTTGAGCATTTCAGTGTGTCAAAAGGGGTCACGGGGACTGCCTAGGGGTCCTAGTACACCTTATCATGCGTTAGGACCCGTAGGGAATCCCCGTGACCCCTTTTGAGACATTCGAACGCTCAAGTGTGTCTTAAGGGGTCTAAACCCCTTAAGACACACTTGAGTGTTTGAATGTGTCAAAAGGGGTCACGGGGACTCCCTATGGGTCCTAACGCATGATAAGGTGTAATAGGACCCCTAGGGAATCCCGGTGACCTCTTTTGACATATTGGAATGCTCAAATGTGTCTTAAGGGGTTGTAGGACCCCTTAAGACACACTTGAGCATTCCAATGTGTCAAATAGGGTCATGAGGACCCCTTAAGACACACTTGAGCATTTGAATGTGTCAAAAGGGGTCACAGGGACTCCCTAGGGGTCCTAACACATGATAAGGTGTACTAGGATCCCTAGGGAGTCCCCGTGACCCCTTTTGACACATTGGAATTCTCAAGTGTGTCTTGAGGGGTCCTACAACTGCTTAAGACACACTTGAGTGTTCCAATGTGTCAAAAGGGGTCATTGGGACTTCCTAGGGGTCCTAATGCGTGTTAATGTGTACTAGGACCCCTAGGGAGTCCCCATGACCTAGATGAGATGTTAGTGAATGACTTCTTGCTAATACTACTCTTCCACTAGATCTAGATTTCAACCCTTTTGTGGATCTACATGCTCAATCGCGAGCCCACAGAATTGGGCAAGAGAAAAATGTGATTGTATATCAACTGATTACAAAATGTTCATTTGAGGAGAAAATATTGCAACGATGAAGAAGAAAATTGGCTATGGAAAATCTAGTTATGAATTCTATTAAGAATGAAACTATTAAGGAATTGCATGAATCACAAACCATGAAAATAACCTTCTACAACAAAGAACATTCAAGCTATAGAATTTATTAACTTTGAATTTAAACGTCTTATCAGCATTCATGGAAGAGATTTCATTAGCATCCATGGAAGAAATTTCATTTGAACTTCAGACAAAATCATCTAAAAAATTTCATTAACTTTAGGCGAAATCATTTAAGATGGACAAAAACAAAATCGTATTACTCAGAAATGACAGAGAAAGAAAATGAGATAAACCAAATTTATCAAATTCTTGCAATCCACATCTTCTCTCCGAGCACAAAATGACAATCCATGGATCCAAAATTACTGTAAAAAATAAATTCTTCGAGTAAGTCATTCAGAAACGTGCAGAATACTGTAACGCATGATGATTTATAGAGAATTTATGATGGACTATGTTGTGAAAAAGCCTACAATCCGGGCTACCATATCTCAAAGTACTGATGAGAAGCAATGGCGAAAGTTTGAGACAGAGGCGATGCCAACATTAAAGCGGCAAGACATTCTTCATAATATCGGGGCAGTGCCATCGAAAAGGCAAGGCTTTCCTCATAATATCGTGCCGCCGCTGATCTCTTCTTTAAATTTATTAATGCAGTTAGTTCTACGGCACCTGCATAATTTCTAGTACAACTGCTCATTTTACCAAACCCTTCCCCGCTCTCCATAATCTTCAGCCGGTTCAAAGATCCATCTGGTTGTTCTTGTTTAACCTCCCAATGACTCTGTTGAGCTGCCGGATTATCAACAGGCCTAAGTACAAGTGTCTAGTGACCAGAATCTATTTCGAGAACCTTTGCAATTTAGCATTCCGGTTGAAAAAGTAGGGCAAGATACCATTTCATAGCCATAGGTGGTGGAAACAGAGTGATTCTCTTGCCCTCTGCTTCTATAATTTGCCTCTAGTGAACTATTCTTCAAAGCCTCCATTTCTGTGTAGTTAGGGTTTTCGGTGCCTATAAAAGGCACAACTATGCCCCTGTAGGGTCTCATGCTCATGCTCAGAATCATATTAAATAATATTTAAAATGTAAAACGTATATTATATAATATATAATCTAATATATAGTTTTTGATATTAATATATAATTAAATAATATTTAATGTAACATGTATATTATATAATATATAATCTAATATATAGTTTTTAATATTAATATTGATTAAATAATATTTAATGTAAAATATATATTATATAACATTTAATATATAATTGATATTATATAATATTTAATATATCTAATATATAACTAATATATAGTTTATGAAGGATGGAGAAATGGGAGGGAGAAAGTGGAGGCAAAGTGAAAATTCAAAATTCTACATCATATTCAGGAAAATATCGGGTACCTGATTAGGCTCGGTATTGCTTTGTGCACCAAACCTACATGGTCAACTATTGGAATGTCTCAAATACATGTTTTTCCCCTGTTTCTCTAAGTTCTAGACTTTGACAATGTAGTTGACGACTTTTTTTCACCCAAATTTGATAAAATGAAAAGGGTACCTTAAGGAGATTATCAGCTTTCTATCAATATAATTGCTGTCAAATTTTGAATTCGGTAAGTAATTATTAGTTATTTTCTAATTGAGCTACCTCTAAAGTGCTGATTTATATACTGATTGAAAAATGACTATAACTTTCAAACGGTATAACATTTTTGAAATTCGAAAAATGCGTCACATTCTATGCTTCGCCTACTATAAGGAATTTTATTTTTTTTTGAATTTTGTAAAATTTTGAATGAGTTAAGGTGGTCAGACACGGGAGTTTTTTATTCTAAAAATGTTGTAGCAGAAAATTCATAATTAATTATTTTTTTGGAATAAAATGACAAAAAAATATGTGTCACATCTGGGCATGAGTCTACTACTTATATATAAAATCTTATAATAAAATATTATCATTTGATTATGATTAAGGTGGTCAAACATACACCTACTTCTTATTTTTTTCCTGAAATTTTTGTACTGCTGCATTGAAATCTATACTTTTCACCAATCATACTAACTTTTTCTCAAAAAAGGCCTAGTAGTTTAGAAACTACATTCAATTTTCTACAGATTCTATTTTTACAACTTTTTGATATTAGGTTCATAGCTAGTTGAAATTTTTACGTCAAGTTGACTAACCCTGATTTGCTGATTTTTCATTGCCACTTAAGGGCATAGTTTGGCCCCTCATGATCTTGCACATACCTGAATCTATTTTTCTTATAGTTGTAGTATACAACATCAAATTTATTTTAAAGTTTTATAGGTGTTGATTCACCCCTCCCCTCTCAGCACCGGTTGGGACTGTCAGGCAAAAGTTGAGTGCCAAATTTATTTCACATTTATACACAATAAATATCAAATCTACACACAAAGTATGCCAAAGATAGCTTTCAAAGATACACACATTTATAAATGAATTCATCCAAATACACACATATACTAACACAAATTTATTATAAGTATCTTTTAATATTGAATGAATTCCAAAGTTCAAATTGTAATGTGTGTGCGTGTGCATAGAATGAATTATATAGTGTTAATTGAGACATACACACATACACAATGATACCAAAGATAACTTTAAGACCCACCTACAGACACAATGAGTGCCAACAGTTATTCAAACATTCACATTAAGAGCGAGAGAACACACATGTAAATGTACATTCATTCAATCAAACACACAATAAGAGTGAGCATGCAAGCACACACATACACCCTACACACACATCATAGAGAAACATTGATTGCCAATAGTCATTTAAACATGCAAATTAAGAGTGAGAGAACACACATTTACATGTGCATTCATTCAAACACACAATAAGAGTGAGCGCGCAAGCACACACATACACTCAACACACATACACATCATAGAGAGTGAAAATCATACAAACATTGAACAAACAATGAACTTCACATCACCAAAGTTTTACATAAAAATACACAAACACATGTGCGCATGCATGCACACACAAAGAAAATGAAGATCACACAGACATATTCAACAAACAATTAACTTCACATCATCAAAGTTTAGACACCCACACACATGCACATGTGCACATACACAAACAAACACACATGGACACATGCATTGATTCTAAAACACAATAAGAGTGAGCCAACAAGTACACACATACACCCAACATGTGCGCACACAAACATACATAGAGAAAGTGAAAAATACACAAACATTAAACAAACGATGAACTTCACATCATCAAAGTTTCATACATGCATACTTGCACCTATGTGCATGCACACACATCTACACACATTCATTCAAAAATGCACAATAAAAGTGAGTAAGCAAGTGTGCACATAGACCCAACATGCACATGTGCATGCTTGTGCATGCGCACACGCGCGCGCACACACACACACAAAGATAGATAGAGAGAGAGAGAGAGAGGTTTACATCATCAAAGTTACACACACATACATAAAGTGAACATCAAGCATAGCACACACACACACATAGAATAATTGAAGATTGAAAGTATTATACATACACACCATGCAAACCAAATGTCAAAATGTTTTTTATATAAAGGATACATAAAGTGGTGGTTGAACTTCATTCATATAAAAAAAAGAATGTCAAATTTTTCCCAAGAAAATACACAATGAATGGGTAAGTTACATTTCACACCTTGATCTCCTCACATACACACATCACACTAAATAAATGAATGTTAAAATTTCATTCAAGTTTGAAGTATTAAGTATTTTAAGCATACGATTCACATAAAATTATAGTTGAAGTAAATTTGTTTCACATAAAAGAATGTCAATGTTTTTTTCAAATATACACACAATGAATGCCACCATTAACTTTCAAACCCCACTTCCCTTTCTTACATGCAACACAATATGAAGTGCATTCAAACAGACTAAATTTCATTAAAGTTTGAAAATATTTTTGCGCATACACTAAACACAAAATGAAAATTGAAGTACATTCAAACACAAAAAAGTGAATGTCAAGGTTGGTTCAAACATGCAATCAAACATTTTAGAGAAAGTGAACAAAGTATTTTTTTTACACACTTCACACAAAGTGAATTTTTCATCCTTTCGACTTTCAACTCAATCTTAAAGGAAATGATTGGGTTGTATTCGATTTAACTAAGGGACGAAATAGATGAACAAAATGAAAATTGAAGTATATTCAAACACAAAAAAGTGAATGTCAATGTTGGTTCAAACATGCAATCAAACATTTTAGAGAAAGTGAACAAAGTATTTTTTTTACACACTTCACACAAAGTGAATGTCTCATCCTTTCAACTTTCAACTCAATCTTAAAGGAAACGACTGGATTTTATTCGATTTAACTAAGGGACCAAATAGATGAACAAAATTCATAAAAAAAAATGAATGCCATAGTTATTTAAAAATATAGTTGCAACACTTAGTAAATGACAACTAACTTTCAATTACACATGCATGTACTTCACATTAATTGAATGAATAATTAACTTTCCAACATGCACATACATAGTCAATGCTAAAGTTCAAAGTTCATTATGGTTACATACATGTGTGCACACACAAACAATGAGCATAAATTTTTATTCACATGCATGCATGCACATAGTGAAGGTCAAAGTCATTTTAGATACACTCCATGACATCCATAATTTGTTCAAAATTTGTTTGTGCTCACATTCCACATAATGAACATCAAATTTTGTTTGTACACTTTACATAACATAGTACCCGAACAATGTCAATGAACATCAAAGTTCTTTCATAGATTCCACACAAAATAACAACCAGAATTTATATACACACGATAAAGAATGTCAATTCTTTCATTCACATTCTACACAAATTGAACATAGAAGTTGTCTTGTACACGAGCCATACAAAATATTTAAATTTTATTTATACACAAAAATTAAAGGGTCTTAGTTTCTTCAAGCACACACCTTCATGCTTAGTTCAAACACACAAAGATCGAAAAAAAAGTGCTATAAAATTGACTTTCAAAGACTCACAATTCAAACACAAAGTTAGTACAAACATGCATTAATTAAACACTTAGTTCATTCACAAGCACAAAATTCACATAAATAGAAAATAAAAGTCAAAATTCAAACATACTTCATTCAGACAATATTAATTCTTTTTAGCACATTCCACAAATAATTAGTTACATCAAAGTGCATTCATACATTCCACAAAATATAACAACCAAACTTCGTTTGTACTAAAAAATTGTAAACTCCTTCAAGCACAATCCTACAAATATTGAACATCAAAGCTCTTTCATATGTTCCACAAAAAATATCTAAAATTTCATTTCTACACAAAAAAGGAAGAATGTCAAGTCTTCCAACAACATCCCTTTAAAAAAGTAAATTCAATTATACACACCACAACAATGATGGCTAGAGTACATTTATACACCCAAAGGAAAGAATATCAAACCTTCCAACCACATTTCACATAAACATAAAAATTCAATTATACAAATCCATAATAATGATAGCTAATTTCATTTATACACAACAAGTCAAAAGGTCAAAGTTTCTTCAAGCACACACAACCACACAATTTAAAAAGATATTTTAGTTCAAACACTTACACCACACAAGGTCTCTCTCTCTCTCTCTCTCTCTCTCTCTCATGCACACACGCACACAAACAAAGTTAATGATAAAATTTTCAATCTCACAAACCCACACATGCACACACACACACACAATCAAGTCACACATGCATGCATGCACACACACACAATCACGTACACATGCACGCACGCACACAAAATTCACACAAATATAAAGTGAGAAAAAATTTAAAGATAGTTTATTCTCACAAAATTAGTACAAACATGCATGAAGTGAACACCCAAATTCAAACATGCTATCAGTACACACCTGCATGCACACAATTCACACAAAATATAAAGTGAGCCAAAATTTAAAGATACTTCATCCACACAAAATTAGTACAAACATGCATGAAGTAAACACCCAAATTCAAGTACAAACATACATTATAATTGAACAATAGAGTTATAAACATGCTAAAAATACAAATGTACCACACATTGAATTCTTTTCAAGCACACACCATATTTAAAATTCACACAAATAAAATGTATCCTAATACACAAATAATAATTGAATTTAAAGTTAGTTCATACACATAGAATGAATAACAAAGTTAGTGCATACACATTTCACACATAAAATGAATACCAAAAGTAAGCTCAAACAAATGATTAGATGACAAGTTACAAACAATAAGTGCACATAAAATGAGTAACTAAAGCTTGATCATGTCAAACAAATAATTAGTGAATGCTACAGTGAAACACACTAAGAAAATGCAATTCAAGTGCACTTCAAGAAAACAACCAATGGAAGTTAAATACCAAAGACCAAACACACACTTAATAACAAAAGAATTCAATTTTAAAGTTAGTAAATAATTCACAAACATAGAATTAATAACATAAGTTCATGCACATTTCATACAAGTAACAAAGTTAATTCATACACATTTCACACACAAAATGAATACCAAAAGTTCACTAAAACAACAAGGGATTTCAAAGTTCTAAAAAAATGGTTGGATGAAAGTTCAAACAGTATAAGTGCAAACAATGTGAATAACTAAAGATTAAATACACTAAGTAAATGAAATTCAAGTGCACTTCAAACATATAATCAATGGATGTTAAACTTAAAATATACATAAAGTAAATACCCATTTCATAAAAATGATAAATGCAGACAAAGAGAATTCATTTTTAAAGTTAGTTTGTAAATAATCCACATACAAGAATGAATAATAAAGTTAGTTCATGCACATTTTGTACACATTTCACACACAAAATGAATACCAAAAGCTCACTAAAACAATAAAGGGATGCCAAAGTTCTAAAACATGGTTGGATGCCAAGTTCAAAAAATAAGTGCACACAATGTGAATACATAAAGATCAAACACACTTCAAGCAAATATTTAGTGAATGCTAAACTTTAAACTAAAAAACCAAGGAAAAGTCAAAAATAATTAGTGGATGTTAAACTTTAAACCATATAAAGTAAATATCCAAGTTCAAACACACTTCATATAAACAATAAATGCAATCAAAGAGAATACAATTTTAAGCACACAAATGAATTAAATAAGTCAATGTCAAAATCCAAACCCAAACTTTTACACATAAAAAGCATCTCAAAATAGAATAAATATCAAAGTACAAATCCAAGCTCCCCCAAATGATAAGTTTACCAAATTAAAGTGAATGTAAAAATTCTAACACAAATTTCAATCAAACAATAAATAGATTCCAAAAAACACAATGCTAACTATTACAATATTTACTAAGCTACATTATGATTCAAGAATATTGTGAAGCTCAATTTTTTTAATAGGCTATTTATATTAAGTCGTTAAATGTGATGAAATATAAACAACTACGATAAATTTTATGAAATAAAAAATAATACAAAAATTAAAAAAGCACCAACACAAAGCAAGGTTTGAAGAATAACCAACTTACCATCCATTTCACCTTTTTAAAAAGACACAGGGCCTACTAGAATGGTCATGAACAATGGGTTTTCCTCACAACAGTCCTAGGAAGGGGGTCATCAATTCAACCCCTTCCAAATAAAAAAAAATTGTATTAAACAACAAATCAATTTACATATTACATTATTGAAATAAATCAACTTCAAAACATTCTAAAATACAAACATTTTCCAAGTTTTTAAAATCATTTTCAGTGCAATCTGACTTGATTCTATTTCTCATTCAACATTCCAAATATTTCTAGCCACTGGCAGCATGCCAAACAATCAACATCAACCAATAAATTCAGAATCTTCTAAAATATATTAAACAATAAATTCAGAATGTATTAAACAATAAATTCATGTGAATTTCCTTGCCAATAAAAGATACAATAATTGAAGACTCTTATTAAAATAAAATTATGACAGAAAGATTAGAATTTAATAAAACTACACCAATAATTGCCTAATATTGCAGAATCTTTTAGTCGACCAAAAAACCTTTTAAAAGTGAAACAAAAAATTAGACTATAAATCTACCTAATTTTGATATACACACTAGTAATTTAGACAAAGGAGCCTCTGGTATAAACTTAGCAAGACAAGCAAAAATAGATGGCCAACCATTTTCTATTCTTTATTCGGTCTAGTATGATAAGATATGGCTATATTTTGAATATTTTTATAAGTGTTTGGCTTGAACAACATTTTCTGAACTGAACTTTTTGGGGGCGTAAAGCCCACAGAAAATAAGCCCACCAAAACTAACCAATTTTACAAACTTCAACTGAAATTTGATCTCATGCAATGACTTATAGTGCACTTACGCTAAAGTTGGTGACAAAGTACCATCCATTAGTACATTGTGTGGCACTGAATTTCCACTCTATAAAGTTTGAAAGTAGGGTGTTCAATTTCTAAATCCTCATTTCTATCCAATTTAAGATGGAACTGGAAACAAATATGTCCATCAAACAGTAGAAATTGTGTAGGCTTAACAATATAAAATTATGAAGAAGGTAAAAAAAAAATAATAATATAATTCTTCAAAACAATATCAAACAATACATATTATCCAATGTATACGATCAAAATACATGGAACCAGTCTCATTCTTATCCATTGTAATAACTCCAACATTATAAAAAAGAAAGGAAGCAAACATAATAAGATCAATTTTATGATGAATTTATCTTAAATTAAAAAAATAAAAGAAAAAACAAATAAGAGATACCTGGAATCCCAAAACCACAGAGCAAAGAAATAAGATTCGCTTTATACCTATGTACATGTTGAATGCTATTGTTTTATGTATTCTCCAAACAGAAATAAAAAATTAGTTTTACGCTTTTTTCTCTATTGACCTATAAGGTCAGGTGCCCCTATTCTATTCTAAACTATCATTCATCTCTTGAGGATGTCATTACTAATATAAATATACAGTTTTTTTAAAAGTCAAACATTGCTCAACCGATGGCTAGTAAAGAATATGGCTAGTAAATATACATGCATAACCTTGCTTGAAATAATCTGTGCCCGATTGAAGAATTGAATATCTTAAAGACTACTGGCACCTACTAATGGCTTGCAATCAAACGGCTGCCAGAGCTTGGATGTTTTGAACAAATAATTAAATTGGGGTTTTACAGTTCATGGAGAGTAAGATGGTAGAAGCTTAATCAGGAAAGAGTGTAAAATAGAATCTCAATCTCCAACTGATATACCTACATGGCTGCTAATCCCTCCTGAAAGCTATAAATGTTCTGATAAATTTTCTGATAAACAATGTCGTTATATGTGTGTGTGTTTAGGCAACTTTAAACAGGAGCTCTGTTATGCATGTAAAAGCAGCAGCTGATCTCAAGGAATAGTAGGTCTATTTTCCAGTTTATTTTCTTTGTAAGAGCAGAAGCTCTATCTTCTATAAGTGCATTTTTATTTGTAAAAGCAATAGTCCTATATTATTTTGTATTGCATTGAGTGTTATCTATTTGTGTAATCTCCATGTGTGATGGAAAAGCTGATATCTTTTTATCTGAATCAACTTATTTTTGCTGAGTGATCTATGTATCTCTTAAGACCTTTTTTTGTTTATTAATGGAAAGAGTTGAAGCTCTATGTTGCTTTCTTGAACACCTGTGTTTTAGTTGTTTCAAATTTATTTGTATCACTTGGTTTTTCCTCCACTCCTTAATGGAAGAATTAATGAAAAGTCTAGGGAAATAGGATTGTGTACAGGGTTCGGAGAAGAATTTTCTCATGGAACAAGAGGTAGGCTATTTCAAAGAGGCAGGGTGATGCTCTCATTGTGATTACTGGATAATTTATGGATATTTTATCTCTACCCTAAATAGTCCATTATATGAATATTTATCTAAATATGAGTTGGATATATCTGCCCTGGTACAAAACCAAATCTCAAGACAGATAGAGAACAAGATCTATTTCAGAGACAGCCCTCCAAACAGAGATGTTCTGTATTTTGCAAGCATGGCAGGTATAATTCCTCAAAATGTGTTGGACAATGAAATGGTAGCCAATGATAAAGTTGACACAAACAACTTAACAGATACATCTATAAAAAACCCATCTTTGTCAAGTAGGGAAAGACCAAGCGTCAGCTGGTAGTAGAAGTGAAGATTGTCTACCAGTGCCACAATGCACCTTAGACTGTATAAATATTTCAATTATGGATGCAAAAGTCAATGTCCAAGTGTACTAGAAACTTTTTAAGGGGAGTGCATCACAGACGAAGGTGGGTGCTGAGCACAGTTCTTCAGGTTGATTTGTGTCCCAAAGAAGTTGGGAAACAACATGTAGGACAAAGTGTTTCCCAAGATGAATTTCAACATGTTGCAAAAAATACTTGAATTTTTTTTTTTAATGTGGCTCTTTAAGTATGGAAAATAACACTACTGGCTATAGTGGGATGGGATGAATATAGATAAGGACTTTTACAGCTTAAAAAATGGTTGCAGGAAGAATTCTAGCTAAACCATTTGATAAATGTTGTCTAAACAGAGGCATTCAGATGCCAGCATATAGAATTTTGAAAAAAAACTATAAAATTTGACTACATAATAGTGTCAATCCTGATATGTCACTTCTTGAAAAGATCTATCAAATATTTTGCATACTCTGCTGATTAGGGTCACTTCAGCTACAACATCTATCATATATATCATTTGCACAATGGAAGTTTCTAATGCACTTTCAATAACTCCATACCGTGCATATCACAATCACTCTATTCCTTGGGATAGTCTTCTCTGAGGTGTTTTATATAATAGTTTATTAAATTATTTGTTTCTACAACATATTTACATTTGAGAAAACCTCCTTTTATCGAGGGTAGCCATGTCCTATTCCATGGTAGTGCAGGCAAATGGAGTGTTGGTAAGAGGCTAAAACAATGTATGGGAAGAGAATGAAATATAGTTCTCAATCCTGATATGTATGATAGAATCTACCTTTTTCCAAATCACTCTAAACCATCATCAACCAAGTTACCGGTAAGAAGCAGCATTTGAGAGTTTAAATAACAAACAGTTAATGAAATTTGAACTAACCCTTAAACTGAAAATAGCTAGCATCTGAAAAAAGCATATAGCTTATGGTCTCATGATTCGTTTCCTATATACAGTACTGTTTATTATCTTTGTAACAATACAAATTAGTGAAGAATTCTTATTGCATTAGTTGTAGAACACCCATCAATTAACTTGTAAATTAAAATTTTGCACTGAAATATTAAATCTGCCAGTAATATGATTCAATTCTCAATGGAAATTCTAAATCTATCCATATTATTGAAATAGTAGTAGAATACCTATCAATTAATTTGTAAATCTAAAATTTTGCACTATAATATTAAACCTGCCTGTAACATGATTCAATTCTAAATGCAAATGAAAATCAAGCCATATTTCCTTCTTCCCATATTCAATGCCCATGACTCTGCCTGTCTAGATTTTGAACCCTCGAACAATTTAGGCATCATTAACTTCACCTGAATCAATTGCAAGATCTAGGTAGCATTACTCTTCATTGCATATTAGATGGTACCCATGTCTTCCATGGCAGCATAGGCATAGGTGGTGTCAGTAAGAGGCTAATGAAATTTTAAATAACATACAGTTAATGAAATTCAAATTAACCCTTCAAATTAGGGAGGATTAGGGGTAGCAATTAGAGATGGGATGCTGCTGCCATATATTTGTCAGAGGAGTATGTCACATAAGTAAAGATGAAATTCCAATCATCAAGGTTAAAAGAGACCCTGAGACCCTGGGCAATATTATCTAAGCTGATAAATAATGAGAAAAGCAATCCTGTCACAAATAATTGATCCTTCCAAGTCCCTGATAGTCTTTTTGAGGCCATGATAGCTAAGCAGATTGATTGAGGGCCTATATTTCTTTCTTGCAGTAAGAAATATTATAGGTTCTTTTTGAGCTTTAGAGAGATTTCAAATATTGTCTTCAACAAGAAAAAGAAAGCAGAATCTTAAACCGGCCTTCCCAATCTGAATCCATCCTTGACCAGATGATTAATGTTGTTGAAACACACCATATTTGTATGGTCAATTCATTAACCAGCTTTCTTTTCCTGTAGAATTCCTCTTGGACTTTAATCAAAAGTTTTGGATCAAATGGACAATTCGTATGTTAACAGTTTCATTTCTGGATTTTTTTCCTATGGATATATACTTTTAATAGATAGATTAAGACTTCTCTAACTTTGGTACTGGCATTGAATGGGTGGTAAATCTTAAAAGTCACATAGTTTTTTAGAATCTCAAAAACTAACTGAACTTTGTATGCTGATGTTTTGCATTTTCTTGATAAAATTCTGATATAATTTGTATCATATGCTATATAAATATATAAAACATCCACTGCACTACTGTCCTAAATAGTATTATATAATTCTATAAAATTTAATGGCCATCTTGATGTTCATCGGACCACATAAGAATTAATAAAGGTGTAATAGACTCAAAATACAACTAATAGCAATACCCGAAATTTCTTGCTATATTTCTCCCAACAATACAAAGCCCAAGCGATGAACAGTACAAAGCCCAACCATTAAGTGATGTGAAACAGGAAATTATTCCAACATTTATGGCACGTTTATGGTAATTAAAACATTCTCTTAAAAAGAAAGATTTAGAGAGAAGACCTAAAGATTTTTGAGAAAACATGTAACCACACTTTTACTTAATTTTAACCAAAAAGAAACAAAAAGAACAGCTAAAATCATGCATAATCAAAGAAAAATTGTTACTTAACTTTCACAAAGGAATCATAACTAAAATCAAATATACGACAGAAGTAAATTGTACTTGAAATAAATATGTACCTGAAAGACAATCTCTCTGAAATCCTCTGAATCTTAAAACTTAAATTCGTTATAATGCCACTCGAAAACAATCTTTCTCTATTGCTCCTCCATGTGCCATTGAAAAATTATCACCCAAATTAAACAAAAACCGATCAAAAACTCAAAACCAAAACTATGAAAAGAAAAAAGAAGGCATGGCCATGCCAGAAATGAAACCAAACAAAACAAAACAACAATACAAACAGCCCTGCAAATGCCTATACCTCAAACAAACTAAATATAAGAAAGAAATCATGATTTTTTTAAATGGTAACCTTGTGCTTTTTTTAAAACGGTAACCTTCTGGTTTTTTTTCAATGGAAACATACAGAACAATCATTCCTATTGCTGCAGTTTCAGTGTCGTTCGATGAGAAAAAAACCCTGATCGACGGTTCATAGTAACAAAGAGCAAAAAAAAGATGAGGGAAAAAAAAGAAAGCTATAATTTTCTCTCTCACTTGTTCAATCATGTTTTCTGGAAGAGGTTTTGAAGATATGTTAGAAAATAATTGTTTTTTTTTTTTTTTCATACTATTTTGTATTACATGAGGTCTATTGGTAATAAATTTAGAAAATGAGCTCAATTGGTAGGTAATTAGAAAATGATGTTGTCGGTGCAACAAAGGTTTAGAATCTAGATCACATTATGTATGCAACAAGGAGGGAGAGAGAGAGAGAGAGAGAGAGAGAGAGAGTTGTTGTAGTTTTGGCATGTTTATTGGATCACTGAGGACCTTCCATTTTTTAGGATCAATTCTATCTTTCGATGATATACATAATCAGTATTTATTTGGAACCATTGATATCAAATAAATTTTAAGAAACTTATGCTTAAATTAAAGTATATCCAACTTGTTCTTTTGAAGACGAGTCATGTGTGTTGTCTATTTAGTATGGAAGAAGAATTTATCAATGTTCAAATCTTGTATTCGTTCTATAAAATATAACAGTTTGAGAACAGTCATGGATGGTTCATAGTAACAAAAAGCCAATGGACAGTTCAAGGAGATGAGGGAGAAAAAAGCAAACTATAATTTTATCTCTCTCACTTGTTCAATCATGTTTACTGAAGAGGTTTTGAAGATATGTTAGAAAATAATTGTTTGTTTGTGTTTTTGTTTTGTTTTTCTAATAATTTTTTTCATACTATTTTACATTAAACAAGGTCCATTGGTAGGTAATTTAGAAAATGAGGGCAATTGATAGGTAATTTAAAAAATGATGTTGTCCATGTAACAAAGGTTTAGAATCAAAATCACATTATGTATGCAATAAGGAGAGAGAGAGAGAGAGAGAGAGAGTTGTTGTAGCTTTGGCATGTTTATTCGATCACTGAGGACCTTCCATTTTTGAGGATTAATTCTATCTTTCGATGATATACATAATTAGTATTTATTTGGAATCATTGATATCAAATAAATCTTAAGAAAGGTATGCTTAAATTAAAGTATATCCAACTTGTTCTTTTGAAGAGGAGCCATGTGTGTTGTCCATTTAGTGTGGAAGAAGAATTTATCAATGTTCAAATCTTGTATTCATTCTATAAAATATAATTTTTTTTAGGTAAAATTGAATCGTCATAATTATGTTAGGGATATATGACTTGAGTGAAAAAATATGTATAACGAGTAGGCTTAAATCATTAAATGTAGATGTGAAAATATATTAGTTAAATTAAACTAATTTACTTGCCTCTATCCGGAACAATTTATTTAACTTGATGATTTGCAATAATGGTACTCCATGACACGTAATCCATTCAATTCTATTATTTACAAACGTGTAATAAATATGCTTAATTTTAACAAGTTACTATTACATTTTTGTTTACAATCGTAACTAAAATGGAAGATAACTTAATTAAAAGAAGAAAAGCCTTTACAATAACAATATAAATATATTATCTTCAACGTTTATTATCTTTTGTGCATATTCTCAATGTTTTGGCTAAAGATTCTTTGGTATCAGAGTCCACCTCATATGGTTTCTTTTATGTCACCCAAGCTTTTTAGATGTAAGTTAAAAAGTTATGTACATGTGCCCCTTTCGGGCTCTAGTCTAGAGTCCAGTAGTCATTCCTAAGGTTAATATTTTCTTTTGGCTTTAAGTTCAGGATAAAATTCTGACCGTTGATAATTTATGCAAAATGGGCATGGCTATTCCTAATTGTTGTTTCCTCTGTTTGGAAGATGCAGAGCATTATTTTCACAATCTCTTTAAGTGTTCTTTTATGAGGGATGTCTAGTCCTACTTCTTAAAGATTTGGTCTCTTTCTTGGATCTTCCCTGATTCTTTTTCAGAGTGCTAGATATAGTGTGCCTCTCTATCTTCTAACCAATCCCTTTGTCTTTTTGGGGCTCTAATGATGCCTCATATAGCCTAGGGATTTTGGAAAGAAAGAAGCAATCATTTTTTTAGAGACACTGCTTTCTCTATTGAGGTGGAAAGAAAGAAGCAATCATGTTTTTAGAGACATCATTCCTAAGCTTATCAATAATACCCTCCAGCTGCTCATTCTGAGCTTCTAGTCTTATGCATCTTTATTTCAACTCTAGAAGGTCATTTTGGACCCATTTATCTAGATTAAAGCCGAACATAGCCCTGTTCTTAGCCATTTGGAGCGCAGTCATATTAATGGCTCTCTTCACATGGGATTCCCTTTCCCTCAAATCCTCCTCAAGGGAACGGTGAATTTGGGTATTCCATCAAAGTTGATCTCACAATATAATCATTTTTATTAGCTTTACCCTTACCAAAGTCAAGGTTTTCTAATTTTGCAAGGGCATCCTCATCCATTGGCCTAGTGTCATCTTTGCTGGAATCTTCCTCAACAATATTAGTATCCTCCTTGTTTTCCTCCTTAGCTTCAATATTGGGATCCTCAGTATTACAATTAAGCTCATGATTATCCACACCCTCATCATCTTTTTTTCTTTCATCACCAACAACCAAAGTGAAAGGATTGTCCTTCTCCCTATTTAGAGAGTTGTCATCCTTATCATTAGTATTATTACTATCGCCCTTAGTCATTTTAAGGTTCTCCTGATCAGTCCCAAAGAACACTTCAAGATTGTCAATGATATTTTTAGTTACATTTTTAGGGCTCACCATGACCACCTCATGATGAGAACAGGAGAAATTCACATCATCAATAGCTGGAACAAACTCAAAATTAGTGATAATGTCCTTCCCACAGCTTACCCTATTGGCATCGATCTCTATCCCTATTTCATCTTTAACCATTTTGTCCATCGCTTCCTCCTAACAATCCTTCAACCTAGAAGCCTCAATAGAAGCATTGCTTTCCTCTTTTTTCCCATTATTATCTTTGACCCTACTATGCATCTCAACCTCCCGACCTTCTTTCGACCCAAAGTCCTCAAGAGCATCTTTAGAGGAGGAAGGGACTTTTTTAATTGAGTTTACTTCCTCAGGGGAGGACCAATGGGTTTCTTCCTCTTTTTGCTACTAACCTGAGTAGGGATGGGCTCAGGAACATGGTCCCTAACGTACTCAGCTATAAGAAGAATAAGCCCAACATGGAGGATAGTAGAGTCCCTCATCCTATGTTCATTAATGCTTTGATTCAGAGAAAATTAACAAAAATAACGGAAAAGAAATCTTGGTATCATGTCTAAAATGGTTCACCAAAACAAAGTGATAATTGAAGACTATAGAGAATAGGCCTTCTAGGGTGAAGTACTCCATTATAACCCTAATGACAGAGGCCCA
This sequence comes from Chamaecyparis obtusa, assembly GCA_027943335.1. Classification (NCBI taxonomy): domain Eukaryota; kingdom Viridiplantae; phylum Streptophyta; class Pinopsida; order Cupressales; family Cupressaceae; genus Chamaecyparis; species Chamaecyparis obtusa. Next base: position 2,618,012 of record BSBK01001219.1, read on the forward strand.
GACACTATCAATGTTGTCAATACTGACATAATCATTCTTACCTTTTATTAGGAGAGCAAGTTCTTCATTAGAAACAAGAAAATCCTTATACGCTTTGTTGCCCACTTTCCTCTCTTTTGAATATTGCTTACCCTCAAGAGGAAGACCTGTGATATCCGCAAGAATATCTAGAGTGAGTCTGAAAGATTTTCCAGCTAGGTTAACAGTTCCTTTGTCCCAATTGGCCACAAATGCTTTAGAAACCTCCTTGTCATTCCCATGCAAGCACTTGAGGAACTGATGCACTTTGCCTTTTTTGAGAATCTTCCAGACTTCTTTTTCTTGTCTCCATCTACATTCAGCTGGTTCCTCTCTCTTGAGCTCACCACCCATTTTAGTAATGTCACCCGAATCCTTTGTCTCATAGAAATAGCTCCCTTTAAATATAAAAATGAATACAGTCATTCAATAAGCACTTCAGAAAATAGGGATGAGGCTCTTGGTAAATAACCTAGAATATGCATGAAATCAGAGGGATACGATCAATAGTAATAATGTCCTGGCACATCGGCTTCAGGGAAATCATAATTATGAGAAGATTTTGAAGAGTGATAATTAACTTAAAATAGTCCTTCACTAAATGCCACCTCACCTCCAGCTTTCTTAAAGAAAGGCTTACGTCATGTTGTATCATCATTGATTGCATTGCTTATAATTCCTTCTTTTTGCCTAAGTCTGTCATAATCAATGCATGATTTGATCTCATCACTAATTTTAGCAGAGACATACCACTTGATAGTTCTATCACTTATAACCCCAAAATTGGCAAGACCATCAGCAACCTGGTTAGTCTCCCAGTAGTTTTGGGAGGCATGGAAAGAATCAAAAGATTGGGATATAATTTTAATTTTATCAATGATGTGCTCTATTTTCCAGGAGGGGGGAGTTATTCCTTTAATGTTATTTACAATATTAAGTGAAACTCCTTCCATCCAAATGTTTTTGCACCCTAGTTCTTCCACCAGCAAATTAACATTTAAAGTAGCCATTGCCTCAGCTCTGTGATTCATTTGCAACCCCAAAGGGGCCTCTATAGCTCCCACATAGTTGTCATTCCAATCTCTAAGAACACCACCTCCCCTAGAGGCTCCTAGATTACCTTAAGAAGCACCATCAAAGTTAGCTTTGATCCAGCCAGTGGGAGGAGCAATCCAAACCAAGTTGCTTCTTTGGAGATTGAGCTAGGTATTAGAAGAAGGTAAATTCCAATTGTTGATATCATCTTCAATCACACTATCTTTAAAATTCTTCTTGCTATTGAGGATGGCACTGATAAAGTTTTCCTCCAACCCTCTACAGATGTTTCTCCCAATGACTTCAGGTTTGGAAAATTTCTCCTTGAAAATTTTGTTGTTTCTTTCCTTCTAGATACACCGGCAAAGGTGAGGAGGGATGAGTTTCCAGAACTCTCTAGCCAGATCATTAGAAAAAGGACAACTCCATTGAGAAAGAAATTCCTGCCAAGAGTTAGGAAAGAGCCAACACAGATTCCATTTTTTGAAAATAAGATCCCATACCCTACGGGTATAGGTACAATGTAGCATAAGATTATCACAATATTCAGCATCTTCCATATAGAGAAAATATCTATTTACCAAAGAAAAGCCCCTTTTAGCCAAGTTATCAAGAGTTAGGGGTTTGTTCTATATAAGGATCCAAAAGAAGAAATTAATTTTGGGGGTTAGGAACTTATACCAAATAGTCGAGCAAAGAGGCTTGTCTTCCCTTGAGGAAGACATAGAGAAAGAAGAAGCAACTGAATAAGCTCCATTAGAAGTAGGAGCCCAAATGATTTTGTCTTGAAGATTGTCCCTAATGAACCAGGTTTGTAATTCATTCTTAAGAGCAAAGAGCCTGCTATCAATTGCTCCAATTCTTTCTAATTGTTAACTTTCCAGTAGTCAGAAACTTTGATGCCAATTGTAGCTTTGGCTTGATTGATAGTTTCCTTCCAGTTTTGATTAAAGGATAGAGGCTCTTTTTGAATCCAAGGATCATCCCAGAAATCAATTTTTTTCCCATCCTCCAATTTCCATCTTCTCCCCTTAGTAATGATATCTTTGGCAGAGCTTATACTGTTCCAAATCTAAGAACCATTCACCTTATCTTCATATTTGATGTAGTCCTCCAAATTACTAGAATTGAAGAGGTGCTTGTTTCTCATGATATCATTCCACTGCTTTTTGTCCCCATAAATTCTCTAAATTTTCTTGGCCATAAGAGCCTTTTTAACAAGTTTTATTGGTCTCAGACCTAGCCCCCCTTTTCTCTTAGGCTTGCAAACCTTCTCCCAAGCTATCAGACTTAACCTTTTTTTTTCTTCCACTCCCGACCATAATTTTTTTTTTTGGATATTCTCAATAATCAAAGCAAATTTATGAGGAATCTTGAAAAGACTCAATGCATAAACAGGAAGATTTTGCAAAGTGGATTTGAGGAGTTGAAGTTTTTCAGAATTACTCAAAAGAGACCCTTTCTAGCCAGCAAACTTGTTATTAAATCTGTCCACAATAAGGTTCCAGAAGCTTTCAAGAGGCTTAGAATAAAGGGGAAGACCCAGATAGGAAGAGGGAAGATTCCCTATGCTACAGCCAAGAATTTTAGAAATCTTCATCTATCTTTCTTGGGGAGTATTGATGAAAAACAAAAATCTTTTACTCCAATTGATAAGTTGGCCAGAAGCAGAAGTATAGGTAGACAGGGCTTTTTTAAGATTCCTAGCTTCCTTAACTGTTGCTTCACCCATTATAAGAGTATCATCAACAAATTGCTCATGAGAACAAATAGAGCTGACTGAAGAGGGCTTGCGAACCATAATACTTCCCTCATTAAAAAGTTTATTTATATATCTTCCAAGGCACTCAACAATAATAGAAAACAAGATCGAAGAGATGGGATCTCCTTGCTTGAGACCTCTAGAAGGTTTAAAAAATCTAGAGGAACCACCATTGATAATAACAGAAGCTGCAATAGTGGAGACTAATTGAGATATGAGTTTTAAAACCCCAGAGTCAAAGCCAGAGTGACTGAGAACTTTCTGAAGGAAATGCCAATCCACCCTATCATATGCTTTAGAAAAATCAAGTTTCATAAGGAATCCTTGTTTCTTCATGGGTTCCAAAGAATGAATATTTTCATGGGAAACACAATTGAATCTAGAATTTTCCTTCCTAGAACGAAGCCATTCTGCTAAAGGGAAATAATGGAAGGCAAAAGAGGAAGCAGCCTAGTAGTTAAAACTTTAGCAATAATCTAATAAATGACATTACAGAGGCTAATCAGTCTGAAAGCTTCAACCGAATTGGCACATATCTTTTTATGAATCAAAACCAAGAATGTTGCATTTAATTCCCTTAGGAGAACTCTAGCTCCAAAAAATTCTTTAACTGCATCTTGTAAATCTTTACCAATTATGTTCGAAAATGTTTGAAAGAAAAAAAGAGGGAAACCATCAGGGCCTGGAGATTTTTCCCCTTCACAGGAGAACATAGCAGCTTTGATTTCCTTTTCAGAGGGAATGGCCTTAAGAGATAAATTAGTCCTCTGATCAATCAAATGGGGAATCCTTGAAAGGATCTCATTTTGACTTTCCATATGAAGATTTTCTTCTTTAGATAAAAGAGAAGAGAAGAAAAGGAGCATTTCCTTTCTAATATCCTCTTCCTTTTTCAAGGTTTTGCCATTGGAAACAAGGGAAGAGATCATGTTAATAGCTTTATGTTTCATAGTAGTCATGTGAAAAAATCTAGTATTTTTATCCCCAGCTTTAAACCAAAGAGCTCTTGATCTCTGTCTCCAGAAAGATTCTTCTTTAGAAATAATATTATGATAATCAACCACCAGCAAGTTTTCAAATTTTTTGAGATCCTCTGACAGCCCTTCCCTCTGAATTTTCTCCTGGATTTCCTTTATTTCATTATGTTTATTGTTTTTAGAAAGAAAAATATCTCCAAAGATATCCTTATTCCACTTTTTCACTTTCCTTTTAATAGTACTCAGTTTCTTGACTATTTTGTACATTGCTCCTCCTTCCTGCTTATATTTCCACCACTTAGTAATGATGTCTTGCAAGCTTGGGTGAGTCATCCACATTTTCTCAAATTAGAAAGGAAAATTATTTCTCCCGTTTAAGAGATTAGCATTAAAAACTATAGGAAAGTGATCAGAACCAATTCTCAAGGAAGAAGATAAGGAACAAGAATAGCTAGAAATCCAATCAAAAGATAAGAGAGTTCTATCTAATTTAACCTAAATAAGATCAGCTCTAGTTCTTCTATTCATCCAGGTATAGGAAATTCCTTCCAGCTCCAAATCCAAAAGGGATTGGTCATTGATATAATCTATACGATCCATTCTGTTGTCAATTTGAGAGGGGACACTGCCCATTTTATCCTCAGAATTAAGGGGAGTATTGAAATCGCCCATGACCAACTAGCTTTCCTCTTAATAATTGCTTTTTTATTTCCTTAAGCCTTTTCCAAAATTTCAATCTGCCATTTTTTGTATTGGGAGCATAGATATTCATCAAGTTCCAAGAAAAACCATCTTTAAGATATTTAACTTTGACAAGGATGATATTTTTTTCAACAAGTAAAACCGTGCAATTAATAGAAATGTTATTCCAATATATGACAACTCCTCCAGAGGCTCCATCAGAGTCACTTCCTATACTGTCACCATTCTTGTAAGGGTGAATTTTTTCCACTTTAGTTCTAGACATCTTTGTTTCTTGAATTAACAACTTATCAGGTTTGTTATCTCTCACTAGATTTCTTAACACATCCTGCTTATGGGGACTATTCAGTCCTCTAATATTCCAGGAAAGAATCTTCATTTAAAGGATTGGGGAGTAGATCTATGGGATAGTAGATTGTTTACCATCTGCTATATTCTTTTTTGCTTCGTGTTCCCTGGTAATTTTGTGAGTAGGTCTACCTCTATTTTCCCCTAACAGTGAGCCCACATCAACTTTCTACTACCTTCTAGTTTGAGCTCCTCCCAGGGGGGTATTATCTTTTTTCTTTCATGATTATGTGATCCTCTGACTCCCCCCCTTTTTTTGAATGGATTTTGGACTTCTTTTTGTCAATAACCACTAACCAGGGTGTCTCATTTGGCTCCAATGAAGGATTGTCATCAACTAGTTGGTTCATATGATAGTCTTCCTCACTTGCTTTAGACCAACTTCTGTTGCTTCTAGCAATAACAGGGGACATTTCAAACCCATCGATCGGAGATAAAATGAAAGCTATTTTTCCAATTAAGGTTCCTCTGGAATTCAAAGGGGAAGGAGGATTTTCATTTCTATCTATTTCTTCTTTAATGGAGCTTCATGATTCCTGTTGAACTATCTCCTCAACTATCACCTCAACACTTTCTGACTATGTGAAAGCTTGAACATCTTTTAGGTTGACATCTTTGACTAAGCGATCAATTTCTTCTTTATTTTTCAAGGGATCTTCCTTTGCCATTCCACCATCTTTTGAGGAAGCTACCTCCTTCTCTTCCTTGTTAGAATATTAGGTTTGATGTGGATCTCAGTTTCTTTGTTGTTTTCTCCCCATTCAGTTCTCACCTCTTTCTTTTTGCCTTGGAGCCCTTTCTCCTTAGGCTTCATCGAACATTGTTTTGCCAAATGCCCAGATTTTTTGCATGTGAAGCAAGCAAAGGGAAGTGACTTGTAATCCACCATTTGAATATGCTTGCCTAGTTTAGAGTTAATTTTTATAACTTCCGGCAAATTTGCCTTATATTGGATATTGACACATATTTTGGCATATATAAGTCTAGTCTTTGTTGCAGTCATCAGGTCAATAGATAGAACCTTCCCAAAAGAACTAGCCAAGCCCACAAAAATATCTTCATGCCAGTATTCTAGAGGGAGGCCTTGGAAATGAACCCAAATCAGGGCCGCTTCAAAAAAGTCCATGTTCAGGTCCAGTTAGTTCCCCATTTTTGGAGAGCCAAAGAAGATTTGTCAAACACTAGGGGCCCCCACAAAGGACATTTGAAAGGTCTTCAGCACTTGAAAACACAAATGAGAAGAAACCCTTTGGAAAATCCGCTATATCAACTTGACCCTTTAGCTTCCATTTTCTAGCTAATAGAGTTCTCAGAACATCAATATTAGGTCTTGATCCTATGAACTTTCCCACCAGGGTATTCGACATGGAAGACACAGTATGGTCTACAAGAGAATCAGGGAGGGAATTACTAAAGACTCCCTTTCCTGGGTCAGAAATGTCATCAACATAAGGAAACGAGGACTTTCCTATTGGTTTGACCCCAAACAAGGAAGACCAGCTACCTTTTTTCAAACTTTCAGATGAAGATTGACCAACATTCCCAGCAAAGGAAGACTTACTGGGGTGCCTGCCACTGGTTTTGGTCCTCCACCTCGGGAATGATTGTTGTCTGGGTCTTTGACCTCTTTGACGTCCTTGGTAAAGCTCTTATTTGACTCTCCCTCAACCTTCTACTTTTCATCTGTCTCAAACACTTGGAGGGATGCTCCCTCCTATTTTTCTTTTCTTCTTCCACCATCTTGGGAAAGGTTATTGTCTGGGTCTTTGTCCCCTTCTGAATCTTTGGTGGATCCCTCTCCAGAATCTCCCCCAATCTTCTGCTACTCCCCTGCCACTGTTGACGCCTGAGTTCTGGTAGTTGCAGGTTTCCCGCCCTGTGAAGGATTTGAATTTGCTCCCTCCAGCCTTCATCTTCCCCCTCTACTCTCCATTCTATCTGCACCCTTGTATGTAAATATTATATGTATAACTTATATTTAATTACTTGTCCCTTATTTTAATAATAATTTTATTTTATATATTAATATATTAGATATTTATATTAGTATAACTAAATTAATTATATAAAACTTAAAAGTTTTAAAAAATCATTTTAAAAATATTTTATAAATCTATGTGTCATTTGAAAATTAAATAAAAAATCAAGTTAGATAATTAAAGGGAAGGGAAAAATCTCTCCATTGGATAGACAAATTAGGTAATTTTGTTGAAAATCTAAATATATTTCAAATATAGAATATGAAAAAAAATTATTGATTTAAATTTTTTAACAAACTTTTGAATTAACATAGAAAATATTGAAATACAACCTCATTTTTTAACAGTATTAGATATAAGCATGCACATTCACACACATGCGTGTGTGTTTTCTATAAAAAAAATTATCATATCATCATGTGATTGATGTGCATGCAAAACTATAAAATATTTAATTATCTAAAATTTGTAATAAGTCAATGGGCTCTTTGTCTATTGGTGAGGTTATTTGGTTCTCAATGAGCCCACCAAGGATCAAGTATTGTTGAGTGCAAAGGCTCTGACACCATAAGGGATGAAGTTGAGATTGTGCCCTGAGTGGATTTTGGCGAATAATCTACTTTCAATTTTCAATATGTTATAGCTAAAATGAATAATCTTAATTTTTAAGAAACATCTTTTGTTATTTAAAACTCTAAAAATAACCTATACAATTTATTTTTTAAGTCTGCCACAAAGCAATTATTTCATCAACCATAATTATGTTTGAGAAACAACATAAAATAAAGTAATTTTGGCTCATTGTTTTTATTAGATTATAAATGAATATACATACTAACATACATACATACATATGTTGAAAGTTATCTTTCTTGAGGTGCTTATTTTCATCAGCACCTCAATGATAACTCTTGCTGTATTTTATATATATTAATATTTAATGCATGTATGCTAGTATATATTCCTCTAATGTTTGTTAAAATTATTCATCTCATAATGATTGACATTACAACCTTCAAAAATATTTGTAAACAATAGAAAATAATTAAAATATCTTATATATATATAAGTTTTAGTCTTATATATATAAGTTTTAGTCTTTCAATTACAATTTTCTTAAAATACGTGCTCCTATGAATTGAGTGTTTAACAAATTATTATGGGATGTGAAATAATGTCTAAATGAATGTACATTTAAATACCACAACTTAGCAATAATCGTGCACAATAGTGCCAAGTCAACTCATGGTAAGACTGAAATGGATTTTGAATTGAATTTTTGGAGTGAGGAGACAACTCATTATATGTTTTGAATTGAATTTTTGGAGTAGGGATGGCAACCAATTGTATGTATAGGTTTCCTATTTAAATGGCAATCCACCAAAACATGTAAACAACTACTTAGCCAATTCCTTCTATTTTGAATTTTTATTATTATTATATAAGAATATTGTAAACCATAGAAAATAGTAAAATAAAATTATTTATAACATAAATTTTTTTAAAAAAATTAAAAAATTAAGTATCAAAAGGGACATGTTTCTATTATGAATCTTAAAAAAATAGAAGTTTCTTTCTTTATTAGATTTTCTTTCTAAAAATATTTTTTTAATTGTGAGATACATTTCTATTATAAATTTTTTAAAAATAACTTCAAAATTTATTGTATTTGTGAATTTTTTAAATTTCTTCAAATATTTTATTTTAAATTAGTTTCTAATAACCACAATTTATAAGTTTAGAATGTGTTTCTACTATAAATCTTTCAATAATTGAACTTTAATTTTTATTATTATATTTTTCTTTAAAATGACCTTTTCTTTTTCTATTATAATTTTTTTTTAAATCAATTTTAAAACTTATTTTATTTATTAACCTATTTAATTCCTTCAAATATTTTATCTTAAATTAGTTATTAAAAACTACAATTTCTAATTTAATAACAAAAGTTTCTATGATAAACTTATTAAAAAATTTGAAATTTATTTATTTTTTATATTTTCTTAACCCTGAGAGTCCATCGCAACCACCTAAGAGAAATTTCTTTGAGTTTTAGATTTCTTCTCCACCATATAATGCTCAACTGTGGCACCATTCCACCACGAAGCAAACATCTTCTTCTTCTCTTAACCACATTGGGCAGCAACATGACCAATATTAAAGAAGCTTCTACACCTAAATGGTAACCCTTCATAGTCTAGTGACTAAACCAAGGATCCCTTCGATGACTAGAGTAAGATTTTCACATGCAACCCCTTAGACACATCCAAATCTACCAGGATACGAGAAAATGTAGAATGATATATATGTTCGAAGACTCATTATCCACCATAAGGAAATCCCCAAGATCACTTCCCACTTCCTCCAAAAGAGAATCTACCCAAAGATGTACGGGGAGATAAGGAAGTCGAACCCATATCGACATTTTTTTAAACATTTTGGTAGATGGATTAAAATCAGCATGCCATGGTTTAATCATAAGCATAAATTTATTCTCCCAATTGAAGAAACAACTACACAGAATCTTGTTTCTATCTCCAACAATATCAAACTTGGCTATGAAAAAATCCCTTGCCATAGGGAAGATGTGTATTGTACCCGAGAGGAGAGGTTCCCAGTGTTGAGATATCCAAGCGTGTAGTTGAGGAAGACTAGGCTAGATGCCTCTAAAATGACAAATCACAACATGGGAAGAGAGAACAAAAATGTTGTGGTCTATTTCCTCCTTAGTTTATGATTCTAGATCAATGACAATACCCTTCACAATGGGAATAACTCCAACATCAATAGTGCACCTCTTTTTCCTAAGTGGAGCCTAAGTAGCAACAAGCAGTACCCTAGAAGCACCCTCCCTAGTGGAATCCCTAGAAGAAGGCAAGCTAGAACTAGCTGACCCAACACCTTTTCCACAACCAAACAACCCCACCATTGACATCCTACCCACCATAACCATGCTAGAGATAGTGGAAGGGGAAAGGGAGGTAGAGGGCCCCAACGCAGAGGAATCCTTAAGATGAACGGGAAAAACCTATGCAAAACTTCCATGAGAAGAGTCATCGATAGGACCGAAAGTATTCAATCCTTGTGAAGCCCCAGTAGGATCCCCTACAAATGGCTAGGCCAAGCCAGAGCCATCATTTCATATTGGCAAAGGACATTGAGAGAATTTAATAAGGATAGAAATTGCAGAGGAATTCGGCATAGGGGGAATAACATACAACTTTGAAGCAGTCACACCTATCAAAGGGCCTCCAACAAAAATAATCTTCACTGAAGTCGCATAGTCACCATCAATCGTAGGGCTAGAATACTTCAAATTTGACTCCCTAGCAAGAGCACCCACTTTAATAGGGTTGAAAGAATTCAAAACCAATGGAGACCCAACTGTCTTTCTAGCAAGACCACCCGTAGTTGGCTAGGCCAAACTAGGGCCACAATTTGAATTTTTCACTAAGTAGGAAAGACCATTGGAAGCATCCATAATATTTAATACTTGCACATCAATGTTGTTTAATGAATTTTTGATCTTCATAAATCCTTCAGGTTTTTGAAACTTTAGAAATTACTAGGATAAAACATCATTATTATTAACCGAAGCCATTGGAGTGGTACTCTCAACTTGACTCCCATGAAGTTGATAATTATGAAGCACTGCACATAATTATGTAAAGGAAGAGAATTTGGAAAGTAATATATTATCTCTAACATATTTTTGAAAATTAGCAATTAAATTATGTTGCATATCAATATTAGGCACAAGATAGGAAATCTAAGCATGCAAATATTTAAATCTACCAATGAAATCAGCCACTTTTTCTTTAACACCTTGTTTATAATGCATCAAATTAGTCAAACAAATCTTAGGACCTATATTATTTTGAAATTATTGGATGAAATCATTAGCAAGCTTTTTAAATGAATAGATGAAATAAGGAGGTAAAGAATAATACCATTGCAAGTCCTTATCTTGAAATATTCTAGTATTTACAATTTATCTAGATGAGTTTATGGTCATGAGAAAATTCAATGCATAATATTTGAAATATCTTCACTTGAGTCGGGAGATCTCCTTTTCTAGTATAAGTCTCCAAGTGAGGTATTTCTATGTATTGAGGGACAACAACAAGAATGATATCCAAGGATAAAGGACTAACAATATCACAAATGGGAATATTGAATTTGGATTGAGTCATGAAGATAATTTGTTGTTGTAAGGATTGCACAATTTGAGAAAGACTATTCATAGTGGATTTGGTGGAAATGCTGGTATGTGACATGTGCAAAAGGTTTGGAGAATCATACAAAATTTAAGGAACATTGGAATATGAGAATCACACATTGTTATAGGTAGGCATGGGTGAAGGTTGGGAAAAACATAGAACACTTAAATGAGCAGGAAAAATAAGATTAGGAATACTTCCAAGACTAAAATGTGGAGGATTTAATTTTGGAACGAATGTAGTCATGAGAGATGGAGTGTATGTAGAAACAATAGGCAATAAAGTAGTAATAGGGATATAAGTCTCAACACTATTGTTAGATTGAGTTAAACCAAGATCTTAAGCACAATATTTCACATTTTAAACATTGATATGAATGAGTTGGGAAATAGCATGCAACAAGTCAACACTATTATCATCATTGTGAATCATCTTCTTCATCATTTGTACTAAATATATGGCTTTCATATTAGAATGTTCTTGTCCTAATCATTGCTCAAAATTTTCAAAGTCACGGGAAATATTTTTTGCTTGATTAAGAGACACTCTTAAGGTTTCATATTCATCATGAGAAGAGTGGATAGAAGGATTCTCAACAATGGTGGGAATGTCATTAGTAGGTATGTGTATTTCATCAAGATTCCTAGGAAACAAAGAGGACTCGGGAGTAAAGGAACCCATAATTCTACGACTTCTCCTAACCAGAATGCTATAGGAAGGACTCAATGTTATAATGATCATGCACAAGGAAATGAAAGAGAGATATGTTTAAATAATGAAAAGAAATGAAAATGCAAACACTTGTCAGGTTTAGGCAACATGAATTGTATTAAGCATAATTGTACATGAAACCTTAGAATGGAGAGAACATATAACCATCAAATCAAAGATATGATAATGGATATAAAAGAGATCTAATCACAAAAATTAGAATGGAAATGTTATAAATCAGGTTCACCAAAATGTACAAATAGGAAAATGGGGTGTTGTAATTAAATAGAGAGGGATTGTCCTCCTTTTCCTAATGTACATGTATAAGGAAGATGACCCAATAGGCTCAAGTAGGACTTAAGTGCTTAGTGAGTGTAATTATCTTTCGTGATAATTATTAGGATGAATTGGATTCAAGGGGATATGATGGGGTGATGCAAGATAGAAGGATAAATAAGAAAATATGACAAGTTTCAATAAACACAAACTGAGATAAAATAACCAAGAACCAATAAGTACTTGAAATAGTAACCAGATGATGATACTGACCTGTAGTTTGAATTTGGAGCTTAAATATAGGGAAGAGGATGCCTTGGTCATCCTGAACCTAGGAAGAGGTTGCAAAAACCATCGTGTTCCCAATTATTTCATCTGATTTTAGTTACAAGATTTCCATCAAATATGGTACTTCCTAAATTAAGTTCTAATAGGTTCACCACCTATTCCTATACACTAAAAAATTAGAAAATATTGGGTTGAAGGAATTTTCCTTAGTCAAACCCCATCTGAGGAATCAACCTTGAAATATAAATGAAATTGCATGAAAGGAAAGTATGTAAATGTAAAGGTAAATGTTAGATCTACCTTGTAAATATGTATACCTTTATAAACTAATATTGAGATCGTGATGTCTATGAAGATGCGTGTATATCTCTTTAATGTATTTGTATATTGAATTTGAATCTTGGAATGTAGAAAGAAATAAAGGATGCCTTTCAAAAATGCATGGATCTATGTATACTCCTAAAGTATCTTTAATGTTGTTATGCTTGATGGACTCTTTCCCTGAAAAATGGAAGGATGAAATACATGTATATTAACAAAGTATCTTCTTGCTTGATTGAGAACTCCTCTACTTGGTCATAATGGGAGATAATCTTTCTATAATGGATAAGATTGCCTTCAAAATTACTTTGAATGCTTGAGATCTTGATCTTGAATGCTTGGATGCAAAATTATAGGAGAGCACTTGCTTTCAAATCAACTTACATTGCTTGTATCCCAAAATGTGGAGATATAAGCTGCTTATATACCCCTCACAACATTTTAGAATTCAAAAATTTGAGGAGGTCGACACAAATCCAAAAATACTACTTTAAAACTACAACATGAGACCTTGCACCAAATTTGGGCACAAACTTGGGGGAAGAAGAAAGCCTTGGACATCCTCTATCAGGAAGAGGATGACCATGAAATCCTCCTCCTACAAGAAAAGGATAAAATTCAAACTAGAGGCTTGGAATGAGGAAAATATGTTGGAAATATACGAGATAGGTTGTTGGATCAAGCATAAAGAACATGAAATCTCAAAATTTCCAAACTGAGGCCTAATGTAGCATCTAATTATAGGTGCTTAGTTTTTAAGATAGTAGTTTAATATTCCCATTTCAAAGCTAAATGTAGGCTTCTCAAGGCATACATGTTATCCACCCTTAAATATAGTTCATTAAAAGGTGGTCACACTAATTTAGTTATTGAATTAGTACACCTTGAATTGGCTCAAATTTTGGAGATGAAAAGATAACAGGGCCTAGTTATTAGATCTAAAATTTGTATTGGTGTTGAAGAAATAAAAGTGGAGCTTCAATTAAAAGAGTATAATCTACAAAACTATATTTATCCCCTACTTTAGCAAGAGTATGAACTAAGCTCATACTTTGATAAATTAGAAATGAAGAGATATAATATCTGAGAGAAAGAAAATCTAGGGATAGGATGACACTAAGTTTGAGGATGATCAAACCCCCAAGAATAGGGTCATATCAATTCATGCAAGATACCTTCAAATATACAAGGGCACACACCAATTAAGGATAGAAGAATACATGAATTCTACTAGCCAACAATATGTGTTATGTTGGGTGATTCATGTTAAAAGCATAAGCATTAATTCTATTGGACAAAAAGGTTTCTTTGTGTTGTGCTATCCATGTTTGGAGTCATATTAGTCTAGAAAGATTTCTTTATGGTGTGTGATCCATGTGAACTAGAATCAAATTATTCTAGAAAGGTTAATTTATGCTGGTTGACACTAGATATTACAAAGCTAAACCCTCTTGTTTGCTAAATTATCTATGCCAAACTCAAATATTACTAAAAAAATCAATTATTTGCAAGGTAATAAAAAATGCAACTACAAGATGGGTGTTGTAGTGCCACTAACACAAAAAATACCAACAAAAACCCTTTTTTTTCTCCTAGGAAATCTAAAAGAACAACCAAGAAAAAACAACAAGGAGGCCTCACATGCCCACCTTAATATGCCAATATACCTCCATGTTAATATCTTAAAGAAGATAGAGATCCACATCAAGGATAAATGCCTTCAATGCTAAGGGGATATCCTCAATAAAAATGTGTGCATTCCAAGCTAAGAAGAAAGATCCTTGTAAAGGATGTATTTATTTAAGCAATGAAGAGATGGTTGTAAAAGAGATATCTTGCAAAAATGTAAAGGGATCTATAGACTTTTCTACAAGTGGCCTAAGGCCAGTGCAATTCAAAATATTATTTGACATAATCGTAGGAATTTATCCCTTTTTGTGATCTAAAAATGTGTTTTTTGAGGTGTAGTGGACCTATCGATGTCTTGTTCCTTGTTATCTTTAGTAGGCTTTATTGAAGAGATTTTTCAGGTGTCACAACTATGGAGGTTATTTTTGGAGGAAAAGAGGGATCTTTCACCAATGTCTGCTTATATAACATGTATTCTAGGAAAATATTTGCAAGTGAGGGGCATGAAGATCAAGCTTTTTAAATTTATAATGATGACATCAACATTAATAGAGAAATAAAAATTCCATGCATCCCATAGATCAATAATAGTAGGAATGTAATGTTCCCATGTGATTGTCACTACTATGTGTGGATTCATCCCATGCATTCGCAAACACTTGAGTTTTCTACAAAGTGGGAGAAGATTCTCAGTAGTGGGTTAGTCTTATAAAAGGGAGAGGGATTAGTTGTTTTAGAGGTTCTAAAGTTTAGATAGGAGAGACTGTGATATTCTAGTATTTGTGTTAAGACTTGATATTTTCTTAGACTTTAATTTCTAGTTTAGTTCAAGTTGTTTCATTTTAGACTATGCTTTTAAGCCAACTAGTATTTTTTTTTATATTTGAATTAATGGAAGGTTATATTTTGAGTAATTCATCTTGTCAAAATATTTGAGTCTTATGGTTTTAATCTAAAGGCTTATAAGGTTGAATCGTGTATTTTACTCTTTCAGTCTAAATGGTAGTGAAATGATTGGAATTATATCATGTTGCTAATCAATACTAGAATGGAAATATATGTGTAAGTAATACAAAAGAGAATTTGCATTACTTTCTAAGATTTAGAAGATGCTCCCATAAAATTATATGAATATTGTGATATGTGTCTATGATCTTATTACTTTTTTCTCATTCTAAAAATGATAGTGATACTCTATGCTCAGTTTGATCAGGTTTTTCTTATTTTCTATCATATTATATTGAATCTAGGATTACTTGAATTTGGCTGAAGTCTTATTTGGTTTATTGTCTTAGATGTATATTTTATTTTTAGTATTTCTTTTCCCTTCCCTCAAAACCAAGTTTCTGAAGTGTTGACTTCTCAATCATGGAGGTCATCTAGTGTCATGTGCAATGTCTTCAAATTGCTAAAATTCCCATAAGGATTGTTATCTTTCATAGTGTAAAAACCTAGATCAATAGTTCATTTTTCTTGCACAATTGATGAGACCCTTAGTTTCTAAATTAGAATCAGGTGTATGATCCATAGGCTAGTTACTAGATCCTAAACTCCTTGGTACCTATTTAAATGGCTTCCTCCTTTACTATCAACAACCTAGTCAAAATCATCCACAAAAAGTGCACCAAGACCACCACCTCCTCCTCTTGCAATCATGGCACAACATTAACATCATAATTTGGGACAGTAAAATTCCCCTCATTCCATAAGATCCATTATAAATTGGGATGTGATTCCTACACCAACTATAAAATAATTATCAAATCTTACCAAAGAAGATGAAAAAGAATCTCTAGATCATATGTTATTAGGCCCAAAATGAGGCAAGCACAACTGAGAAGGGGGGGGGGTGTTAAATCAGTTGTGTGCACCTATTACATTTAATTACACTTCAATTACTTAGATTAGAAAGATAAACAATAATGCAATATCCACAACACATAACATAGAACACCAAGATTTGTTCTCAAGGAAACCTAGTTAAGGGAACACCTTGGTGGGAGTTAAACTCACTAGATGAATGTACTCTTATAAAAGTACTACTTTATTAAGATAAAATAGAGAACAAAGGATGTACTTACAACCAAAGGCTTATAGTTGAATCAACAGGCACGCTGCCAGAGTTCACTTCTCATAATACAATCTTAGATCTGGCCCTCGGTCGGGTTCACCAATCTATCTTCAATTAAAATAGGGTGGACATACAATCCTTTACAACCCAACTAACAAATAGAATCTCTTATGCCAAAATAGTTCCAATGAAGTACAAAGTATGCTTCAAATGAAGAATACAAATACCAACATCTCTCTAGATCACATACTTTACCATAATTACAAAATGATCTCGCATTTATACTGATTACAAAGAATAATCAATCACTAGGTCGGCTAAGACCTAATACAATAAAATATATAAACATTATTCTCAATCTCCAATGTGATCCAAATCAAGTTGGCCAAGACTTAGATATGACACAAATATTCATCCACAAGCACACATATGTGTCATCAAGACAACATCAATAATCACAACACATTACTCCATCAAGTCGACTAGGACCTAAATGAAGAAACACCAATACATTACCAAAATAGAAACTTTGATCACCTCAACCAATTTGAACTAGTAACATGATCATCACATGATCCTAGAGCACAAACAAGCAACATGAATACCATCCATAACCTTCACGTCATCTCCAATACAAAATTCAAACTCATATTTATCTCTAATCAACAAGAACACTAAAATACCAAATTGAATCATAACAAAAGGTAGCTTATTGAACTATGAATCATGAAAAAACACTAGTTGTAACATCAAATCCAAGTCATGCCGAACCAAATACTCATCAAATTTTCACAAGAAAAGTGTGACATCAACAACTAACAACTTGATCATTCCCCACTCAAACTGTCATACCAACTTCTATGAACCTCTGTAGATGGTCAACAAACATCTATAAACAATACCTTATAATCGTAGCTTAAGATATCAAACATGTCATCTGATCAACTTAAATCCTCTCCACCGAACATCCTGAACACACTGTCTGAAACAACAATCAGTATGTTGACATCAATGACAAAACATTAATGTTGGCACACCCAAATCCCAAACTCTGATATTCTCAACAATCTTCCAACATATTTTGGATGTAGCTACATGTAAGAGAAAAGAATATTTTTATGGATGCTAGGAAGCTCTTTCTTGGACCACCTATGCTTGTTTTTTCTAAAAATCTTAGCTCAAGCACAAAACAAGGCACCACAAAGAACTTCTCCACCTCCTCATTTAGTGTATGTGTACCCTAATTCTCAAAGCTCTATGACTATATCACCATCCTTGGTGGGAAAGATGAATGACATGAAGAATTTGCTAAGGAATTTCTCAAATGAGTTGATTAAAATAATGTGGCAACAAGCTATGCCCTAGTGGCCCAATTTCCAAGACTATCAAAATAGGAGGACATCTTACCAAGAAAATCACTATCAAGGGGGAAATAAGGCTAATGCTCAAGCATGACCCTCCGATCATTTCATTTTCATTCATTCCCCAACCTTCAAGTTATCTTGAGCAATCCAAATGTAGTATTGGTGGCTACCTAAAAAAATTTTTGCAGAAGATCTCAATGCATGGTATTTCACTTGCAATGATTCTCATATGCCTAAACATTTCCTAAGGGGTAATTTACAAAAAAATGTGGTAGAGAAAAGAAGTCTATGAATCTTCTGTGATGCTAAAATCTACACCTATTCTTCTCTAGGGATGAAAATCTCCCTACTAACTACTGAAATGCGAGGAATGTCCTAAGAACAAGAATTAGAGATTGCCCTAATTATGTTGTATTTTCTTGGATGGCGGATGGTAATTCCATGTTTACCAATCAAGCATCAAATTTAAAGGTGCCCCAAGCATAATCTAATTATAAAACCCTCTCCAAGAGAAGGATCACTAGGGAATTTGTTCCTTAGGTCTAGCAACCCAAGGTTGTTACTGAGAAACTTCTTTTCCTAGATGTTCCTATACAACCTTTTTAGAAGCCACAAGATTTCAATTCATACAAACTCAAGATCTCAAGGTTTCACACAATGCATCAATAATCGTTGTGGAAAAAATTAAGAAACCCTTAGAAAATATATCTCTAAGGGATATTATGGCCATTCTAGAATACAAGAAACTATTGAAGGAGGCCCTGGAAGGAAAAGACAAACAAGCAAGAGTTTAATTTTATGTAGAGAAAACAAAAATGAAAGGAAAGATTTCAGTTGTGGAACAATAAACTCCACAAGTTTAACAATAAACAACATTGATCATATTAAGAGGTGATAAAAAATTAGGAGGAACGTGTAAGTATAAACCAATGCCTTTCTTCTTCACTCTTATAATATGGGATAAATTATTGCATAATTTAATGATAGATTTTGGGGTGAGTAATACTATCATGCCTAAAAAAATAGTAGAATCTCTTATGAGAGAATATTGTTAGGATTAGCAGACATAAATGTAACAGTTACATGTAAATATAATCAATAATGCAAAGGAATAAAGCACACATAAGTAGAACAAGAAGACACAAATATTTAACATGGTTCACCCAATCTTGGGCTACGTCCACCAAACAGAGAGTCCAATCTTATTGTCTAGTAATTTTTTGCCTTTTAAAATTTGTAATCCCTTGCAACTCAATACCACTACGAGAAGATATGAAATTCTTATATCGAGAAAACCCTAACCCTAATCCATTATAACAATACTTATTTTGATTAACAAGTTAACCCTAAAAAATGCTTGACGAGTCAACCTAGAGAAAAGCTTGACGAGTCAACTCAAAAATGCTTGATGAGTTAACCCCCCAAATAATTTTGGGTCATTTCCCCGAACCCCATGATAAATGAAAAGTGTATAGTACTTTCTTGATCAATCACCACAAACCAACAAATATGATCCTTTAAATAGAGGGATTATGAAATTAGATGGAAAATTATTTTAATCCTTTGGTATAAATAGAAATCTCCATGTGGCTCTGTTTTCCTATCCAAATATTACTCTTCTTCAAGAAATCATTTTCATTAACATTTCTCTAATATTTAGCCTTTGTTTACCAAGAGATTTTATAGAAAAAATAGGATGGTATATGTCTCTTGAGTGGCCACACCTAATCTTAATAACTAAACATAGATCAAAGGTTAAATTATTGTTTGAACCCATGCATTCTAAGCATGTAGCAAATGAGGCTATAATGAAATTTGAACCTACCTAGACTTTCATTACAAAGGATGGAATGTATTAGATTGAGATATTGGAAGAAGTAACTAGTAAAAAAATTGAAGAGGATGAGGTACTTTTGAATCAACTCATAGAAAATGATCCTTTCAGGAAATATCATGCTACTAATATGGGAACTTGCATAATTTATGATGAGGTCTAGCTAATCCTAAAAGTCACGAAATGAAAAGAAGACAAAGAAAATAGGAATGTCTAAGTATCAAAATTATGGAAAATTTATTTTAATGGAGAAAGATGTAGAACTGGTTTAGGAGCTAGAGTTCACCTAATTTCTTCATTGAGAGAAGAAGTGCAAAGATATTTACACTTCTAATTTAGTTGTACCAATAATGAATCAGAGTATGAAGGGCTATTCCAAGGACTAGATCAAGCACAAGGAATGGGTGTGAAGAAAATGAAGGCATTCATATATTTTGAGCTAGTCATGAAATAAGTGTAGAATACTTCAGCTACCAAGACTCCCCAGATGAGATCCTTTCATCATAGAGTCTACGACCTAATTGAAAACATTGACACTTTTAACTTCCAATTGATCCAAAGAAAATGAAACCTGGAGGTTGACTAATTGGCCACAATTGAGCCCCAATTTGAGCCAATATCACATTTACTTGTTAATAGAACTAATCTTGAGTAATTGTGAGGCTAATTATCCCAAACAATGAAAAGAACTAGCAAGTATTTGAAAGTGATGATCAAATTGTGATGCTCATCCAACAAGCCAAGGAGTCTATTGAACAATTACAACCCAAAATAGAAGAAGCCTATAAAGACCAAATTATCCATTTGAAAGAAAACAAGCTACCTAAGGGTTTGATAATCTTAGAAATCTCTTTGATTGTGATGATGCAAGAAATGACAAATAGTTTTTTTTAGATGATAAAGAAGATTATGAATATTTGATTGTAAGAATTGGTACAAAAATGAAAGTTGGCAAAGGAGTGTCCTTTGAAGACAAAAAGAGACTAATATTATTGTGTGATAAATATGAGGGGGTTATAGCATGGAATTATGATGATTTGAGAGGATATAAATAAGACAAAATTGAGCATACTGTAGACACCAAAAAATCCAACTTATTAACTAAATTTATTTTAACTAATAAAATTCCTGATGGCATCATAATTAATTAATTAATTATTAATGTCATCATCCCCTCCCCTTTTAATTAAATTTATTTAATTAAAGAACCTTTACCAAAAATATTTAAATCACATTTAAATACCCCCCCCTCCTAATTTATTAAATCATTTTAATAAATCTTGCTCAACCAAACCCCTTTTAAAAAATTAATTAAATATTTATTTAATTTCCCAAATCCTAAGAAATCTTCTACACTCTTCTAATCCTATCCCCTTACCCTAATAGCTCCCTAACCCCACTTAAGGGGTGATTCCTAACCCTCTTAGCCTTAATGACTTCCCCTCTCCCCAAAAGTCAAACCTCATTAATGAGCCTTACACCCTCATTAATGACCCCTTCCACCCTCATTAATGGCTCTTACAGCCCTCTTAATGACAACCCATCCCCTTTCTTCCACTCTTGTTCCCTTTCCATTTCCAAAGTGTTTCTCACACATGTGTGAGAAACCTTGGTCCATTCAACCATTAGTTCCCATCCTAACCATACCTCTAACCCTACCTCTAACCCTGCCTCAAACCCTACCTCAAACCCTGCCTCAAACCCTAACCATCCCTCCTAACCCAAGCCCTTCCTTAAAATCTATAAATAGAGGCCTCCTCTATGATCAAATGGTCTTCAAGCCTTCATCTTATTGCATTGTTATTATGTTCATTTATTTCTAGGATCTCATAGCATATTTAGGATTGTTAACTTTCCTTTCATGTTTTTTATTTTCTTAAATCATCATAGCATGGATTAATGGATAAATCTTAGTTTATTTCAAGAATTGCATCTCATTTTCAATCCATAACACATCCATGCTAAAGGTTAAATGAATCTTAATTTCCTTGTATCCTTTCATAGCTTAGATACTCTTGGAATCTATTGTTTGCAAGCTAGTTCCTCATACTAGCCTCTTGCAACTATTTTTTTATCTCTTAGAGCTTGCATCTACATTAGGGATATCCTCATTATGCTTGGAGAGAATACCCACATCCCCCTCAAATGAGAAAATCAAATGGGGCTTGGGTGCTCCCACTTTGGCTCAATCAGAGGTGGTGTTCATGAAATACCTATTATTTTAATTTATATGCTAGATTAGAACCAATGTTTGTCTATCTACACATGCTCCCAAAAGGTTAGGATTCGCAACATCTACACATACTATTAAGTTCGATTGAAAGAGACAAACCCATTTGAAAAATATAATCTCTAATGGTGCAAGAGTTGAAGAAGTTGATTAATTCTAAGATCATTGATCTGATCAAGCATAGCACATGGGTATGTAACTAGTACTGATCTGAAAGAAGAATGGAGACATCTTCTTGTATGTATATTTCCATGACTTTAATAAAGCCCCCTTGAAGGATCATTACCCATTACCATCCATGGAGAAAAAAATACAAATAGTTGTAGGGTTTGAAATGCTCTCTTTACTAGATGGTTTCTCTGGTTACAACCAATTTTGGATGGTAGAAGAAGATTAATAGAAAATAAAATTCACCACTAAGTGGGGAACCTTCACGTATGCTAAAATGCCTTTTGGTCTTTCTAATGTTGGGGAAAAATTACAAATAAAAATGGATATTGCCTTCAAATATTTGATAAATTTGACAATCTTAATTCATTAGCATGATTTAACATTATTTTTAGAAAAGGAAGATCATTTTGATCACCTTAAGAATGTAATTCAAAGGTTCCAAGAATTTGGGATATCTCTTAATTCCAATAAATGTCTATTTGGAGTTTCTCTAGGAAAACTCCTCGAGCATGTTGTCTCCAAGGAGATAATTTCAATTGACCTGAAATGATTAAATATCCATTGTGGAGATACAATTACTAGGAAACAAGAAGGAATTGTAGTCCTTTCTAGGAAAGATAAATTTTGTTAGCAAGTTTATCTCAGAATTTTTTGGGTTGGTAAGACCAATTACTCTTATGTTGCAGAGAGAGAAATCTTCCAAATGGAAATTATAAGGGATAATAGCTTTTGAAAAGATCAAGGGCCACATAGATTTCACACTACTATTGGTTAACCCAGACTTTTCAAAAAAAATTATCATGTATGTTTATAATAGTGAGCATAGCATTGCAATTCTGTTGACTGCGAAAGATCAAGAGAAAAAGGGTAACATCCTATAGCTTTCCTTTCAAGGACTCTTAATGACTATAATAAAAAGTATAATTTTGTTAAACAAGAAAAAATTTATTATTTTCAAGGGATTGAAGAATCTCAAACATTTGATATCCAAGAACAAAGTTCTAATATATGTTGCACACACCAGTGTGAAATAATACATTATGGAAGGTGAAATTACAAACAAAAGAGCTAATTAGATCATAAAGATCCTAGAATATGATGCATAAGTCAAGCCTAATAGGGTCATCCATCATAGAGGGATTTGAAAATACCTAGCCCAAGAAAATGAGGAAGGAGAAGAGCTAATTATGATTAATCAAGAAACAAGAAAAGGGAATTGGATTTCAAATTGAATCAGCTTCATGTAGATGGGTAAATACCCATCTCATCTTCTTAGTTTAAATAAATTATGTTATGGGCTACAAGGAGCAAGATATATCATGATCGAAGGAATTCTATTCAAAGAAATTTTGGAGTCCTACTTCATTGTGTTAACAAGATCCAAGGAGAAAAAATCCTATAAGAAACGTAAAGTGGCCGAATTGAAGGACAACTCTAGAAAAACCACCACACTCAAAATTATGTGTGTTGGATATTTTTGGCCCACCCTATTTATAGATTATTTCCAGTTGGTTAAGAAATGTACAACGTGCCAATTCTTTATTAAGAAGCAAAATAATTTAGCTATGTCCTTATATCCCATGGTAGTTGATGAACCTTTTTCTTAATGGGGCCTATATTTCATCAGAATTATTAATCCATCTTCTAGTGTAGGGAAAAACTATATTTAAACTACCAATGACTATTTCACTTATTGGAAAAAAGAGGTGCCCCTAAGGAATGCCACTGAAAATGAAATTGTGAATTCTTTAGAGGAGTAGGTATCTAGAATTGGGCCACCAAAAATTATTATCTTTGATAATGCAAAGCCTTTGTTAGATCAATGATGTCTGAAATTGCACACAAAATGGTATTTTTTTGAAAACCTCCTCCAACTATTATCTACAAGGAAATGGTATGGAAAAATGAATCAACAAAAAATTAATCAAAATAATCAAAAGATTAGGTTTTGAACATCAAAGGGAGTGACACAAACACTTCAAGATAGTTATATGGGCTAATTGTATTACACAAAAGAAAGTATTCAAGACTTCTTCCTATGAGTTAGTATTTGTTAAGGAGGTATTTCTACCAATTTCTATCAAGATTCCCACTCAAAACTTCTTAAATCACTTAAAATTGAAGAAAATGGAGCCATGAATGTGTGGTTGATAGAACTTATCAGCATACAATAATATCATGAAAAGGCTTTCAATTACCTATCCAATCATCAATAAGTTGTCAAAAGATGACTTGATGAGAGGTCTTCAAATCCTTATTTCAAAGAAAATGACCTTGTGTTAAAGTACAATGAATATGGAACCAAGCTTGGTCAACATGCCAAGTTTGATGCATTATGGGAGGGACCTTTTTGTATTATCAAATGCAAAGAAAGCAATACTTTCAAACTGGAGGGTCTTGAAGGTAAACCACTTGAGTACCTAGTTAATGGGACCCAACTCAATTACTTTTAGTAAATGACCGGTCTCCTTGGTCCTTATAATATTAGTAGTGGTGTACATGCATTTTTCAATAAGTATCGTCGAGTACATTGCCCTATTGTCAACTTTTAGTCTCTCTATTTTGTGAGATTATTTCCCCATGTATGATAGTATGTTCCATAAAACCTTTAGTGGTGAGTAGTATAAGTGTGTTGCTATGTTATTCCTTGAACACTAGAGATGCTTCACTTTTAGAAATAGCATTGGAGTAGGTTTTATGTACTACCTCCTATTATGGGTTTCTTTTGAGGAAAGAGTAATTAATACACATGAATTGGCAATAACCACCATAGAAATTTTTGTTTCCCTTGTGTCTATCATCTCAAATTACTAGAAAGGAAAAACTGAGAAGCAAGTAATTACAAGAATATCCCAAATAGAAGATGAAGGGAAAGAAGAGGTTGTTGTGAATACAAAAAATTACTGGAGGAAAAGATTCCCTATCCCATGGCCTCTAGAGAAGTGACTATGAGTGGAAAATTTGGAGGAATGGTTTTCTCTTTAGGTTTTATAAATATTTATAGAGATACATCACGTGTTGCAACTACAAGAATACCCCAACCTAATATAATGAACACTGGGAGCATTCAAATAGTTAAAGAATGAGACCTAGTTGACGTTAAAGATTTTTTTGATGGGATTCAAGATCCACAGCTTTCAATGAGCCCAAGGAATCTTTGTGAAGGAACTTTTCATTAGAGAATGGAAATGGATAATGTGGTGGTTCCATGGCTATGGCACTTTAGGCTTGTTTAATATATGGTTCCTTATGTATACCCATTCCCAGAGCTAATTGAAGCAATGCATACCCATTTTGATGCTCAAAATTGGATTATTCAAGGAGAAGAATTAAATTTTATTATCAGTGTGGGCCTAACTAGAAATTTTTTGTGCATACAAGATGACCCTAATAGGTAAGAGGATTTTGATTGAAAAACAAATGGAGTATTACTAGGCAAAATAAAACACAACTCTCTCTTTCCTCAACATAGAGATGGGTACTAAAGAACCAATGTTACCACTTTTACCCTTGATTATCACATCTTTTCAATGTTGGCTATTATGTTTGGCATGGACAATGATGATGTGGTGGAAGAATTTCAAACAACCTTGGTTTACTATCTTAAGCACTCTTTGGATAAATCACAGTATGATTTTTCATACCTCATTATCAAAATAAAAACCCAATAGCTACAAGAGTAGACTTTTTGTTGATATTTAGATATCCTTCTTTTCTTGTCCATACACTTCTATATCAAAATTCCACTTTTTTCTAGAGTTATGTGCCATTAGACATTTTTGATATGGTAGATAGAGGAAAACTAATCACTACATGGGCTTCTAAGCTACCAAGGACACATGGTTATTATAATTTTTTTGATTATTTTATGGCCTCGACCCTTCAAACCTTGTCTAAATAAGACAATGATGTTAGGCTTACTAAAAATGAGGCATCTTGGTTAAGGAGGTGCAATCCTAAGGTATATTGGTTTTATTGAACAAATTTCACTAAGGTTCAAGTGCATCACTTCATCAAATAACCAACCATGCTCCCTTCTTATGTTTCTAATAGGGTTTTGGATTTAGAGGTTTAGGTAGTTCTCCATTGTAGATGCAACATGGGTATATGAAAAAATAAGTCAATGATTTATAAGGCTCCAATTTCCTATGGTGGGATAACCCTTGAGAAGAGGAAGGATAAAGTGCTTCTAAACTCCAAATCGGACCAATTGGGTCATGTATTATATTGTGGTTTTTATGATTATGACCTAGATAAGTGCTTAGAAAATAGTATAATTAATGTAACTCATGTCCCAGGACAATATTAGGAAACAAGAAGGAGCTCACCCCAACCATCCACAAATATTTGTGTGGATTTATTTTTAGGTCATGTCAACTCTAGGCCCAAATAGTTGGGATTCTATCAGGTGTTGGCCTGACATAATCCTACATAGAAGATACTACCCAAATTGAAGAAGGATGTATGAGACCTTGATTGATCAGAGGAGAAGATAGCAAACTTATGAGTGTATTGACAAGAAATTAAGAAACCATATGCCTCATATGATGATATTGATACTAACCAAAAGTTAGAAGAATAATGGCATGAAGCTTAATGCATAGTCACCTAAAAATCCAAGGGCCTCTACTCTTGTCTTAATTGATTCTTCCCAATAAAAGAAACCACATAAGGTGTAGCCTAAGGAAAGAGAGTTAGCAAGGCATGTATCTCAAAAAATGTAGAAGTGCATCAAGCTATTAGACATCCCTAGACTAAGGAATAGAAGAGGAAAACTCCACTATTTCACCTTTCAAAATTATCCTTAGTAAGTAAAAGTCACATATGATTTAGGTTCCATTTAGAGAAAACTGGAAAGATAAAACATCATATCATGGAGTAAGAGCAAAAAACAAAAGAATAAGATGTTTTTGTTTGCACTCAAGCACTAACAACTCTACTTGAGACTATTTAGGTAAGTTTCTCTCCCCCTTTTCTACCTTCTTAGTCTTTGGTCAACTCTGGTTTAGCTCTTATTGTGTCATCAAGTCCATTTGTGTCTTCCCTACCTTTTTAGGTCTTGTCTTTGGATGTCCCCATTTTAGACTCAATGAGACCCCAATTCGAGTTTCCATAAAATGTAGTGTCTTCTCCTTTTCCATAATCTACTCCTTGGACATTTCAAATGTTATCAAGTTTTAGTAGGTCATATTTAATGCAAGAAACTATGAACCCATTGTTCTCAGTGCATTGTGTGTAACCAATTCCACCCTTTTCCTTTATTACCTTGAATTTTCCAAATCTACATCTCCTAGGTCACAATTAGAGTCAATAGTCATGTATATGCCTTTATACTTATCTCTTGGTGCCCCATTTGTTAGAAATAAATTACATCCTCATCTATGATTCAAAACCAATTCAATGCCACCAAGCAAGCTAGGCTTGCTAAAGATCAAAAGATGAAGAACATAAAGGATGATAAATTAGTTACTTCAATGTCAATTTCTCTCTTTGATGAGAAGTGAAAATAGTTAATCATGGTTTCCTAAATTACAAATACAAGAAACAAGCTTCAGTGATAGATGCTTCTTGAAAATGTTGATACCTACGTAGTTCGTATTGAACTCAAACTGGATAAACCTCAAGACAAGGCAGAACTAATGGAAGAGTATCAAAAGGAAGTGACTCATGATTATTTTAAACCCACTCTTAAGTTGGAGAAGAAATAAAAAGATTTATAGGATGCTAAAGACACAATGGATAGATTTAGGTCTCAGTCCAAGTCCTATGGGTTAGAATGTTCTCATCTTACAAAGGAAATAGATGACAAATCTTTCATATCTCTACAATTAGAAAGAGAAAATATTGCACAAATTCAAACCAAATTTAAGAACTCTTTATCATATTTGAATGAAGAGAAATGAAGCCTTGATAAAAAACTACAATCAAAAGAACAAGAGATTCTACAGACCCAAAAGTATCTTGAAGATTCCTTAAGGAGTATAAAGATTTTAGAGAAAAAGGTATGGCTTGAAAAGAATAATCTCATTCAATGGATATTGGGTATTCAGACATAGTTAAAAGAGGATGGAAAATAGAAATGGGATATTATAGAAGAAGCTATAGGGAACACCCCAAGATTTTGAGAAAATAGATAAGGAGCTGTTTCTAATATAGCTTTGTAAGTGTTGATTTAACAAAAAGTGAAAGATAAATAAGCTTAGTTAAAGAGAGAATACAAGTGGCCAAAACAAAACTAGAGCTAGAGAAATGGAACCATCAAATGAAAAAATATGCATTACAAGATAGGGAATAGAAATTGATGAAAATTGAACAAGAGATATCACATACCCTAGTAGAAATAAATGAGCTATAGGAAGATAGTAAAAAAAAGGATGTGTTGATTGTTCCGAAAAAAATAAGGACTTGCATTTACATCAAGACTTTGGGTTCCAATTTTTGGATCTCTGTCAGGGATCTTCTACAACTGGGGATGTTCTTAATAATCTTGGTTTGTACACAACGAAAATTAACTCAAAATTGTATTTAAGCTACAAGCTGATGCATCATGTAATAAGCTATTAGGTTTATATTATTGCATATATCCATCATGTGCTTTGTGGGTCTTGGGAGGTTATGTTTAGGTGGTAATTCTAAGCTCTTTCTTGTCTCCTACTCAGATTTGTAATGGCCCACTTTTGGCCTTTGTGGTTCGGAATAGTTTACAAGTTCTCTTTCTAGTAAGACTCTTTGCACTTTTTATTATGGGTAACGAACGAAGTTTTTCTTTTCTAGTTTTTTTTCTCTAGGAGCCCTTTTTGAACTAGTTTAATATTAATATAAATATAAAAATTTTGCCCAAAAAAAAGGATGTGCAAGTACAATAATTGCAAGTCTCTATTGTTTTCCTTACCAAGTTACATTACTTTGGTCCAAAGTTGTATGTATCCCTTTGGGACAAAATGGAAGTATCCATGTTGGCCTTGACATTGGCTTTCTAATTTATTGTCAATTGCTTAAAATTAAGCCTTGAGATTACTTCTATGATAGATGAGACCCAACAAAAAATTGTCCATCTAGATTTAGAATCCTAGAACCTAATTGAGAAATTATGTATATAGATGATTGCATATTGATGATTACAAGAATTGCTAATAGAAGACTAGTGGCTAAAAGGGCTAGTGAATTTCTTGAGTGTAATAAAGCTACATTCCACACTAGATAATGTCTCAGGATTCTTGGGCTAATTTATGTTTCACAAATGAAGAGGCAATTGCTATGTTCATACATATAGTTGTTCCCTCCTCTTTTTACAAGGATGGAATGTTACTTGAAGATAATTAGATTAAGAAGTTAACAAACAACAAAAGACAAGATCAATATTTTGTGCAAGCCCTTGGGACTAATCCCGATGTATCTCAAGTTGAGATAATTTTTTCTCCCCTAGCATATATTCATTTTAACATGGAAGTTACATGACCAACTTGACAAGCTTCTATTTTAGAGAAATGATTGAATTAGATGAATTTTTTCATAATTTTAATCTACACAACTATCCCATAGATGCAAATTGG